>CANNZV010000318.1:0-321551 GCA_947561585.1 Caprella mutica | reverse complement strand
GCAATTGCACAGCAGACTCACGGCAATTGCACAGCAGATTGGGGCAGTTGCATAGAAGATTGGGGCAGATTCACGGCAGTTGCATAGCATATCGGGGTTAGATTTTCCATGCACAGTTTATACAAAGGGTGAACTTGCGCACTGCGCAGTTTCACATTGGGTGTACTTGCGCGGTGCGCAAGTACACCCGGTAAGTGCGCAAAATTCACCCGGTTTATCCCCACGATCTTTGCGCACAGTTTTTCGATGATAACTTTTTTTCTATTAAACTTTAAGAGTTGAAACTTGGTGTGCACCTAGGTCTACCCTTCATCCATCTGCACACAAAAAATCAGATTGCTAACTTCTCTAGTTTTTTCGTAAAATCAAAGTATGCGGAAAATGCGCAAAGCCACCCGGTCCGACGCTAATACAGGAATTAATTGCAAAATATCCTCCGACATGGCAGGAATTTTTTTATTTGAAAAATTGAATATCTCCCAAGATATCATTAGAATTTACCACCAAATACAATATGGCTCTCAGCAGCTGATTTAGAATCTCCCGCAGCTAAATTAATGGTAACATAGGAATTAATTCATGATCTCCCGCAGAGATATCCAATTTCTAAAATTCAAATCAAAAACTCCTGTAGAGAGTCTTGGAAAAATGTTCCATATTCTGCAGACTGGCTATATGGATTAATTCAGAAGTGTTTGTAGCAAAATTAATGTAAACATAGGTTACATAGTCATATGAATTAATTCAAAATTGTTCGTAGAGAATATCTCAAATATCTCCCAGTCTCCCATATTCTGCAGAGTGCAGACTGGGCCTCAATTATCAATAGTTTCTTGATAAACTTCCCAACTAAAACTTCTTCCGGCTTTTGTTTACTGGAGTTGAGCCACACAGGAATAAATAGCTGATAATCCATCATCTTGATCTTTACTAGAATATTATCTTCAAAGAGGAAAAGAACAGTTTGCCCGTTGTTAACCTTCAAATAAGTACATTAGTAACATTTTCATTCAATACCAAATAATATAAATAATCATATATAGTTTGCTGGACTCTTCCAGATGCTTTTTAGGCACACCTCACTAAATTGCTCATTTTTTAAAAAAATTTCAGAGAAATATCTTAATTTTGTAGTTGGTAGGTAGCTAGCTATGCTTATATTTCTTTTATAAGTTAATTTTCAAATTTTCAAGATGGAGACCAGCAACTCCCAATGGAACTCCCACAACTTTGCAGTTGAACATAATTCTATTTATGAGGTGGGTTTTTAAAATAATCATTATAAATATTTATTATGCCTGTATTTAGTGATTTTTCTTGTATAGAAAGAGGAATTTAGATATTTATAATTTCATTAGAATTTGAGTGTATTATCATTTAGGTAGTTGCTTTCTATTCTAAAAAGTAGTTCGTAACAAAAATAGATACAGAAATACAATAGCAAGTAAATTAGCTTATTGAACTTTATAACATTGTTAGTAGCTAAGTTAATTTGAAAAAAAAGTTAATTTGATCACATTATGATGAAGTTATTCATCAAACTTTATCATTAAGTTATTTTAAAAATTATATATCTGGATTTTTGTTTTCAAGATTTGCTATTGTTCTGTTACCCTTATTTCTCAGTGTATTAGTCACTAAAAATTATGGATTTTTTTATTTTAATTAACTATTCGGATTTTTTAAATATTATTTTCTGGATTTTTTTATCTTTCAATTTTTTTGGTACACCCCTTTTTTTTTGTATCCCGGAATTGTTTAGCAATATTTCTTATACTGCTGGTGTTTTTATACTCCTAATAATCTTCAACTCTATAAACTTTATCTGACTAGCATAAAATGTCTATTTCTTGTTTAGAAAATGGTCTCATTTATTATCTAGGAACAAGAGATCAGTACATAGACTAATTACTTTTCGACTTAATTCAGAGTGGTGGTTGTAATTTGAGACATTTCAGCTTGCTTCATATGTACTACAACAAATCTAAATGGAAATTTAAAATTGACTTATCAATTCAATTATTAACTAAATAACTAATAAGTATTAGCTACTTAAATCTCTGTGTTGTTACCCAGAAAGGTGTCTTAAATTCTAATAGTTGTTGTTGTTCAATAACTTACAGCTAGCCATTGAAATTATGGATCAAGAGCTATTTCAATAAATAGTTTGAATTAGCTAATTGTTAATAATTTTTGTTAATCGGTTTGAACAGATGATTGATATATTCTTCAATTTCAGTCTACCTCAATGGCAATTGACTACAAAGGCAAATATGCTGCAATATCAGGGTGAGAAAAGTTTCTTCAATGCTATTAGCAATCACACTTATGTTCTGGATAGCTAGTTAACTTTGTTGTTTTATCTTCATTAACTAGGACTTTTACATATTTCTCTAAACTTCTTGAAATGATGCAATGGTTTCTCTCATAGGGGCTACTACATTTATCTGCTGGACTTGGACAAGCCTGAGAGATTGCTGAAAAAGACTCTTCATGGAGTGAACAAGAAGTGTATTTTTGGTCACTCAGTCAAGGGGCTCGAGTGGAACCAAACTCATCAAAATTCTAATTACTTGGCTGTTGCAGTGAGTTAAAATATATATAGTTCTGGTTAGTTTAAATAAGAACGTTAATTATTTTGTAGGACTTCTAATTTGAAGATGTAACATTTGTAGTTTTATTATACAAGTTTGATAAAAATTTATTAATTTTGTAGGGAAGCAGCTCAATAATACCTATTTATTTTGTATCAGGCTGGCAGTGATGTTCAAATATTCTCTCTCACGGAGAGTACCAAGTTTGTCCAGCTCTCAATGCTGCAGGGGCACTACAGAGTAGTCAATGGAGTCAACTGGCACTCCTTCAACCCTTTTCTCCTTGCCACCTCATCTGTAGATTGTCCCTCTTTTATTTATGATATTAGGGAGAATAGCAAGCCTTGCATGGAACTGCGATTAACAGGCAAGAATATATATCTTGTTAATATAGCTAGCAAACTTCTATATCCATGTTCATCATCACCCATTTAGGGCAATTTTGATTTCATTACTTGCCTATAGCTACATGAATTATTATCATAAAAGATTTCTCCCTCTAGTGTGAACTTTTAAATACTTTCTAATCTTGTAGTTACAGCTTAACCAATAATAACTTATCAACTTGTATTAAAGTGCATTAATCTTTAGCTTGGTAGGTAGCTATGTTAAATAGAAGTGCCATGAAAGTGTGTATGATGTTACTATGTTAGTTATCAATTTGTTAATGCACCTCAATTAGTAGGTAGCTTACTATAAATAATAATAATAATAATAAACTTAACAACAATCACCTAAAATTAGATATAGCTATACATAGATTTAAGGTCTTGGTAACATTTTAGTAATCGCTAATGTTTCCTTTATATTAACAGTGTGATAAAGGTGATCACATGTCATTAATTAACAACCATTTCCTAACTTAGAAGTTGCACCATAGCTATCTTATCACTTCTCAATTTTGTTATCAAAATCAATCATCAATCCATAGCTAGTTTTTTTACCACAAATCACTGAAAAACTGAATAATTAGCTATTAGAACTCAATTGACAAAACATTTTCAAACAGAACAGTTATGTAGCTAGTGACGATTGTTGAATAATTGTGAAAATTACTTCAGGTGATATGTTATCTGACTGTTGAACCATTGCAGGTTCTGCTACACAAATTTGTTGGAGCAAGACCTCTGTAAACATGTTAGCAACGGCCCATTCCAATGGTGTGAAGATCTGGGACACGCGCTACGATTCCAAGTGTCTGGTTGACATCAAGGAGGAGTCGTATCGAATAAACAGCCTAGACTGGTCTCCATCTTCTAGTCAAATAATAACAGCTCCTCAAGTGAGAATTCGTGCAACTAAGTATTGCTCAATACTTATATTATTCTTTGAATTCTTGTAAATTAGAAACTGTAACAGAATCTAGGTAGCTATGTGTCCCTACAGCTATCTTTCTAGCAATTAACATTGTGTTAGTTTGTATTCTAAAAAGTAGGTACTAATTTCTGTCTGAAATATTATGTTAAAAGTATTCTCTTCTTCATTGCAGAGATCTCAAGTTAATTTTTACAATATAGATGATATAGATCCTTTGACAGTTATCAACTGCAATGAACCTATGTGGAGACTTGCTTTCATGGTAAGTATACTATGGTTACTTTAATACTTTTTGTAGCTTTATTTTTTATTGTTTTCTTAAGCTATTTTCATTTATAGTGTTTTTTGCTGATAAATCCATGTAGCTAAACCTTCTAAGAAGGCTATTAAATTGCTTTACCTTGAATTAAAATTCTAGGGCACTTAATAATTTTACTTATTTCAGTAAGTTTATATTCATTTTTGAAAATAGCTCTTAATCATACAGATAGTTAGGTTTCATTTTTTTAAATCACTTTTAAATTTCAGCCTGTAGGAAATGGGTTCGTGTCCACACCTTCTCCCAAAGAAACCACCAGTGAAAAAGAAAGCAACGTGACTTACAACCTCAACGTTTGTTCAGTTTATGACAACAATCCTAACTTTGCCTTTGAGTTGATAGGACACAGCGCACCAATTCTCAGTTGGGGCTGGAGACCTCCTATGGATAATGAGACTGACTACCAATTGGTTTCTTGGGGAGAAGATCAAACCCTCAGAATGTATCATTTTGACCAGACCAAAATGAGGATCTTGGCAGAGAGTAGAGAAACTAACGAGTCCTTTGAAGATACCTATGATGGTAAGTTGCAAATTAGTAGCTATCTTCAATACTTTTACACGAGAGTAGCACACAGGGGCTCTATCCTGAGCTGTCTGTAGTGAATGGAGGAGAAGGGAGGAGGTATCCCTTGGGCTCCAAACTGTTGTGATATAGATTGTCTTTTTAGTTTCACTGTGATCATCATTTTTTAACGCTACTTGCAGTTTTAGAGTTCATCTCCAGGGTTATGTTCTCCAACTTCGAAGTAGCTATTAGCTACTGCACATATGAGCACTGTCACTGACTGGTTGTAGGATTCTTTGTTCATGGAGCCACTTTCCTGTCTTCATAGAACCACTTCTAGTCTCTGTATCTAATTTCGTTTTGATGTCAGAAATATGGTTCCAAGGCAAAAATTAGACCAGAATACCATCCAGTTTTTACAATCGTGTCCTAATTCATTTACCTGCCAAGTCTTATATATTTATGATGAAAGTGTTATGTTTATCATTTAAATTCTATTTCATAACCTCTGCATGATTTCTTCAGAAGTTGATTTCAAGATTGCTGAGACGACATCTCAAGATTCTGATGCCAACACAGTGGAGGAATGTGACCATGCGGACTGTAAGAATAGGAATGGTAGTCCTGCTTCCACTGAGACGCAAATAGAAAGAAGGACTAGCTCTTTTTCTGATGGTGAGTCAATGCTGCAAACACCTGTCAGAGACATGTGGTGTCAACATTACTAAGCTCTATTGTAGCTATCATCTACTTGGCAAAAAATAAAAGTAATTCATCTGAATTGTTAATTTTTCTTGTGAGTTTGATATAGCTATGTAATATTTTCTTGAATAAGAAAGTCTTGTTTCTATAAGCGAATTTTCTGTAACAGTAATTCAATTTCAATTAACTACCTAATTGTTTATTATTCACTAATTTAAAATTATTTGATTTAAATTTATTAACTTTCATTTTATTTGAAACTCCAGTCAAGTTGCTCTAATTTTCTTGCTAAGATACACACTTAGTTTCATTGTCATTTTGCTGCAGGCTCCGTGACAGCGTCTCCCCCAGACAGTAGGACTGTCACCCCCACAGAGGGGGACTCCCAGCGGCTCCTCAACCCCCTAAGGGATCAGCTACTCACCATCTCTGAGAGTAACTTCAACCACAAGTTTGCCTCTCAGTTCTATCTGCAGGTAAGAGTCTCTCATTGTAACAATGGCAATGATTTACTGCAGTATGTTTTATTTAGTACATAGCTAACTAGTAGGCTAAGTTCCCAGTTACCGAACTGTTCCACATTTTCGATCATAATATAAAAAATAATCTTTGCTTTAATTTATATTTTTATTGGTATAGCTGCATGAATCCTGCGGGTATCATGGATACCACTAAATACCAAATAATAATTATTATTATATCGTTTTTTCTTATACGACCAAAGATGTGAAATTGACCGACAATTCGTAACTTACCCAACCACTTATAGTCATTTCCCCCCTGCAGACTGACTCCTCTAAGAACAACCTGCTTGTGTTCATTGAAGCTTCTAACGAGAAAGTATCACTTGACGTTCACATCCCCCCGTCCTACCCCCTGGAGTCCAAACTCAGTTACCACCTCAAGACAACTCTCCACTACTTCTCAAAGAAGCTAATCAATGAGGCGATAGACAATGCTGCAGAGAAGGCGCGTCTCAGTGGCTCCGTCAACTGCCTCACACTCTTGGTGGAGACCTGCCTCAGCACCTTCAGATCTGTGGTCGTGAGTCTCCTGCTCTTGTCACTGATTTTAAATGAATTAATTTAGCTAGAGTCGAAACAAGATAAACAAGTTGGTACGGTAAAATTTCTGCGTTATGAAGCACTCGAGTTATTAATGGGGAACCTATATAATGAAATGCACTTAGGTATGAAGTATTTTTCTGTTTTAATGATAGAAAATGATATAGCTACTTTAAGAATCTCGTTATAATTATCACCACCAATGACCATTATTTTGTATGATTTCAATCATAGAAAACTATCTAGTGCACCCGAGATATGAAGTGGCTTGAGTTATGAAGCAACCAATTGATATTTCATAAGTTCATATCTTCAGAGTTTCTCTGTAGCTACATGTAATGATTCTTATTGAGTTCTAGGGTAACTTCCACATATCGTTTTTTCTTGCGTGTCCGAAAATGTGGAACTTACCAATAATTAGGATCTTACCCTATCTAACCACTGTTCTCTCCCCCAGGGTGACAGTGTCCCCACACCCCCCACCTCCCCCCCACACGAGGTATCCATAGCTACCCCCACCCCTAAGGATTCCCTCTACAACTACTCCCGTTTCCTGAGTTTCGGTCCCTCCAACGACTCGCCAGTGCCTTTCCCCCGCACTTCAGGCGCCAGGTTCAGTGGCAATGGTGAGAGTCAAAGGGACTTTGTTCACAGAGTAGCTTTTCTACATCCATAAGTATGGTCACTGGTTACTCAACTCAGGAAGCCATTTTCATTACTGACTGTTTCTTCCAGCCCCTTGTATTCAATTTAATTTATTAGTTATTATAATGTATGCAATGCTCGTTTGCGACAACACTGTCATAGCTCCAAAGTAGTTCTTTTCCAGAAGAGGCATTTTGGTACTTGTAATGTACTACCATTTAATGGTCTATCGTTAGGACATTCATCCTCTCTAGCGGTCATTTTTTGAAGTAAAAATATGAAACTTTTACCAAAAAAAAATGAATCCGCACTTTTGATACTCAAACCAAAAACACAGTGATAAAGATTTTTTTCTATCATCATTGAAGTAGCTAAGTTATTTAACGTGTCACCTTTTTAACGTGTCAACTTTTTAACGTGTCAACCATTAGGTAATCAAGTATTTTCTCTCTGCAGATGTGTTGGTATGTTTTTCTAGACCCACATTCCTTACCCCTAATGGAGGTGACCCCAACCAACCAGTGCCCAGCACACCCCGGTCCCTCAGCGCCCTGGGGGGCTACATCCGGTCGTTTGAAGAGCAGGACTGGATGAACATCAACCCCAGGGAGGACCAAACTTCCTCTATGAGAACCAGCAGGAAACATAGGTCCGTGTGGAGAATACTCCGTAGCTAATATTGAAGGAAATTTTGAATATAAATTTAATGATTTTCTAACATTTATAACCTCATGAGTTTATAGCGTAGGTTAGTCTTAACTGCAAAACAGATTAGGTACTTAAATTCTTGAATATTTTAAAATATAAACTTGTATTTATTCAGCAAAGTCTGATTCATTCCATCCTAGGCCATTTGAATTGAAGAAAATAGACTTCAGTGATAGAAATGTCGAATGAAATGGACTCTCAGGGCCAAAATAATTGCTTTAAATAAGACTCCATATAATCTTCATAAGTATCAATAAAAATGTACCCTTAGCTAGTTGTACCATTAGCCATAGTTAACTAAAGACTGTTTTTTTTCATCAGGAAGTACCCTAGTTTACCATTCAAGCAGAGTATTCTAAATGGAGAGGAGGTATCCATATCAGAGTACTATTACCAGGTCAGTTACTAACTTGAGAACCCTTTCAACCTTCTTTTGGCCTAGTAATAGTACCATGCAGTCAGCCTAAGTAATTTGCTACATCATTTAAAATAGAATAAATGGAATTACCTCTTAATTACGAGCCCGAATATTAAAAAAACAGTTTATATTATTTTTAAAATGCATTGAGATCAGAAATTAATGCTGATTATAGTGTTATTCTTATTACGATTTATTTGTTACCTTTTGAAGGTGCTTATCAGGTTAAAGGCTTGTTCACACGCAAAGTGTTCCATCTGTGACGGGTCTTCTCAGTGCTTCAGTGTCTGGGAATGATATATCGTTACCCTAAATTAAACCGGCTCGTTCACACGTGTCAGGCACAGTACCGTATCTTCTCAGTGCTAACAAAGCACTGAAGATTCACGTCATGGATGTGTGTAAACAAGCCTTTAATGTCTCAATCACGTCCCCCCCCCCTCTAAGGACGAAGACAACCCCTCTCGCAACAGAAAACTCATCAGGGCTGGTGAGATACTAGTGTACAACGCGCAGGAGATTCTACCCATTTCTAAACACCTCGCACAGAACTACAGGTAACGTCACAATATTAAATTACCTGGCTAAGTTACGAGTTATCGACCGCTTTTGTATTTTCGGCCTCATAAGAAAGATCTATCAACATTTTAACTAGCAGGTATCATGGATACCAATTAAAATAGCTAGTTAGTTCAAATGTTGAATTATGTGACATTTTCTTGTATGGTCGAAAATGTGAAAGCGGTCGATAACTCGCAACTTGTCCCATATAATTATTTGATTGTAACTAATTTTCTATTAATATGTTGCTTTGATTTTAAATCAACTGTTAGTTATTCTAATTATTTATTGGTAATTTTCATTTCTTTTTTTAGTGGCAACAGATAATTTGTAACTAGCTATTTGATTTGCCTATTTTTAAACCTCATTAAATTTCTCAAATGTAAAATAACTAAATATTTATTTAATATCAACATTTTTTTCACAGTTTACGTTCAGATGACCCTGTGGAGAACTGTGAGTACAACCAGCAGGTTGCGCTGCTGGCTGACAGGTCAGACCTGGCGCAGGTGTGGGCCCTTGCCTCCAAAATACTGTCCCTGCCTCCCACCAGTGGGGTGGACAAGAAAAACTCAACGGGTCATCCCTGGGCACTGAACCCTCTGGCCAGACCTACCATCATGAAAATGTGAGCCTAAAACTGTATTTGAGTGTAGGGTTAGTTCTGAGATATTATTCGGTTCCACATTTTCGATAGGTAAGAAAAAAAGATATCTAGATAATTGTTATTCAAGTTTTTATTTTAAGTGGTATCCATGCATGATACCTACAGGTATCGTGGATACTAAGTAAAATAGAATAACAATTATCGAGGTATTACTTCATACTCTTTTCTTTCTTATGTGATCTAAAATGTGGAACCATCCGAAAACTTAAAACTTACCCCAATGAATTTCTGAATTAGTTACTATGAGCATTACACTTTGTCTCTAACTCTTCATTTTTTCAGTTTTAACCACTACCTCGGTTACGGTGACATCCAAACGGCAGCTCTCTTATGTTGCGTCTTTGGCCTCAAAACAAAAGAATACAAAGATACCAAACACAAGACTAGTCACTACCAGTCTAGTAGCTATGGCAACCAAACGGTAGTGAACTCTAGTAGCTACTACACCGCTGGTGGAGAGTCTTATAGTAAGAAAGTCCAGGCGCCGCCAACACAAGTAAGACTCATTTTATAATAAAGATCTGAAATATTTCACCAGGGTAAGATTTAATTATCGTCAGTTCCACATCTCCGGACACGTAAGAAAAAATAGAGCTATAATAATCATTATATTTTTTTTACGTGTCCGAAAATGTGGAAGTGACCAATAATTAAGAACTTAACCTATGTACAAAATGATACTGTTTGTCATACATGTTATTCTGTTTGTTATAAATACTTGAAATGTTACACTATAGCGTTAAAAGAAATACCTACCTACCGTAAATGCATGCTACTTAATCACTGCTCTTTCAGATGAATGAAGTTAAACATTTAAATTCTAGCTATCTCTTTAATAGAGTCCTTTACGTTACTGAGCATGTTAGTGTCACACCTCCTTAGGCAGTAAACGTACCAAAACATTGACACTCCTTTTTTTATTTTGTAGCTTTTGCTACTAGAGAGACTTTTTCGCAAAGTAAGTACTCCCTAAGTTCTCTGTACCTGTGTATCCACTAACTGTCTATAGTGACACCTGGCGTGATTGCACTTTAAGGGCCGTACACACGTAGGATTTTTTAAGTCTTTCCACCACACTTTTTGCTAAGCTCCTCCTACTTTTTCAACCAGAATATAAGAAAAAACTATGGAATAATTATTTATTTTATAGTTTTTTCTTATATTTTTGTGGAAGAAGTAGGAGGAGCTTAGCAAAAAGTGTGGTGGAAAGATTTAAAAAACCCTTTATATTCTCAATGATGAGCATATTTGTTAAAGTTAAATTCAATAATCTAATCACCCCGGGTGTCACTATTTCCCACCCAAAGGATCTCTATCCAATCCTATAGGACGGGATGTGCACAGACTTTCTTCTGGAGAAAACTGAACAGCTTTTCTTGGTAGTTGTTTGTCCTGAAGTTTTGTCTTTCTTTCACTAACTCTAAGGCACTTTCTTCAGGACAGATCACTTGACTTTTCCAACAGCAGACAAAGCTCACTTGATTCTACTATCTCAGGCTCTTCCTCAAGCTCCACTCATGCCTTAATAAACTAACTAATTTAAAAGCTTCATTTAAATTTTAGTCTTAGATTTTAAATAGCAAGTTTCTTAACAATTTTGTTCTAGTTTTTAATGGTTTGCTTTAAATAATTAATCAATGTTAAATCAGTTAATAACAGCCATACATTTTCATATTCATCATCAGTAGTTACTTTCCAGTTTTAGAATATATGTTCATTCCATTTTTACAACGGGTGTGTTTACCTAGACTCGAACCCTCGTCAAACTGACCCTTTATCCCCTCCTAACCCATTCCACATTCACCCACGGTAGGAGAAATCGTTCTTTTGGAGCAGTTCATCCACATCGGCCTTCAGTAGGTTTTGGTCCTCTTCATCGAGCTGCAGTAGCCCTAGTAGTATGTCTTCATCCAGTCGATACGGCAAGGTACTGAAAAAATTAGAGGAGGTAGCACCTCAACTGTCCAAGGTACACGGATATCGTAGCGTTTGACCGTAGCTTGTGATTAGCAGTGAGACAGATTCAAGGCTAGTCTTGATTCAAGTTGTGTTGCAGTAGTCCTGATTTGAAGTGTAGCTCTTGTTGCTTGGATAAGTTGTAGTTACTTTGATTCTACTAACCTTGGTCGAGTTGAGAATAACTTCCCCTATCTGATGGTAAAAGTGGATTGACTTGTTAGTTGGATCTAATTATTGTAGTTTTAACTTATGCAAATAGTAGGCTACGAAAATACGTAGATGCAATTTGCATGTATGAACGCGGTTGCATGCATTAATTAGATACGTTGCATATATTTGATATGCTGTAATAATTTCATGTTATGACAATAATTGTAATTGCTAACTAACTCGGTAACCAAAAGGAAATATTTCTTAGGATGTACCTTTTTGGATTTGGTAGATTGTTTAGGAATTATGTGTTGGTTTATTCTGTAGAGATCTTTGGGTACTATAGCTAATGAATATAAAAGATGCACTGATTTTAGGGTCATGCCTTTCCGTGTGGAGAAGAAACCGTATTTGATTTCTTTGCATCAAAGTAATTTTATTTTTCTTGATAGAGATAGGTCTAAGCTTGCTAGGTATAATAACAAAGTCTTCTGTCTCTTTTGTAGCTACTGCAGAAAAGCACCAGACTTAAATAACTTAATTATTGAGGTTCAATTAAGTGATTCACACTTGGAAGTGAATCTCTACTGTAGCTAAGTGATTTAGAAGTGAATCTCTACTGTAAGTGATTTAGAAGTGAATCTCTACCGTAAGTGATTTAGAAGTGAATCTCTACCGTAAGTGATTTAGAAGTGAATCTCTACTGTGAGTGATTTAGAAGTGAATCTCTACTGTAAGTGATTTAGAAGTGAATCTCTACCGTAAGTGATTTAGAAGTGAATCTCTACCGTAAGTGATTTAGAAGTGAATCTCTACTGTGAGTGATTTAGAAGTGAATCTCTACTGTAAGTGATTTAGAAGTGAATCTCTACCGTAAGTGATTTAGAAGTGAATCTCTACCGTAAGTGATTTAGAAGTGAATCTCTACTGTGAGTGATTTAGAAGTGAATCTCTACTGTAAGTGATTTAGAAGTGAATCTCTACCGTAAGTGATTTAGAAGTGAATCTCTACCGTAAGTGATTTAGAAGTGAATCTCTACTGTGAGTGATTTAGAAGTGAATCTCTACTGTAAGTGATTTAGAAGTGAATCTCTACCGTAAGTGATTTAGAAGTTAATCTCTACCGTAAGTGATTTAGAAGTGAATCTCTACCGTAAGTGATTTAGAAGTGAATCTCTACTGTGAGTGATTTAGAAGTGAATCTCTACTGTAAGTGATTTAGAAGTGAATCTCTACCGTAAGTGATTTAGAAGTGAATCTCTACTGTGAGTGATTTAGAAGTGAATCTCTACTGTAAGTGATTTAGAAGTGAATCTCTACCGTAAGTGATTTAGAAGTGAATCTCTACTGTGAGTGATTTAGAAGTGAATCTCTACTGTAAGTGATTTAGAAGTGAATCTCTACCGTAAGTGATTTAGAAGTTAATCTCTACCGTAAGTGATTTAGAAGTGAATCTTTACCGTAAGTGATTTAGAAGTGAATCTCTACCGTAAGTGATTTAGAAGTTAATCTCTACCGTAAGTGATTTAGAAGTGAATCTCTACCGTAAGTGATTTAGAAGTTAATCTCTACCGTAAGTGATTTAGAAGTTAATCTCTACCGTAAGTGATTTAGAAGTTAATCTACTCACAGTGAACTTACCCGATTGCTTTCGTTTTTGAGTCTTCAGATGCTCCTCTAACATAGCTACTATGGACACACTGTGTGGAGGGTATGTTCTCTTCAACATTTCATTCGTTGTCGTCTGTTTGGCTTTATGAGAATGGTTATCTAATGAATATGATTTGAATAATAATCTTAACTAATTTGATAAACTAAAAGAATGTTAGCTATCATCTTGTTACTCGCTTAACTCAGAAATTATTCGACCAAATTACCTGAAAATTTGGTGGGACGATTGGTCGATATTCAGGAACGATTTGGTATGTTTTGGGAGCGATCGGGTCAAAGGTCAAGGTCATTTATAGCTAACCCAAAAAGTGATCAACCCAATAGCCTGAAATTTGGTGGGACGATTGGTCATTATCCAGGAACCATTTTATTAGATTTTGGGAGCGAACAGTTCTACAAGGTCAATGTCATTTATAAGCGAAGGTATGCGCTCTATGAGTGCCTGTCATCTAGTAATTGGTGTGGCTGCGACATATCTAGCAGAGTCTAGCCAAATTGACTGTGCCTACAAATTTAATTTGAAGGTCTAGAGTAAGTTCCTTTTTATCGGTCAGTTCCACAATTTCGGACACTTTGAAGGAAAAAGTCTAGAAGAATTATTATTTAACTTTTAAATTTTTTATTATACACTTTTTTAATGTGTCCAAAATTGTGGAACTGACCGATAATTAGGAACTTACCCCTGTGTGAATTTAGAAGTGTTGGGTAACGTATTCCTCAATAGCATAAAGTTACCTGTAGAAAGGTAAACCCTCTCCGTTGGTGCTTATTGTTGCTTTATTCATCTTCATTCATCTTCATTCACATCAGCTTTATTCACGATTTATTTTAATTGTTACACCTGTAGATTGACATTAAATGATTTTAGTGATTTTCTAAATTAACGTAGTTAAATGTTTTTACCTCTGCACGCTTGATGTTGAAGTTAGTGTTATAAATTCATTTTAAAATGTGTTCAAAGGAAATTATCTGTACGTCTATCAACACACTAAAGCTTATGTCAATTGGTTGATATTTTGATCTCAATGTCATTAAATTGAAGAGAAAATAAATATAGTAGCTATTCATAGATATTTTAAAATGTAACATTATTTCTATGATTGTTTAACGTTCAACACAGAAAAGTGTAGAATAAATCAATTTCGTCTTACATATTTATTGTTCAGTATGTTTTAGTACCTCGTTTTGATGGTCGCAACAGTTTAATCGTTAAAAACTTTATCAGTTACTTATTTAAATAAAGTGCTGACTATATTGTTCTCTTCAGGCTGGCTCTTCCCATTACAACACAATTCATGGAATGAAGAGTGAAGGGGTGAAGAGTCCCATACTGATGAGTGTGCGGCACCACAGGTACACTTCCAATGTACTTTACAGGCTTCCAATGTATCTTGTAGGCCTCCAATGTACCTTGCAGGCTTCCAATGTACCTTGCAGGCTTCCAATGTACCTTGCAGGCTTCCAATGTACCTTGCAGGCTTCCAATGTACCTTGCAGGCTTCCAATGTACCTTGCAGGCTTCCAATGTACCTTGCAGGCTTCCAATGTACCTTGCAGGCTTCCAATGTACCTTGCAGGCTTCCAATGTACCTTGGAGGCTTCCAATGTACCTTGCAGGCTTCCAATGTACCTTGCAGGCTTCCAATGTACCTTGCAGGCTTCCAATGTACCTTGCAGGCTTCCAATGTACCTTGCAGGCTTCCAATGTACCTTGCAGGCTTCCAATGTACCTTGCAGGCTTACAATGCAGCTTTGTAGAAAGAAGGCTGTCTTACGCTTAATGATTTGTCTAAAATTGAAAAAGTCTTTAGGTAGCTACAACTATTTAGTTACTATTAACGTAATGATGAGAAATTACACATTTTTGATCAAATAAAAGAAAATGGAATATAACTCGTTAGTTGGTATCCATGATACCTGCAGGTATCATGGATACCTTCCAATCAAATCCTTTTCAGCTTTTTAGTTTCCATTGACAGGTCTAACTCAGAAGGTTCTCTGCCTGAAGCTCAACCAAGGAACAACGACAACAACGCGGCGGAATCGAACAACCATCACTCACCAACCAAAGTAACCAAGATAAGGTGAGTGTAGTCACAGTAACCAAGATAAGGTGAGTGTAGTCACAGTAACCAAGATAAGGTGAGTGTAGTCACAGTATCCAAGATAAGGTGAGTGTAGTCACAGTAACCAAGATAAGGTGAGTGTAGTCACAGTAACCAAGATAAGGTGAGTGTAGTCACAGTATCCAAGATAAGGTGAGTGTAGTCACAGTAACCAAGATAAGGTGAGTGTAGTCACAGTAACCAAGATAAGGTGAGTGTAGTCACAGTAACCAAGATAAGGTGAGTGTAGTCACAGTAACCAAGATAAGGTGAGTGTAGTCACAGTAACCAAGATAAGGTGAGTGTAGTCACAGTAACCAAGATAAGGTGAGTGTAGTCACAGTAACCAAGATAAGGTGAGTGTAGTCACAGTAACCAAGATAAGGTGAGTGTAGTCACAGTAACCAAGATAAGGTGAGTGTAGTCACAGTAACCAAGATAAGGTGAGTGTAGTCACAGTTACCAAGATAAGGTGAGTGTAGTCACAGTTACCAAGATAGGGTGAGTGTAGTCACAGTAACCAAGATAAGGCAAATCATTGTGGTATTATTATTTCATTCAATTCCTCTTACTCCCCACGTCACCTAGTAACTACATCTCTCTCTCTCTCTCTTCAGGTACCTCTCGAGTACAGAGGCTCATCGTATGGAGGACATCAAAAAGGCTTACTCCAATGTTCTCTACAACTGGAAACTCTTCCAAAAACGAGCAGAGGTAATAAAGTCTTCATTACTGATTAGATAAACCTCCAATTTCAAGAATAGATAGAAGAAAATTACTCATTTAATTGTGTATTAATTTATATATTTTTACACTGCTGTTGTTTACTGTGCAAAATACCTCCTCTATGAGGCAAAATACCCCCTCTATGAGGCCAAATACCTCCACTATGAGGCCAAATACCCCCTCTATGAGGCCAAATACCTCCTTTATGAGGCCAAATACCTCCACTATGAGGCCAAATACCCCCTCTATGAGGCTATGAGGCAAAATACCTCCACTATGAGGCAAAATACCTCCTCTATGAGGCAAAATACCTCCACTATGAGGCCAAATACCCTCTCTATGAGGCAAAATACCTCCACTATGAGGCAAAATACCTCCACTATGAGGCCAAATACCCCCTCTATGAGGCCAAATACCTCCTCTATGAGGCAAAATACCTCCTCTATGAGGCAAAATACCTCCTCTATGAGGCAAAATACCTCCTCTATGAGGCAAAATACCTCCTCTATGAGGCAAAATACCTCCTATATGAGGTAAAATACCTCCTCTATGAGGCAAAATACCTCCTCTATGAGGCCAAATACCTCCACTATGAGGCAAAATACCTCCTCTATGAGGCAAAATACCTCCACTATGAGGCCAAATACCCTCTCTATGAGGCAAAATACCTCCACTATGAGGCAAAATACCTCCACTATGAGGCCAAATACCCTCTCTATGAGGCAAAATACCTCCTCTATGAGGCAAAATACCTCCTATATGAGGTAAAATACCTCCTCTATGAGGCAAAATACCTCCTCTATGAGGCAAAATACCTCCTCTATGAGGCAAAATACCTCCTCTATGAGGCAAAATACCTCCTCTATGAGGCAAAATACCTCCTCTATGAGGTAAACTGTTAAAGCACCTCCTCTCCCTCAACACCTCCCCTCCCCTCAGGTACAGCAGTTCTGCTCCTCCTCCCTCAGCGCGTTCAAAGAGAGAGAGTTTGTGTCAGAGTGTGGTGAGTGTAAGCACATTCTCAGAGGTTCTCACTGTCCCAACTGCCGCAAAGCTGCCCTGTACTGCTCCCTCTGTGAACTCCCTGTCAGAGGTATGTGTACTGCTACTGTTACTTAAGCAAACTAAACTACAGTGATTTATGTCTCGCTCTAGAAACACTCCAGTGTTATACTGATAATGCTATTGTTTATTCTTAGGAATTAAGACCTTTTTTAACACTAGAACTACCAAGCTGACAATTTGTTTTACTTTTCAAACATTGTATCTCATAATTTATTAATGGTAGTTAGCTACTTTATTTTTTTATTTTTAAATATAAGGAGACGCTGTCTCCCTATGGCTACAGTATGAGTCAAAAAAAGCGGGTACGAAATTAAAATTGACATAACTTTTAACAAGAACCACCGAATTTTAGTTTGGTTTTCTTTGGCTAATGCAGATTTTTATCAGCTATAACCACCTTTTTTTTTATTCCCAACAGTTTTTCTACAGGGTGATCATTAGGAGAGGGTAGTGAAAAAAGCTGTTGCGCGAGCTTATTTCAAACATTGCTTATCAATAGAGTAGGCGTTATCCCCGAAAATTAGCATGATTTTAAGAACTCTTATGCTGAATCAGCGGATAATTCCGTAACTAAGATATATGTATAGAAAAACTTTGAATTAAGTATGATGGATGCAGGATGGTGCGCCATTATACAGCACACTTGTTGTCAAAGAACGACTGGGGGAGGTTTTTGAACAGTCATTTCCAAGGGTCATGCCATTGAATAGCATCCGAGAAGCTCAGATTTAACTGCTTGCGACTTTTTTGTTGTAAAATGATGTATGCTCCTCCTCACCTGATAATCTGAATCGATTAAAAGAACGAATAACGCACGATGTGTATTTCTTGAAAACTAATCCTAACATGATTAAAAGATAAATCAAAGAAGTCAGAAAACGGACAAAAAAAATATGTATTGAAAAAAATGGGGATAGTGAATATTTTTGGTAAAGAATTTTTTACTTTAGATCTTCATAATATGCAATTTTTTCTTCATTATAACTAAAAAAATACTGAGTAGTAAACCTATTTTGATATATTTTATCAATTACTTATCTCGGGCAAGAGCTGTTTCAGCAGCCTCTACTTGTGATCACCCTGTAGAAAAACCATAGGGATTTCGAAACAAACAAAACATGTGGTTATAGCTGACAAATTTCTACATTAGATAAAGGAAACCACCCGAAAATACGGTGGTTTTTGTTAAAGTTATGACGATTTTAAATTCGTAACCACTTTTTGACTCGTACTGTTTATAAGATTAGAAATATCTAGCTACCAATAGTAATTTAGGAGATACGAATGTTTGAAAGTAAGTAGACAAATTGTCTGCTTGTTATGATCCACTGCTTGATATGTGTTTTGGGACATCCTTTCTATTGTTCATCATGCCCCTTGTTTCAGGCTCTAGTATGTTTTGTCTGTCGTGTGGACATGGAGGGCACACACTGCACATGATGCACTGGTTCACTACCGGCAATGCACTCTGTCCCAAGGGGTGTGGCTGCAACTGTACTGACCACGTCAACCAAATCCCCTCTTAGACATTTCATCGTTTCTTTTGCAGTTTGACAATAATAACTGCTAAGTAGCTAATAGATTTATATTAGGTTATTTTAACAGTAAATTGTAATTATTTTATTCATATTTGAAGGTAGGTATTATGAATTTTTACTGACAAAATCTTTAGTATTTATTAATGGGTTGTTATCCCTTTAAAAATATTTAATTGGGTTATTGGTATTTACTTTTGTTTGTTGTAATTCTAGTTCTATCCCATTGCTCAGCACCAGAGTCTAGTGAGACTGTTTACGGGTAATAATATCTTAGGTGTTTTCTATATGTTACGGCGCTAATCATTCTGCTGTACCTACTAAAGAGATTATCATTTGGAAAATATATAAAATAATAATAACCTCTTATTCAATTGATTTAATGTGTCAAATATTATGGTGTTTCTACCAACCACTTTTATTACAATCTGATAAATTGGGTAAGTCTGCATTAACAAATTACCACCAAATGCAAATCATAACTATGCTTTGTATAAAATAGCTATACTGCTCTATTTTGTGAAGATGTACAGATATCATATATATTTTTAAACATTAGGGTAAATTCTTAGTTATCGGATGTTTTCACATTTTCGATCATAACTATATAATAATTATTATTTAGCTGGTTATTTTATTTTTAGGTTTTCTTATATGATCGAAAATGTGGAACCGTCCGGTAACTCAGAACTTAGCCTAAATCATTATTTGTGTGAGTACAGGTCTGGT
Source organism: Caprella mutica (assembly GCA_947561585.1). Classification (NCBI taxonomy): domain Eukaryota; kingdom Metazoa; phylum Arthropoda; class Malacostraca; order Amphipoda; family Caprellidae; genus Caprella; species Caprella mutica. The sequence continues at coordinate 302,109 of CANNZV010000318.1, read as the reverse complement.
TGACTGGTGATGTTATCGTGATATTAATATAGTAAATTATATTATAATTTATTTTTAATAATTATCCTTCACTTATAACGAATTTTATCATTTCAATTTCGAAAGTTCTGTGATGACTGCATCGTACCAATTACGGTGAAAATTAGCAGATATAATATGATGTCAGAGTATCCTCTGACATTAGACGAAGAATATACCCAGAAGCAACACAGGAGCCAAGCTAACAATGAAGCTAATACTAACCGAAAACAAAGACCACCCGTACGACCTCCATAGACTGTTTCATTACATTAGACAGATTGGAATAATTGATGGAATGGTATGAATGAAATTTAAATGAATGAAGAGTGCTATGCGAAATATGAAGCCCTGAAACATCAATAATACCAGTCTACATCAAGGTTTTTTTCGCAATATTTACAAATAATGAGAGTGAAATGCGTAATTCAAGGTTATTTCGAAAAAAGTACTAGTTTTTAAACTATATAATGATACTTTGAACGGCCTAAAGTTAAATTACTGTTAATTCCGAAAATACATTTTTTAATTCTATCTGTTACGGTAAAGTTCCACTCCACTTTATAGATTAGAATGTATTTAGAAATGTTTTAAATCTATAAAGCAGCTAAGGTTATATATATCACAGTCAACTGAAGAGAAATGGATCGCGCATTCGCTTCTTTATTACTTATTTAAAAATATTTAAATATTTACGCTCAACCTTCACTGTCCGACATTTCTATTAGAATCAACATAAGAACAAGAACGGAATCCGCATCACGAGTTATCGTATATTTAATGATAATTACTAATTAGCTATTTAAGGTAGCCCTACACTTTTAGGTATCTAATGTTTTTTAGGGTACTGTTATTTAGGTATCCATTTATGTCTAAAAGCTTTATTATAGTTTTGAATTATTCAGAGGTATTTCAATCATTTTCTTCGCTTGTAATTCAGAGGGCAGAAGAAAAATTACAAGAATTATTTAATTTACTACGAGTTGCGACAATATGCACTTAAAATCATCCTGAAAATAGTATAGTCGGAGAGAAATAATGAGTATTGAATGATTCTACACCAATATAATATTCGATTCCATTTCGTTTCGTCTATGATATTCTTAAAGGTCCCCTCCAAGCAAATTATTTTATTGCTTGAACCAACGAGGCTAATGTTTCTTATCATTTTACTGCAAACCCCATAAAATTTGATAGCATATTTTTAATTTTATATGCTTTTAAAGATTTTTATAATCCAAACTCTACAAAACCTACTTTACTTCCGACTTTCTAATTTTCAGTCTGAAGAAGAAGAATGTACACCATTTGTTTTGATTGTCAACTAGGTATTTGGTTTAATAATTCTATTTATTATTCGTTTATAGGTTCAAATTTGGATAAACTTATTATAGAAACGTTTATATACTATTAGAAACAATTAATATCTTAAAAGAAGGCCAAAAATGCATTGTTAGTTTAAAAATCTAAATTTGAAATCAAAACAAAGAGTGTACACTGTACAATCTTCTTCCTCAGCGTCAGGTTGGAGATTCGCTCGATTGTTGATCACAGAGTATTAAAAAACTTTAAAAGCAAATAATAAAATATATACTGAACCGAATTGTATGCGGTTTGCGGAATAATGATCGTAGACCTTAGTTCTATAATATTATGTAATAAACTCATTTTTTTCCCGGAGCCTGGAGAGGACCTTTAAGATCTATGATTTTAAAAGCGTATTGTCACAACCCTATAAAATACGTATATTGGAAATATAGAACCAAATTTGAAATGGTTTACAATCCAGTAACCTCTGTTTTAATAAATAGAGAAATAAAATAATTAGAGTGGAGGGGACGTTTAAAGGTCCGACCAGCCAATTTTTGTTTCAAGCAATATGGCTAATGTCCCTTTAGCTGAGGCAAACCCCATGAAATATTTTTTTTTCTAAATATTTTATAATAAATACAAACCATTTTACTTCCTATTTGCTAATATTTAGTCCAAAGAAAAAAATTTCAAACCTACTCCATTCGTTTTGAATATTTTAGCAAGGTAGGTATTATCAATTCAATAGTATATATTGGTATAAAGGAATATTTCGAATATATCATGTGAAAACTCATTTACATGATTACATTACATAATCATTAATAACTGCATTGGTTGATTATAAAAGTCTAATTGGAAATCAAAACAAAGCGTTTCCGATCTTTTTACTCAGCGTCAGATTTGTGTTTCGTACTCAAAAGAGTGTCAAAAACTCAAAAAGCATTTGAAGACTTGTATACTCAATTAAATTTTATACAATTTTCAGATTAATGATCGTTGAATTTTTTGGAGATTTTTACATCAACTATTTGAGGACAATTTTCTCTGTTGTTGTTGTAGTTGCTGTATAGTGTCCACAAGAGGCTTCTTGTTTGTTTCTGGTAGTTTGAGTGTCAGTAACCCACCAGTGAAACTGCATAGTCCGAAGACCACGGATGGACCCCAGGATATAACTGAATTCTGAAAAGGTCACGAATGAATTATTGATTACTGAGAAGCGTTTCCATGTTACGTTAAGAAGAATTTGTATACTCATTAGGCATATTTAACACGGGTTGTTGTTTTTTCAACAAAAATGCAGCGTGAAAAACGTCAAATTTAAGCGGATATGCAAAACACGTACGTTTATTCATTTGTACCGTTTTTCATGCACCATTTTCTTTGTTGCGTAATGAAAAAAAACGCCCGTGTGAAAAAGGCCTTACTCACTAAACTGTCTGCTACAAAAGGCGCAAGAATCAATCCAAGCCTCGATATCATCACACAAGTTCCTAGCCCAGATGATCTGATTTCAGTGGGCAGCAGTTCCATGATGTAAAGACAGATTATCATCAGGGCTGCGTTGATGCAAAACTTTCCTGTCTGCGCTAGGACCATAGTTATCCATTTTGCTTCTGGGTAAAATAGATGCAGTTACAGACTTTAAATTCCGTATGTGTGAAACCTACGCCTAGAGAATTGGACTTCTAAATCTAGAGGATAAACTTCGATTTATCGGCTGATTGAAGTAATTATAACGCTTTCAGTGGGATTTAGTCATCTATTAAAAAAGTTAATTTTCATCACACAGATCAGTAATAATAAAGTTACCTTCAGGAATGAAGAGAAGTAAAATCACTGCAACTGCACAAACTTCGAAGGCCAATACTAGAGGGTACCTCCGTCCCCATTTTTGAATGACTGGAAAAGTCAGAAAGTAGCTAGGTATCTCCATGATGCCGTTCAAAATCATGTACAAGAAAGGATCCACGTTGAAGGTGACTGCTCCGAGTGAGAGTCCAAAGGATACAAGTATAGCCACTAGGAACAGGTAACAACAAATCAGAATTCTACTGCGAACTGCCTTGCTGGAAGAAGAGATAATTCAAGTTAAATGAAACTAGGGTCATATGCTCTATTGAATATATTCTATGATAATTCAGCATGTAGCAATAGTTTCATAAGCTTACTCCAAAAGGCGATTCATCTCTTTGATGAATATCTTGCAGCTGTTATTTATGTTTATTTTCGCTTCAGTCTGATAATATAAAAGATATTAATTTAAATACTCAATTTGAGAAGGAATTACAATAAATATATCTTCAAAATGTCTTTGACCTTTTCTGTAGTAGTCAATACTTTTCTGATTTCATCTTCAGACGGAAGTTTCTGGCTATTCCACCGAGCGGCTTTTTTGACAACTTGCAAAAATTCTTCCGATTTTCCATTAACGGCTAACCATCGTAGAGACTCGTCTACAACCCTGGTAATTGAAATTTATTTTGAGTACCTACCTAAATGAGGATTGAGAGGTTTATGAATTAAAGTTTTTATGAAAATTAGTTCACCAAAGAATAGGGATAAGCAAAATTCCTAGAAGCGCCATGGTGAATTGTAGCCATCTCCAGTCTCTGATGAAATACGCTAGGATGCCATATACAATCGTATTCACACTCCAGGGAATTCCTGACAATATTGTAACTGCGGATCTGTGTCTTGTTTCACTTGCTTCTAAAACTAAAAAGAATAAATTTCAGTACAATGTTGATTTCAAATTTTGTGAAATAGGACTGACAAAACACACAATTCATTTTTAAAGGGAGGATGCGTCTAATTTTCATATAAAATAATTTAACTTAATATTCATAGGTAAAAAATAATCAATAATAGTTCGACTGTATTCATTGTATTTTCAGAAGAAATATGTTTTTATTAGTTAAATTAAGTTTGATCGAAATTCCGATAGATGGCGTTCTTCACACAATTTCCTGATAGATGAACCAGAATCTTCATTAACGTTCACAAAATGTCGATTCATCTCCGTACATAAGCAATAATCAATTGTATCTTAGATATATTATATACTATATTAATTATAGTATACTAATATAGTAAAATATACTAATATTAATATATAGTAAACTAATACTATATGTTCCGACTTTTATGCCGTCAGAATATAAGAATAAGATTGAGTTTATGCCACTGTCCGCAATTCTGTAAAACCTAATGCTTACTTATTAGAGCCTATAGTTATGTACCTCATTGTTAATTCTGTTGGCATTGTGTAAACATCTTCTGTATTGTGTGGCTAGTGAATAATTGGTTTCTGGATTACGTGATTGTGCTAAAGTAGGGTGAAATTTAATATTTCTTCAATCAAGAACATTTGTTGTCAATAGTGTGCATTTGAGGTAAATTTTATATCAGTTTTAAATTTAATGAATTTTTAGGTTGTGTTTTTACTTGATTATAATTACGCACGGCCGTTGGCCGGTAATTCGGGAAGCTTACCCTAATAGTCATGCTATCTACATGAATGAATAATTGTTTAGTATACTTGGTGTAGCTATGTTTAGTACAATGATATTTATCTTTATTTGCTATTCACGTCTAGTCATGCCATTTCTCTTGTGTCTTTAAAACTTTAACCAATTCCACTGATGTTGTTCGGAGTGCGGTTGGTAATATTTGTCTTATTTTTTATAGTATCGGTACCTCTGGAGTTTGTGCTGTGAGAAGCTTCTTATCACCCTTGTGTGGAACAGGCAGTTTAGACCAGGAAGCTAATATAGTCTTGGTAAGATAATGGTCGCATTCTGTTTTAAGTGTTTGGTTGAGGCCGTTTTCCGTACGGCACCTCCGTCATTTGTTCTCAGTCTCGCTGAAACGATCTGAAATGCTCACCTTAGGTAAACAGGAGTTGGGCGTTCGGCATAGTTCCAAGTAACCCCGTTATATCTCCTTGTGATAACGAATGGTGTAGCGGCTGCAGTTTGGCTCTGTGCTACTGCTTGATCAATAATAGGCTATAGACTTGAGATCATTTGGCGGGGACCTTAGTAATGGTTTCTTGCTAAGACTATTTTGATTGTTCTAGGGAAGTTCAGTGAGAATTATGAGAAGTTGTAATAATGTAAATATCTGTTTTTATGTCCCTTGTACTTTTGTCTGATTTTAGTAAATATATTTCAGAATCGTCTGCTAATAACTGCGCATTTCACTACCCTGGCTAAATAACTAAACCTGGTCCGCACATAATTCAAGACTAAGCCAGGTGGAGCGTTTGAGACGTGGACAAGAGTTCCCTGCACATAAATGTACCGCTTCTATAACTGAAATGGATCATCTCAAGGTACCAGAATTGAAGAGTATCCTGTACTATCTGAAATTACCTTCAAGTGGCACGAAGGTGGAACTGAAACGCAGGATTGATGAGGAATTGATAGAGCTCCATTTGAGTTTTGATGAACTTCTTACTCTAATGGAACAGCCAAATGCTGATCATGAAACAGAGGTCGTAGACAATGTTCCAGAAATATCAGGTTCAAATAACGGAATCAATAAAGTTGTCGCAACTGTTGGAGGAATTACTGAAAACACAGATATTGTGTTAGAGAGTCAGCCCGAACTGAATTTAGATCACCACCAGAGGGCAGAAGCTCAAGAGGTTGAGAAAGCAGATGGGTCGTCGGAGAACCAGCCTAGGGAAAGCTTAAGGAATAGCGGTTATGCTGAAGTATTTGGACGCAAGGCGAGAAGTAGGAGCAGGTCTGTTTTGTCTGCTGGTAGCGCTGGGTCTATGATATCTTCAGCATCGGCAATTGAACGACGAAGAGAAGCTGCAGTAAAATTCGCTAAAATGAAAGCATCACAAGGTAAACGTAGAGAAATGATGAGAAAAGAAGCAGAGAAGAATCTTCTTCAGGCAGAGATTGAAGATGCAGAAATAGAGGCAGAGGAACAAGTGTGGAGAACTGTAGAGGAAGAAAACATTCAAGAGGCACCAGAGGTCTTTAGGCCTAATGATATAGCTAGAAATGATTCCCAAGATATACTTCAACATAGTTTGAGAAGCCAATCATATAGAGATAAAGATACGGCGTTTGCATCTCTAATTGACCAGGCTGTCAATACATCTGATGAACCTGATCTTCGAAAAGTTTTGTCAGATTCAGCTGCACGAAGAGCAGTTGTAGATCGGCCATCCATTGGTGAGGGTACTACTCCTCCTGTCACTCGTGCAAATGATGTTCTGCAAGAATTGGTAAAGTGCAAGGACAGGTCAATGCTCCCAAAGAGGAACATCGAAATATTCAGAGGTATTGTTGAGAGATATCTTATATTTAAAACTGCCTTCGATAGTGCGGTGGGTTCGTTTGATTTGAGTAAGCGAGAAAAACTACATTACCTATATCAGTATACTGAAGGCACGCCTAGAGATCTTGTGGAAAGCTGTCTGTACATGAGAGAGTGTGAAGGTTACGACAAAGCTTGGAGCCTTTTAAACAGGAGATATGGTTCCTCTGAACAAATAGGAGCTGCTCATATACAAAGGGTTCTTGATTACCCAGAAATATCAAGAGACGACCCTCAAGCACTTGATCAGTATGCTATAGTCTTGGTAATGACTGACAATGCTGTGTCACAACTTAAATATGGCTTAATGGAATTAGAAAATCCGCAAACTATTAGGCATATAGTAGCTAAATTACCATACGCCTTACAAGATCGATGGCGTAGGATCGCTACAGATATAGTGGAAAAGGAACACCGGAGTGTACGCTTCAGGGATGTTCTGAGCTTCATTGAAGAAGAAGCTACAGTAGCTAACAATCCGGTTTATGGGAAGCTTGCAATGAAATCTTCAATAAACAAGGGAAGCAGTCAAAAACGTGCTGTGATTGGAACAATTCAAGAAAGATGTAAATGCCTGAGTTGCGGTGAGAAGCATGAAATCCAAGATTGTCAAGCTTTCGATACATTGAACCAAGAGGAGAAGATAAATGTACTTCGACGGAATGAGTGTTGCTTCCTCTGCTTGAAAACAGGTCATATGGCTCGTCAGTGTGATAAAGGTATTAGGTGTGACAAATGTAATGGTTGGCACAATACTATTTTACACATAAACCGCTACGATCCTTCCAGAGCGAAACCATATGAAAGACAAAGGCAGGAATATTCTTCGAATTACGACACTCTGCGCAGGTTCGGCCGCAGTAAAGAGAGCCCCAAAGGGTATACGGGAGGGACCCAGACTACAAGAGAAACGGGTGAATCACACAAAGAACCTGATGGCAATGTGAGGACGACAATTATGTCTAGCTGTGGCAGTGGGCCTTACAGCGGACGAATGTGTGTTGTGCCTGTAATCATCGAGGATAAGAGCGGCAAGTCAACAGAAACCTTTGCATTACTTGACAACGGAAGTGCTGTAACTCTTTGCAGTAAGAGTTTGCTGACAAGATTAGGAGTGCGTAAGCACAATACCCCAACAGCTAATTTAACTGTTGTAACATTGGGAGGAGAATGTGTAATGGATGGTGCGTTTGTAGATGGTCTCGCTATCAGAAGTCCGGATGACTCCGATGATGGAGATATACCTCTACCGCCAGTTTACGTAGTGAGCAAGATTCCCATTGATAGTGGTGATGCTGCAAGCAAGAAGGAAATATATCAATGGAATCACCTAAGAACAATAGATGTAAAAGAAGTGGGTGACGTGGAAATGATAATTGGTGCAAATGCTCCCCTAGCTACGGAACCATTAGAGGTCATCCACGCACCTATTAAGGGTCAACCATACGCCATAAGGACAAGACTCGGTTGGATTGCCTGCGGCATTACGGGAGACATGAAAAAAGAAGTGAAGATAGGAAGGATTTCAATAAAAGATGTCGTGTTAAACGAGCTAGTGAATCGCGCATTTGATGTAGGGTTTGACGATATTGGTTCTGTTAAGAAAGGGCTATCTGGAGAGGACGAGAAATGGATGCACCTTGTTGAGAATAGTTGCAGAAAGGTTGAAGGAAAGTATGAAATAACCTTGCCAATTCGGTCAGAGTTCAAGAATCTCCCAATTAGTAAAGGACATGCCTACAAGAGACTGCTGAGCTTGCGGAAGAAGCTAGAAAAAGACTTTGAATTGAGTAACCATTATGTCCTAGCCATGGTTGAAATGATAGAAAAAGGTTACGCAGAAGAGGTACCACTAGATGAGATTACCAATATCGAAGGCGTGTGGTACATACCTCATTTTCCTGTAACTCACCCAATGAAACCAAATAAAGTAAGAGTAGTTTTCGATTGTGCTGCGAGAGTAAAAGGAGTTTGCTTGAACGACATCCTCTTAACAGGACCTTGCTGGGGAAGTGAGTTGTTGGACGTTCTGTTAAGATTCAGGGAGGGCAGATACGCCTACACAGCAGATATCGAAGCCATGTTTTATCAGGTGAGAGTGCCACCTTCTCAGAGGAATTATCTACGCTTCTTCTGGTGGAGAGACTTAGGCGACCCGCGCTCATTGACAGAATATCGAATGACTGTACATCTCTTTGGAGCTTGCTCTTCTCCAAGTGTTGCCACCTTTGCCCTCCGGAGGATTTTCAGCGAGAGCGTTGGTTTCTCTCACGATTCTTATGAAACCATTGTTAAGAATTTTTATGTGGATGACTGCATGAAATCATTGCAAAGCCTAACAGAACTTAAACGAAGTATGAATGAAATGGTAGCCCTATGTAAGGAAGGTGGGTTCACTTTGGGAAAGCATAGAAGTACTATGGAAGCGACAGAAAACAGTCTTTCAAATAGCAAGAATGAGAACTCTATCAAGACGCTTGGTGTAGTTTGGGATTTAGGTGGCGATACATTGATGCCAAGTATTGCCATTAGAGAACTCCCAAGGTCACGTCGACAACTGCTATCTATAATCGCATCGATATATGACCCTTTAGGTATACTTGCGCCATATGTGTTGATTGGAAGAGTCTTGCTGCAGGAGTCGTTTAGGGAAAGGCTTGGATGGGACGATGAATTTAACGTTAACTTTCTGGAAAAGGTCAAGATGTGGGTTGACGGTGCTGAGGAATATCGAAATACCTTCGTGCCTCGGAATATTCTACTATATCACCCAGGACAGATCATTCATCAGCTACACTTGTTTTCGGACGCTAGCCTCGACGGACACGGAGCTGTAGCTTACTTGAGAATGGATGATGGCCAACATATACAGTGTAGGTTCGTTTGGGGAAAAGCTAGAGTAAACCCACTCAAACAAGTCTCTGTACCTAGGTTGGAATTAGTGGCAGCAGTACTTGCGTCACGAATGAAAGAGAGATTGGTGGATACTCTGAATGTAAGGGTTGAGGTTTTCATTTGGACTGATAGCATGACTGTGCTGAGATACCTTCGGAATGAAAAAGATAGGTTCAATACCTTCGTGGCTAACAGAGTTACAATCATCAAAGAAAGGACAAACGTTGGAGATTGGAGATATATCGCGTCAAAATTGAACCCTGCCGACGAAGCTTCTAGAGGACTTCAGACCATCAGATGGAATACAAGTCCGGAATTTCTGTTGAAAAGACAAGATGATTGGCCTTCAGAAAATGTTAATCAATCGGATAAAGAAGACCTTACTGAACTAGAAGTAAGAACAGTGGTTAATACGATAGCAGCTCCAATATGTGCAGCTGAGACTCTGTTAAGCTATTTTTCCTCATGGAAGAGGTTAAAGGTGGCAGTTGCTTGGTGGATGGAGTTCAAGAACGTTCTCTTAAGTAAGAAAAAAAGGAAGTTATGCTTATCAGTATCGGACCTGGATTACGCTGAAACAGAGATAATAAGGTTCACCCAAAGCAAGTATTATAGTGGTGAAATTGAGTCACTGAAAACTGGAAAAGGGTTGGGGAAGAAGAGCTCGTTGTGGAAATTGGATCCTTTCATGGACAACGGAATCCTAAGAGTTGGAGGGAGGCTTAGACAGATGAATGCCACAAAGAATCTTAAGCACCCTGTAGTGTTGCCAAGCAGATCACACATAGTCAAGTTGATCATAACGGAGAGCCATGATCGGCTTGGTCATCTGGGTGCTGGAACTGTTTTAGCCGACCTGCGTCAAAAGTATTGGATTACGAAGGGGCATGCAACAGTAAAGAGGATTTTGAGACTGTGTGTTCAATGCCGCAAAACTAGAGGTAAAGTGTTGCAGCAAAAGATGTCTGATCTACCCAATGAGCGTCTTGTAGATGGTGAACCCCCATTTACTAATACAGGGGTCGACTGCTTTGGACCCTTCCATGTTAAAGTGGGAAGGAGGGAGGAAAAGAGGTACGGTGTATTGTTCACGTGCTTGTCGATGCGGGCAATACACCTTGAAGTGGCGCATGACCTGTCGACGGATAGTATGTGCAATGCCATACGTAGATTTATGGCCCGTCGAGGACAGGTGAGAAAATTCCTTTCCGACAACGGTACAAATTTCGTCGGAGCTAGAAAGGACATGCTCAATTCATTGTCGAATGATGTGGTAAGGAAACGCTTACTTCTAAAAAATGTGGAGTGGGTCTTCAATCCGCCGTATGCTTCTCATTTCGGTGGTGTTTGGGAGAGACTAATAGGGATTGTGAGAAGAGTGTTTGAAACCCTACTGGGTAACCAATGTATTAGCGATGATGGTCTTAGGACGCTCTTCTGTGAAGTGGAGCTATCTGTTAACAGCAGGCCACTTTCCGTGATAACTTCAGACTCAAGCGATTGGGAAGTCATCACTCCAAATAAGCTTCTCACATAGGGAGTTTGTCCGGAGAGATGGGGGGAGACTGTGGAGTCTCAGCCTTATTCTCGGAGAAGGTGGAAGCAGATTCAGTATATTGCTGATCAGTTCTGGCGCAAATGGTGCCAAGAATATAGAGCTGCCCTTCAAGAGAGACGAAAATGGACCAACTCAAAACGGAATGTCCAGATGGACGATGTGGTAATGCTTGTGGACGAGAACGAAGCAAGGTGTCACTGGCCCTTGGGTAGGGTTGTGAGAACAGTTCAGTCCAGGGATGGGTTGGTTCGAACCGTCGATGTCTTGATGCGAGGAAAGATATATAATAGGCCGATCTCTAAACTTGTTATGGTATTGGAAAATGAGGACATGTTATGAGTATTATGTCCTAAACAATAGTTTAGGGGAGGGACTGTTCCGACTTTTATGCCGTCAGAATATAAGAATAAGATTGAGTTTATGCCACTGTCCGCAATTCTGTAAAACCTAATGCTTACTTATTAGAGCCTATAGTTATGTACCTCATTGTTAATTCTGTTGGCATTGTGTAAACATCTTCTGTATTGTGTGGCTAGTGAATAATTGGTTTCTGGATTACGTGATTGTGCTAAAGTAGGGTGAAATTTAATATTTCTTCAATCAAGAACATTTGTTGTCAATAGTGTGCATTTGAGGTAAATTTTATATCAGTTTTAAATTTAATGAATTTTTAGGTTGTGTTTTTACTTGATTATAATTACGCACGGCCGTTGGCCGGTAATTCGGGAAGCTTACCCTAATAGTCATGCTATCTACATGAATGAATAATTGTTTAGTATACTTGGTGTAGCTATGTTTAGTACAATGATATTTATCTTTATTTGCTATTCACGTCTAGTCATGCCATTTCTCTTGTGTCTTTAAAACTTTAACCAATTCCACTGATGTTGTTCGGAGTGCGGTTGGTAATATTTGTCTTATTTTTTATAGTATCGGTACCTCTGGAGTTTGTGCTGTGAGAAGCTTCTTATCACCCTTGTGTGGAACAGGCAGTTTAGACCAGGAAGCTAATATAGTCTTGGTAAGATAATGGTCGCATTCTGTTTTAAGTGTTTGGTTGAGGCCGTTTTCCGTACGGCACCTCCGTCATTTGTTCTCAGTCTCGCTGAAACGATCTGAAATGCTCACCTTAGGTAAACAGGAGTTGGGCGTTCGGCATAGTTCCAAGTAACCCCGTTATATCTCCTTGTGATAACGAATGGTGTAGCGGCTGCAGTTTGGCTCTGTGCTACTGCTTGATCAATAATAGGCTATAGACTTGAGATCATTTGGCGGGGACCTTAGTAATGGTTTCTTGCTAAGACTATTTTGATTGTTCTAGGGAAGTTCAGTGAGAATTATGAGAAGTTGTAATAATGTAAATATCTGTTTTTATGTCCCTTGTACTTTTGTCTGATTTTAGTAAATATATTTCAGAATCGTCTGCTAATAACTGCGCATTTCACTACCCTGGCTAAATAACTAAACCTGGTCCGCACACTATATCTAGAAATAGATTATGAATATTGCACGCAGATATGTAAACGTTCTATTCCGCAACATTTAAGGAAATACAACAAGATGGCGACAAAGATTCGAGAAAGAGTTGATCTTTTCATCACCATTAACTCTTTATCGTTCTTGAGATCATAATTAGTCACTTAAATAAAGTATGAAAACCGGTTGTCTGAATGATAAAGGGTTACAAACCATATAAGCATATGTTTATTTTACTCGCACCTTCCCTTTTTGAAGTAATTTCGAAATCTCGCTAATAGGTTTATCTCTGTTTCAGCAAAATATCAGAAGATCGATATCTGTCTCTTACTAAGCGTGTTCATGCTGTTCAAGATAAAGGGGTGTAAGATTCCCATCAAAAATCTAATCAAAACAAGAATAGACATCCATGGAATCCAATTGAGAACCAAGTTCATACTGCTGTAGACTGCAACGCCAGCGAAAAGTACTTTTCTTCTACCCCATCTGAGATGATTTACATATTCATTACTTAAAGTTTAACGAGTATATTGATATATGAATGCTCTGTTTCAAAAGTAACGAATTGTATTGACAAACCTGTCTGAAAGGTAACCTCCAAACGGTGCCCCAAAAATAGAGCCAATCATGTAGGCTGAAGACAAAGCAGCTCTGAGGTAAGCGTCACCACACACAAGATTTAACTGGAACAAAATTTCGGCCATCAAGTTAGGGAGAAAATAAACAGTAAATTAATTTAATTTCTTGATTTTTCTTACCTGATTTGTGAGAGTAAAGCTGAAATATTGATCATTGTAATCCCAGGCTTGGCACGGGAAGGTGGTAGAGTTGTCTTCGCCAAAGAAATAGTTACATTGGTCCAATGTTGTTGCAGATTGTGGCGCAATGCATGTGTGGTTCATGGAGGGAGTGACGAAAGCTCCCCATAGCATGTTTGCAGGCATCAGGATATAAACTGGAAATCAATATCGTTTACTTTTTTTTCACGATATCAAATATATAGTCATTGAACAAACCGCTCACCATGTGAAACCGAGATCCATACGAAAAAGTTCCAAGGTCCTGTTGTGAGAAGAAACAAAACATCATCGACTGAATTGTTATCAGTTTTAATTTGAAGAAATTGTTGCTGTCTGTCTGGTGAAATTTCTTCTTTTTTCTCATCACAGAAACTTTCTGCCGATTGCATGACATCTTCTCCATCTTCCTTGAAGTCACTCTGATAGGTTTCGGTAGTTCTGGTCATTGAGCCACTGACTTATTTTTTCTATATGAATTACTCATGAGACAAACTTCTATTCGATGAGCATTGCAGACTGTTACTGATGTCTCAATTGAACTTATTTTAACACCACAAAGATAATCTTATCTGAGATTAAATAGAGCAATAAATCTACATCGTCAATAAAATATGAAAGCTAAACTAGTATTGCTTTGCACTTCCTCTATTTTATATAGACATTTGTTTATTGTTCTATTATCTCGTACTCCTATTATCAAACTGCCTGTGTTGCACACAACTGCAATCTTTATAAGGCGACAGCATCAATTCTTTTACGTATTTCCACTGTATTTAATCTCTTCAGTTATCATCATTACGATCTCATGCCAATTACCGGTAAAATATACTTGCAATGGTACTTTTATGTCCTTTATCTATTACCCAGTGCGTAATTTTTAGTCGAGCCATCGATAGTTGATTAACCCTCTCACCGCGACTGAGACATTTGTGTTACAGTATTTTAATAACTTTAAATGAACTTTATAAATACGTTCAATTTTCACACAAAAATGCCTGAGACGCGCTTAAATCAATTTTATGTACTTTTCTCCTAAAGTTACAGAGTAGAATATGCATTCTCCACTGACAAGAAATGTACCTATATGAATATATGTATTAGGTTAGTGTGCTTATGAGAGTCACTTAGATTCCATCTATTGTTTTGCGGTAAATATATCCTAATCCACGTCATTCTGAGTTTATGACCAATGAATCTTTATTCTTTCATTCAGAAGTTCGATGTATTTTTAAAATATTTAAATTTTTTATTTTTATTTAACTAGTGGGGTCGTTTGACACTAGTCAAATGTCGTTTGAATAATAAATTGAAAGAGAAGACTGCCATCATTCTAGAAACAGCTAATGCCATCAAATAAAAAAAAAATGCTGATAAAACATAAAAACTTTACGGGGAAAGGGTTAAATGGGCCCAATTTATTATTCTAACTATATCCCTAGTTCCCTATCATAACTCACCCCATTGCTAGTAGCTAAATTAGTTGCTTAGGTCACAGGTGTTTGTCAAGTACCCACAACTGAGTAATTCTCCTCTAAATTCTGACTGATGGTAGAAAGGAGAAGGAACAATTCATCTAATGTGACATGTAGTCATTTACTTTAACTCTTACTAAGTGCTTAATAAACTTATTGCGTGAAGTCTAGCGCACGATTTTGAAGACTGACTAAATTGAACGGAATATTTTATCTATTATATTTCATATTCTAAAATGCCTTCATATTTTTTTTATTTCACAAATATTATCGATTAGAATCATTAGATGGTTTAATGTATGCTATTTGTCTTAAATTCCAATAATTTAACGATATTTGGATTATTTTTCATTCTGATGACTTTTAAGAAGATTTATTGAATTCATTCAAGAAGGGCTTCAGATTTCAAGTTCTAGGGAGGACCCGTTTTTATTATTAAAACCAGAGCTCGGAATTATTTCAAATGGTAATAAGAGAGAGACACGACTCGAAGTTATTATATAATGTAATTCCTTAAACATTTCATTTTCTATAAGTTCGAATAAGAGAAAATAGTCTTGAGGGTTCTTTTAGAACCAATTGCATTTAAATTCCTCATCTGAATTGTAATATTGATGTTTATTGTAGTGATAATGAAATAAATATAACTAAGTAATATGGTATCCCTTTCCTATATGTCTACATACTGTAATAATTTCGAGAATGTCTAACAATAATTTCACCTGTTATAAAAGTCTGTATAGATCTACTTCCATTAATTTGACTCTATGATATATTTTACATATCTACATAATAAGTAACATTGATTTAAACAATATGACATAATTCTCTCATATTGTCAATTTATTTGGTAATCTAAAATTAGTTTTCCCCCTACACCGCATTGCTCTCTTCTTCTTTGAGTTGATTAACCGTGTCCACAAGAAGTCTGTCTTTAGTTTCTGGTAGTCTGAGAGTCACAAAGCCTGCAATCAAACTACTGACTCCAAAGATAACTGACGGGGCCCATGGTAGTACTTCACTCTGAAATTATTCAGCACATATACTATCTTATTAAAAATATAAATGATATGGAATAACAATAATCAGATATTTGCTCTGTTAACAAGTACGCTGTTGTTGAGCCAAGCAAGGTGATACTGTATAGTGTAGTATACCTATTTCTACTCTTAGCTCTGACTTAGAAAGTAAACGAATGGAATACTCATTAAATTGTATTAGGACTTTAATTGAGCCATTTATAGTGTAAAGTCCGATTTCACTTCATAATATTATTTCTCAAGAATGGCTTCGCAAAGAAAATAAATAATATTTGATTAACCGTAAACGTCTTAAAAGTAGGTCCGAATATCAAAACTCTTTCTTTTTTATAGTTAAATCCTAACACCCAATCAACAAAGTTTCAAGGAATAGAGACTTTTGATGGGTCACAATATCCTATTAATCTGTTAATGAATTTAATAATAGTGACATCTTATTCATTACAAATCTCACATTAAATTAATCATCGTCTTCTGGAAAGCTCTACGTAAGTATACGAATTAGATTAGTGAGATTGTGTCCGCATGCACCAGGAATAGGAAGTAAATAAGCACATCTGAAATAGTTACTTACCAGACTGTCTACAATGAAGGGTGCAGTTGAACTACTAATCCTAGACACAAACATGGCTATCCCAAGACCAGTTGATCTAATCTCAGTAGGTAACAACTCTATGATGTACAGGAACATGATGATGATTGACGTGTTAATTGTGAATTTTCCAATCATTGCTAGTGTCATTGTTATTGCACTTGAGTCTGCAAGCAAAAAAGGTTTTGAATTTTATCAATTGTTTGGTAAAATGTATATATGGATAGTGGATTGCTCAATACTTACCTTCTGGTGTAAACAGTAAACCTAGTATCGCAGAGGCACAAATACCATACGTTACTGCCAAAGGAACCCTCCTTCCCCATTTCTGTATCAGAGGCAAGGTGATGATGTTGCTAGGCATCTCAATGAGTCCACTTAGCGCCATGAACAAGAAGGGGTTTACGTTAAAGGCTCCACCCGAGAGAGATATGCCGTAGTACACCATCACCGTAACTAAGAAAATGTACCAAAGCTTCAGGACTCTCGAGCGCACTGCTTTGCTGATAGGAGAGGATTTACATAGTAAGATTTTAGGAAATTATATGTGATCCATTATGAGAAACTGCAAGAACAGAATAGATAAAAGATATAGAAAATGCAGTAAGAATTCAAATATTTAATATGGGTTGATTAATAATTTTCATACCTAAATAATATTTTTTAATTTTAAAATGTTGGCTAAAATACGTTTAGGTATACATATAACTTACATTATGTATTACAGAGAGTTGAATAAAAAAAAGAAGTGTCTAAGATTTGGAATCATAATCCTTGTATATATCATAGACAAACAAAGCTTCACATATTTAATCAAATTTCGTTTTTACTGATATTTAAAAAATTGGTTATATCCTTATGAAATGGTAGATTTCTTGGACTACCAAAGTGGCCAAATTGTTTGAGCCCCTATGGCACCGTCCGACTCTAAATGGAAATCCTAAGACCACGACTCCTAAATTCACTCTAAGGAACACCTACAGAACCCAATTGGCATAAATCTGGATTACACGGAAAAGCTCCAAGTGTTTTTATTTTTTGACAAACCGCTGTGTGTAATTTTTTTTCAATAATGTTTTTTATTAGAATGACACTGAAATTTGGTGTGATAATTTGCTTTGATTCCTAGAATACAAATTATCCTAATAAATTATATTAATATTAAATTTAATTGTTACTTACAATATCAAACCAGTTTAAAATGATGATGATAGGGATTTTAAAAGAAAATTGACTAGAGAACCTGAGAGCTATAGATTATGTGATGGTATATACTATATAGGAAACAATTTCGATAAATACTGCAAGATACTTTCGCGATATAATATAAGAACCAAATTCTAAAACAATATATACTCAGATATACTAAATTGATGTTAGTTTGAGTTTAACACGTTTATATAAAACATTCAATACTAAGATCGTACCTAATTTTTTTTTCATAGCAACCTTAGCAATATAATCAAATATACTATTACTTACTCCATCAACAAACTCAGTTCACTAATAATCTTTTGACATCCATTCTGTCTGGTAGTATAGTTGCTCTTTGTCTGGTAGGAAAATACATAGTCAGTGGATTTATCATAAATAGGAAAAACATAAAACAAATAAGGCAATTTCACAATCCAGACCTGTTCTATATTGGTGAATATTCTGCGGAGTTCAAACTCTGAAGGATTTGGTTCGTTGTTCCAAGACGCGGCTCTCTGAATAACTTTAACAGCGTCGTCTATTTTTCCGTTAACGACTAACCATCTCGGAGATTCGTCAATGAACCTGAGAATTAAAAGAATAAGAATATACTCGTGTGTATACAATACAATCATTAATTTGTAGTGTTCTGCAATGCCAGAAGAAAGACGAGATGTTTAAGAAGTGGTGGCAGAATTTATACGTTATATATCATTATAGGTGTTGTCTAAAGTTCATTACAAGATTTAATAGAGAGTAAGAATAGTGTTTTGTTTTATTGTAATGCAAGAGAAGCCGTTTTAGTTTTACCATAGTAGTGGTAATATGAGAACACCTAGCAGAGCCATTGTAGACTGAAGCCATCTATAGTCTTTTATAAGGTACGCGAGTCCACCATAAAGCAAAGTGACGATACTCCACGGCAAGCTATTGAAAGAACCTAAAGCAGATCTAAATTTCATCTCGCAAACCTCCATGACTGAAAAGAACGAAGTAACTCTGTGTCACTTAAGCCATTTACTAAATGCAGACTTATCAAACGAGAAAATATTCATGATAAATAAAATGTTCGATTTACTCACTCAAGGTGTTTATTGCACAAACAATCACAGGATGAAGAGCCCCTAAAATAAATCTTGAGGCAAAGATGACTGCAAGCCAAGGCAGCCAATTCATTGAGAGATTAATTATGGTGAACACTGCTACTGAAATCACGAGGACCTGTCTTCTTCCAAACCTAAAATGAATAAAATTGACACTAGCAACAATTCAAATCCCTGCGAGTATTTCATATTTTAATGCAATGCAATTTAAACAGATTCTATATTTTATCAAAATTTCAAGATTTAACAAATTTTGCTATCATACTAACTTGTCTGAAAGGTAACCTCCAAACGGTGCCCCAAAAATGGAGCCAATCATGTAGGCTGAAGACAAAGCAGCTCTGAGGTAAGCGTCACCACACACAAGATTTAACTGAAACAAAATTAAAGCCACCAAGTCAGAGTCAAAATAAACTATAAATGATTTAATTTCTTGATTTTTGTTACCTGATTTGTGAGAGTAAAGCTGAAATATTGATCATTGTAATCCCAGGCTTGGCACGGGAAGGTGGTAGAGTTGTCTTCGCCAAAGAAATAGTTACATTGGTCCAATGTTGTTGCAGATTGTGGCGCAATGCATGTGTGGTTCATGGAGGGAGTGACGAAAGCTCCCCAAAATACGTTCGGTGGTATAAGACCATAAACTGCGGGTGAAAATTTTAAATGCATACAGAATAAATTATTTATTAATATTATAATGCATTTTTCAGATTGCTAAGTTACCAAGACCCACGACAACCCAAGTGTAAATATTCCATTTTCCCGTTCCAATTAGCTGAAGAACGTCATCAATGCTTCCCGCTTTTGAGTTGCTCTCTTCTTTTAAAGACTCTTGGTTCTTATCCAAGACGTTTTCATCTTCTTTCTTAGCAGCCAAAATTTTTTCTGTGTCATTTTTCTTTTCTTGCATCGCAATATTTTATGAAATGAAAATATTCTTATTTCTTAGTATTATTTCAATATTATCAGTACAACAGTGGAATTTTAAATTCTGACTATTGGGTCTTCGAAAAAAACACATATAAAATAGTTTCATGGCGTTAGTTGTAAAATAATTCGGCTAAAATAATGTTACTTTACTATCTTAATCTATACAATAATTAAGCAAACAATTAAAAATGATGCTGATGGTTATAATGATTAATATGTAAATAGATAGTGTTACAATATACAGTAAATAATCTTTAAAAAGTAAACAGTTTGTTAATGAATTGATTAGTATACAAATCAATAAATATTATATCAATGATATTAAATATGATTAAGGAATACTAACTAAAGTTCCTAAACAAACCTATTTATATCATTTAAAAGTTAATTAAGTGCACAGTTAAAGAGTTGTTTGGCATTACGCAAATGTGATTTATTTAACTCAGCGTCAATGCACTTTATCTCCCAAGTAATTACAGGGTGTTAATGAATTGAAGCAACTAATTTTGTGTATCAAATACCTCATTCAAAATCAATATCTGATTCTAAAGATCGTATATCATCATGAAGCTAGAGTACTAATCTTCCTATTTCTATTAGGCATCTAGATATTAAATCAATACGTTGTTTCATAGCTAATTCGTCAACTGTAAAGAAGTTAAAAATGAATCCTTCAATTGATTAGAAAATTAGTAACAATTTCAAGGAGACTGGTTGAACCTCTGATAAACCAGGACAAGACCGCAAACGAAGAATTCATCAAAAACGATTGGGAGAAGTGTATTCGAAATCCACGTAAATCGCATCATAAACTAGCTGAAGAAGTTGGTGTTAGAAAAACTTCAATGTATCTCTACTGAAAGAAGATCTGAGAACAAAACCATTTAAGGGGACAGTCCCAGCCATTTTCTGTTTTTTTATCCAAATATTTTTTTCTTCACTAAAGTGTTCCTAGTGTTCTAACACCCAAGGTTGTAAAATATCACATCACTAACTAACTCCCGAGACAGTGAAGGGGGGTTTGAAGAGAGGGGTTGGGGAGTAAAAATTGATAAACTAGCGGAATTTGGTTGTTTGTTCCTGTTCTTGTTTTTGTGTTGAACTTTACCACAGTGAGTCAGGTGACGCCTGATGCCACTCCACCTTCGAGTGGACAATATCGGGCTTGCCAGGCCTGGGGGGATTTAATGGCAAACACAAAAACTTTTTTTATTATTATTGCTCTCCTGAATAATAGCAAATGCTGCAAATTTCATATTCATTTTTATTATTTTTCAAAAAGTTTGTAAGTTACGGCATTGCAATTTATTGTATTCAATGATCATAGGAATTCTCTACAATATGTAGAAAATAAATTTTTGATTTTAAATTCAATTTTTAAAAATACATTGTTAAAAAAAAAATTTGGGAGGGAAAAAGTGAAATTTTCGAAATTTCGAAATTTTTCGATAAATAAATTCTAAAATCAATTTTTTTGCTGAATGTTGTAGACTGTAGAGCATTCATATTTAGAAACATCGAAAGCAAAAAACCGCTATACCCTAACTTCAAAACTTGGGAGTAATACGATTTTTTCCAAATTGGTTCAAAACTCGTGTTACTCGTGTTACCCGTTTGAAACTCGTCAAATCGAAGAAAAAAATCATAAACAAAAACAAGACTAAATTCGATTTTATATATGAGAACAAAGTTTCACAACCGTAGCTTCAATGATAAACAAGTTTTTACAAACCTGGGACTGTCTCCTTAAAATGCCGAAATGTCATGTGCCTACTGACCATCATGAGAGAATAAGAGCTGAAAGAGGTAGTCACATCCTGAAGGCACCGTAACTTGGTGTTCACAAATGAGAATTTTGACTTTCAGCATGTTATAAATCATCAGAATGATCGAATTTGGAGTTCATTAAATTCAACCGAGGTATAAGTATTGTGACGATACGTCAAAATACACAATCTGTGATGGTTTGGGCTTCTGTGATAGCCACTGGGAGATCTCCTCTCATATTTTTGTATTGTGGAGTTAAATTGAACTCACAGAATGCAATACATCTCTCTCAATCTGGAATCTAAATTTTACGATCGGTTAAAGAATACTTTCATGGTTGAACAAATGGAGTCTCCAAAAGGAAAGAGTACCATCACATATATCTCAAAATTGATCCAAAAATTGATTCAAAGAAACATTCCATCCTTTTTAGGCGAAGATAGATAGCCCATTTAAGTTAGTATATTTCAATAACTATTGGAGGTACATATTTCTGTCTGGTATCATTTTGTTTCTTAAAATTTTTTCCATCTACAGTTAAATCTTAATAAAGTTTATTCATTTTTGTGAATGTTATAATGATTTTATTGATGGGTTGTGAAAATGGTTTTGTGCAAATGATCAGAACACGGATAATGAGATAAATTCAAACATCAAAAATATCTATCAGACAACAACTTCATTAATAAAACATATTTATTTCCAGGTTTCAAGATCATTCAAATGAATGTTCCTCTTATAAAATATTGACAATCCGGAGAAAAGTGATTAACTACAAAAAAAAAAAACCACTAATTTATATTTTAATAAGGGTCGCTCAGGTCGCAAGAGAACGGTGCGATCTGTAGACAATATTAATTTTATTCAACAACTCCATTTAGAAAATAAAAATGTTTCTGTTACGAGAAATGATGGATTAAATATCTCGAAATCTTCAATCAATCGAATTATCAAACTAGACATATAAAGTCACCCTGCAATATGAAAATCAGAGTGATGATTATAATTTACACGGGGATAAAGTCCGTCAAAATAATAATTAGGACAGTCATTCCGTAAATAATCAATTAAAATGCAGCATTATCTACATCTTTCACAAAACCAAAATATCTTTGCAAGAACCAGTTGGCGAAATTCTACGACGTGCTAAAACTATTTCAAACAAATTTGCTGTTTCAGACCGTACTGTCCTTTTGCAACCTGAACGACCCTCGTTAAAATATAAGTTTGTTCATTCCTATTTGTATTTAATCACATTTCTCCAGATTGTTAATATTTTAAAAGATGAATATTTATTTGAGAGTTTTTATAACTTGGAAAAAAAAAATTGTTTTGTTTAATAAAGATATTTTTGATGTTTGACCTTACTTCATAAATTGTCCGTCTTCTTACCATTTACGCAAAGCCATTTTCACAACCCATCAATAAAATCATTATAACATTCACAAAAATGAATAAAACTTTTTTTGAATTTCAAATGTGGATGGAGAATGGTTCAACAAATAAAAGTATATCAGAAAGAAATATGTACCTTCAATAGTTATAGAAATATACTACTTTAAAGTTTGGTTCCGATTTTTGGACCCTGTATATACATTAAAAAAAGCTAAAAGCTTTAAAGTCAGCCTAAATAAGAAAAGGAAAAATATTTTATTAAATTCAATAATAGATATAAAAATAATTTCTTAAAATTAATCAGAAGTTTAATGGTAGGATAAATAAGAGGATGCTATATATTTAAAAAAGTTATTGATGTTTTATTAAAAAAAATTAAGATGCAATTTGAATGTGTCTATTGATTTGAAATTTTTAAGTTGTTGTCTATAGTATTATATACAATATTTACTATTGAAATGGCTCCAAAATGATGATGAATAGAAATAGAAACCTTGAACCAAAATACATTCAACGCCTAGTTTAAACAACCTCCGATAGTATTATATGCGTATATGATAGTTTTAATAGGTAGATATTCTAAACAGTTGTATGGTTATGCTGATTAGTTTGGGAGTTCATGTAATTCAGTAAAATTAGATAATAATTTGGCATAATTAAAGTTATAAACATGTGACATCCCATCTTCAGTTTATAGAGTGACGTGACATTTAAAAATCCTGTATCAGTATAGTGTTGGGCAGTGTTAGTTACTAAATGTGATAAACTTATAATAACAGCTCTCTTGAGCAGTACAATCACACTATCTATAACATAACAAGGAGAACATACCCAGCCTCAATTGCATATGTAAAACATGAATGGACAGGAGAATAATACATTAAAATCATAACTTCACGAGGTAAAAATCTATTAAATCCTGCTGAAAATCCCTAATGATTTGAAAATCTTCGAAGGAAGCACGTTAACATGAAACCTGAGAATTGGTACAGTATTAAACCTAGGAACCTAACAAATTTCACACATTCAATCACCTTATCCTTAATTCGAATAGAAGTAAGATCATAGGATAAAGTATGTGAAAAGACAATATATTTAGTTTTTTCAACGTTCAACATAATTATATTCCACACAAGATAGTTATTTACAGTTACAAGTTCTGAGTTGATTATATTATGAATATCATTTATTTGGCTTGTAGGTATGGAACATGATATAGTGGAATCATCAGCAAGTAGTATGAATTTGAAGTAAATAGAACAAAATGGGAATACATTTTTAAATATTTAAAAGAGAAGTGGACCCAAAATACTCCTTTGAGGTACTTTACTGGTCACTTGTCGTTCTCCAGATAATTTATTATAATTAACAACTATGAACGAAACCATAAGAGTGGAATGCTTGAAATTGGAATGCTTGAACTTTTATATCTGGTCAATTTTAGACACAAAGGTCACAGCTACTTGCAAGTAGAATGGGAAACAATTCTACAAGAACAGATAAATATACGTGCCGCTCACAATGCATTTCTTCCTGCACTGAAAGTTGTAGTTTGTAATAAATTTGGTTACATCGAATAAATGAAAACTTCTAGTGTTTGGTTATTATTCACACTTGAATTGCAATCTTTGAAATCAAAATTGATCAATTGAATTTTAATCTATATTAGAACTTCACTACCTTAAATCTGCAATACATTGTAAATACAAAATCATTTTAATAAAATACAAATATCGCTCATGTGTATGAATGTGTATTGCAAAGAAAGGTGATAATGCAAAGTCAATGATCACTTTAGGGTGTTTAGAGTAGAAGTTGCTTTACTATTTACAATCCAGTCCAAGGACTAGTTTAGATTTTTTCATGGCCGTGTATTTATTATATAATTGATGTGTCTGGTTTTTTTATTATTATTTTCGATTGATTCGCTATTTGGAGTTTAATTTATTTTGGTCTTAAGAATATTATTACAATACAATAACTCATTATTTCTTTAACTTTAAATCGATATGAATATAATTTAAATATATTATCTATACAGTAGAAGGAATAATATTACGCTAAGATAACGTGTGTACTTTGCAGTAACTTCGAGGCGATACTCTTATATAATTAATTATACTCATATAATTAATTAGAAAATTAATTATTGAAATTATAAGAAAATTGAGTGACAATTAATGTACTTTTGAATTTATTAATTGTGACTAACATTAGAATTTTTTTGCCTATAATACAATTGTTTACTTCCATTAGTGGAATTGAGTTATTTCTATATATAACATGGAATGTAACTAATTAAATAAATCAATTTGGAATAAAGGGTTTGTTTGTTAGGAGGAGTAACACCACAAAGTTTTATGTCTTTACACAGCTATACTAGTAACCACACATCTATACTAGTAACCACACAGCTATACTAGTAACCTCACAGCTACCAACTCCGTTCATAGTGACTAGTATAATCTAACTGACGCTACCTAGGAACTAGTACGATGTACACACCAGTAAGTACATCATTCTCAACTAGTAGCTCCTTGACTGCTATCTCCCTAGCCCACTACTCACCAGTCTTTTTTATTGCAATTAGGGTACGTTCCGAGTTAACGGACTGTGTCATCTTTTCGATCATAAAATGATAATACACATTTTTATTTAATGTGGATTGATTTATAAAAAAATTTAATTCATCCATGGTACCTGCAAGTAGGAATTTCAATAAAAGCAATAGAAGATATATTATATATTCTTCTCTCTTGAAAGAGTGTAACAGTCAACTGAAAAACTTGTTACAATATACAGTGCTACTCTTCTATAGTGAATGTAGAGTCCTGAGTAAGGAATGTACCCTGAATAGTGAACAAATATTCTTCAGTCTGCCATGAGTGACTACCAGTTTTATATAACTAATGACCATTTTATGGTAGTTTGAAGGAAATTTGTTCACTATTCGGGGTAATTCTCTAACTGAGGACTCTATATTCACTATAGAGGAGTATACTATAGAAGAGTCCACTATAGAGGACTCCTATAGAGGAAAGAACCAAGTGATTCTTTCTTTAAGGATATTTTAAATCAATGCGTGTATGTTACAATTATTAAGCAAAACAGCATTCAGGAACTGAAAATTCTATCAACTATCTCCTACTTTCGCATATTTTGGAAATGATTGAAATTTCATTATCTTGATTTATTAGTGTTTTTATTTTATGATCCATTGAAAAGGGTCAGATCTTTATGAATCACTCTATATTTGTTCAGGGAAATAATTTGTGGTCAGGTAAAAACTTTAAATCAACCACAACCTAATTCAATATCTAATAAATTGTCTGATTTCTTTCCCTTACTCTTTATTATATAATTTTCCAGTCTGCAGATTGGCAAGAAAGACTTGGAGTCAAAGATTATGGACTCTATTATACAAACTGGTTATTTCCTTGTAAACATATACATGTGTATACCATGTGGCGCATACGCATTTAAAACGTCACCTCTACCAACTTTTGGCGTCCCATATGAGCAAGCTTATTATGAACTTTGTGCAAGATCTCCACCAGAAACGGGTATGAAACTACTACAGCATTGCTATCTGTATTAATTGGCTATAAACGTGGTTAATTACATATGGTAAACACATGTCATAAGTATGGTAATTTACATTTGGATTTGAAGTGTTCAATTAAATTTGTATTCAATCTCTTTTTAATATGGTTCTACGAGATGGGTTTAAAATTTAATAACCACATATTGCGACAACATTGTCATAACTCATATTTAATGTCTATTTGTCAGGAGAAGTGTTTCAAAACGCTCTCAATAGTGTGAATAATGAGGATAATGATAATATTTATTGGTAAAAAAATGCAAAAGTAGATACGAATACTCGCCTCACAATCTAATTTAGAATTACCAATGCCTAGCCATGTTTCAGTGTGGACAACAACATCAGGTATATTAGACAACACAGGTATTATATTGCTAAATGAGTCACAATTGGAATTTAAACTGCTCACATTGTAATGTGAGCACAGAGTACAAAAAAAACGGAACTATCAAAAAATCGGTGCTAGGAAAATTGCCACATGGAAAATTGCCACTGGGAAGATTGCCACCGGGAAAAGTGCCCCTGGGAAAACTGCCACCGTGGGAAAACTGCCACTGGGAAAATTGCCACTGTGGGAAAACTGCCACCCGGAAAATTGCCACTGAGGAAAATCGCCACTATAAAATATATTAACAAACAGAAAATATATATTACTCGACAAAAAATACCGAACTGAATACAAATTATTCGAATTTTATGTAAAGAAAATTTTCACAGGGACAAACTAAAAATAAATATTCTAGTCTATGAAAAAAATACCGAACTAAATACAAAATTATTCGATTCTTACGTAAAGAAAATTTTCACTGTGCGTTCATCTTTCATTGACAAGTTAAAAAAACTATTCAACCATGGAACGATCAATGAGCCTGAGAGGCACATTTTGGTTTGAAATATTTAAGCATAATTTAATAACTAATTAATTTGAGTTACTGTAATTATATGATTTTTATTGTCTAAGATGTAACTATTTACTGTGAAACTGATACACATGTTTTGATCTTTATCGTGAAATTAATGCAACAAAATTTTATTTATTATTGAAACTAATGCAACAAGATTTTATTTATTATTAGTTTAACCTCTTCATGGAACAATTAAACACATTAAGCTAAGAATTAATTGCGTATCAGCACACTCACACCCACCGACGGAAGAATTCACTTAGATCGTATAACTTGTCAAAATGATATGTACACAGTGTAAAAATTCTTATATATCAAATTCTGATCAACATTGCATTCAGTGCCTATGATTTTTGTGATTTTCGAAAATAAAATCAGTATGAATTTATATATATACAGTGGCAATTTTCCGGGTGGAAGTTTTCCCACAGTGGCAATTTTCCTCAGTTGGAATTTTCCGGGAGGCAGTTTTCCCACAGTGGCAATTTTCCCAGTGGCAGTTTTCCCACAGTGGCAATTTTCCCGGGGGCAATCTACCCAGTGGCAATTTTCCGCGCACGCAAAAAATCCGAGATTACAAATTTTTCCAAACATAGTAAAATATCCAAAAGTAAAAAAATACGAGATAGTAAATAATCAAGAATAACAAAAAATCAGAGATAAAAAATTCAATTTTTCTTTTTAAATTTGAATAACAGAAGAATAAGAAATCTGGATAAGTGCACCTTTACCCAAAAAAATTTCCGATTATTTCATATATTTTATGCTGAATAAATTTTTTTTCAATTCGATAATTTAATTTTTTTTACAATAGGTACGTCATTTTGACGGGTAACTCACTGAGTCACTGGTAAAGTTATAAAAAAACATAAGAAATTCTACATAAAATATTCTTCGTCTAATGATTTAAATGGATTAAAGTAATTAAAGTTATTGATATATCTTAAGTATCAATGAGCTTTAATTAAGATTAAAGTATTTTGCCGAATAGAATTGTAAATAAATCGCAGAAGCTGAAATCGTTTAGTTTTCAGTAAATATTTAGAGATTTGAAAACATATCTTAAGATTTGACAACTCCTCCTTTACGCAGTAGAAGAAAAAGATTCCAATTATTAGAATGTAAATATCTATTAATTGTTAAATTGTGTTGCAGTTTTTTCTAGTTTCAGAGATTTTGAACATGAATTGTACCATTTTCTTTGTTATAATATAGCAATATTAGTTAAAGGTTTGTTTTTGTATCATGTCATAAACGATTATTTGAAATATTACCTTATGTTTTTTTGGTGTCCGGAAAACTGCCAGGCGGAAAACTGCCAGTCACTTATTGGCAATACATGTATATTTTTTGACTTTCTGAAGTAGTCTTCAATAATAAACACATTTTAATTTATAAAAAACGGCGTTAGTCTTCCTTTAAGAAGTTAAGGGGACATTCATTTTTACAGTAATAACTACATAGATATTGGAATACTTAAATAATTTTCAAAGAAAAATAATATTTCGACAAATATACTTTATTAAACACTCAGTAAACCAAATAATTACTATTTTTAATTTATTTTCAAAGTTGCGTAAATTTTAAAAACATGTTCAGTTACGTATATAGTCTCTTGTTTTTAATTTCCTATTGACGTCAGCAATATAGCCTTTGGTTCTGAAGCAAACGTTAAACCCTGTGTACTGATTGGTGAATACTATATAATTAGATATTCTCACAATAATATAATTTTAAATTATACAATAAATTAAGTGAATGTTATATCAACTTATATGTATGTTAAATAGTTATTACATTTACATTTTTATTCTCCATGTCATAACACAACCCATTCATTTTAGCAATTTTCATTTATATGTAAAAAGTATTATTAATTAATATGCAATCAATTCGATCGAGTGAAATTGACAGAGAATTAGGTAAGTTATAGCAGTTTAATAATCATTGATGTTGGGTTGCAAATTCTAAATACTTCACGAACATCGATCAAAGTTTTTTATTGTGAATACAAGTGAATATTAAGCTTCCTTCCCTACAAACAATTCCATGTGTATACCATGTGGCACTTACACATTTGAATCATGTGTTTACCATGCATATTTTTGGAAATGGATACCATATTTATTACATGTTGTTTTACGTGGTAAAATGGTAAATTATAAGTGGTTACCATATGTTATAAGCATTGTATTTAACATGTTGCTATGAATGTAGTAATTAACACTTGGTAAACACCTGTTATAAGTATGATAATTTACATGTGGATATGATGTGGTGTATATAATCTCGATTTGATGTTTTTTTATGATATGGTTTTAAAATGGCATAACCACATGTTAATTATGTGTTTTTATGATGGTTAGATTGGTTCAATGTGGATAACACATATTCATATTCCACTGCCACATTAAAACCATTAAACCACATGGTAAATATGTGTATGCATTAGGGAATGGTTTGCAGGGTTGAAGACTTGTTCAATTCTCAAATTATAAACACAAAACGAAATAATTAGACCCTAAACCCGTTATGAACTGATAATGTAAAGACGCGTTGTGTAAACAATGAAATTGTACTCTGTTCCTAATAAAATTATTCCTTTGTTTCTTCTCTTAGTATTTTTTAAGAAAAGTTATATTTTCAATTTCTATATTATAATTGATTAATTTCCGTAATATTTATTTAATTACGTATTTTATATATTTTTATAATCAATTTGTGTACATTTAACTATTATTTTTATTTTGTAAAAATGAATATCCCTTCAACTCCTTAACGAAAGGCGAACGGCTTTTTTATAAATTAAATGTCATTATTGACTAAATAAATTAAATTCCCAATAAGTGACTGGCAGATTTCCGCCTGGCAGTTTTCCGCCTGGCAGTTTTCCGCTTCGGCAGTTTTCCGCCTGGCAGTTTTCCGTGTACCGTTTTTTTAATATTTGCAATCAAATATTTTTATAATTTTATTTTTACTATATATAGTAGTTTTATTAGTAATTTTATATAAGTTTCTATTCTATTATAAATTATATCTCTTTTATTTCCAATCGGTGACGAAATGCCATAGCACCGCCGGGAACATCTGTCGCAATTTGACCATTATAACCATGGTATAATAACTCTACAAGGTATGACCGCAAAAGAGACGAAATTGAGTTTCTTCTGTACAGCTCCCATCGTGACGTCATAAACTATGGTAGGTATTTTGCATTGTTATCACTCGTATCGCTAATTCATTTTGAAAATATCTTATCATATTTTTTTCTATTTATTCAGGTAATATGAAGCAATCAGAAAAATGCTAAATATGATTTAATAAATGAACAATTAATTTAATTATTTTTCCTTAATTGGTTAAAATTAGTGTTTTCTATAATAAATTATCTCGGAGAATTAATATCACCATAGATTAAAATATTTTACAAGTCATACATTTATATAGATCAACAAAGGAATAACTTTAGAGGTCCTTTTCCCTCGAAATAGCATGTTAAAAACTAAACACTCATTTTCTTACTTCTATGACGTCACAAAATACCTGCGCGCGAGCATACCTTGGAGCTATTATACCATAATTAGAACATTCGCAGTGTGGGCAGGAGCTCCATCTTGTTGGAACAATGTCTCTCAGATTTGTTTCCTCACTTGATTCTTCCAATTGCGATTCAAGAAAGTTTTCCAACGTCACAAGATAACGTTGAAATCTGACGTTGACAGATCTTTATTTTCCTCGAAGAAGTAAGGCCCAATTACCCGAAATTTGAGAACTGCACACCAAAAAGTTGATGTCGATTGGCCCCACTCTCACCGATTTTGAGTATTTGCGACTTTTTCCTGTTGGGATATCTGAAGGAGAGAGTGTTCAAAAGTGTGCCACAAAATTTAGAAGAATTCAAGATGCTAATTCGGAAGAAAGTCGCTGCAGAACCAAATGTGATGTGCCGAAGAGCAACAGAAAACTTCAGATATCATCTTCAACAATGCATCGTTACAGAGAGCAACCATCTTCCTGAAGTCATCTTCAAAAAATGATAACACAAACGGCATTGTATACTGATTTGAATAAAACAATGAATATGATGTAGGTATGGTTTTACTTATCAAAAATATAATATATACTAGAGCATTTGATTTGCTCCACCCTGTATTGCAGCTATTCAGAAAAAAAACAGAAACTCTGGTGTTTTACAAGTTTGAAGTTGAAGTCCAGTCTAATTTTTTTTAACTCAATTCCAGAGGAAAAATTTAATTTTTTTACATAGTTATGAATAATTATATAAGTCTATATATTAGAAATTTACTCATTTTATTGTAACTTCCTCATTCATAGATGGTGAAAATAATCAACTAAGATAAGTTCCGAATTATCTGACGGGTATACATGATACCTGCAGGTGTCATGGATACCAGTGAAATAAAAGTGAAATTATAAAAATTATATACTTTTTCATACATTTTCAAAGATACGGAACTGTCTGATAATTCGGAACTTACCCTATAGGCCTATATCCTAGAAAGTAACAGAGATCATGAAAGTATTGCAGCGAATGATGAAATGAACGAAATTAAATATAATGTAATAGTGTGATTTAAATCTAACACCCACTTAAGAATGTTCTGATATTACAAACTAAAATATCCTAATTCACTTCTAGTTGAGGTAAATTACCCAATGAATCGTTGATTTTGATAATCATATATTAATTAGATGCGAAGTGACCAATACGAAGTAATAGAGTAAATACGTAAAAATTCTTACCTGAAATCAGGACTTGATATAGTCTGAATTACTATTACACAAATTGGTATCTTTATTTTTCACAATTAATTAATTGAATTTTTTTCTCTTACTTCGTACAAGATGAGCTAACTCTAAACAAGTTTATCGAATCTAAAAATATTGGCTGAAAACTCCACGGTTTCTGCTTCAAAATTTTAAAGTGTATTCACAATATTTTTCCGCGATAATACATGTCAAAGTATTATTCAAATCAATTCAGTATACAAATTATAGCATGAAAACATCTGAATAAAATCAATATTTTAAACTTAACTTCCATTTCAAAACATTGCAGAATAAAATATTTAGGTACAAAGTAAACCATTCAGTTAATATAAAAATATTACAAATGATATATTTTTCTTACAAATACATAGTGTAAGAAAAAATGTTATAATAATAATAATAACAATAATACAGTGCAACTCCTCTATAATGATTAATGAGGTCATGTATAGTTAACCATCTTGATTCTTAGTGTCTTGAGAAATGAAATACCCTGTAGGATGATTATATATTTCTATAAAAAAATATTTTATACACTCTGCCATTAAGTGATCAGTATAGAAAACTAGGTTTAGTTCATTATAGTGGAGTTCTACTTTACATACTTTTTTAAATGATCGAAAAAAATGAAAGCGACTATTAACTCGCAACTTAACTATAGACCTTATAAATAATGTGTTATTATTGATATGGTTATTTAAATACACTAATGAGATTCTGCGGTCAGTACATTTGAGATTTTTCAGTTTCTTCAACCTGAACAGTGCCTAGAAAAACTCTAAGCTTTCAGGTCTTTTTGGGATTTTTTTCATTAAAAATAAGTCTTTAATATAAAAATAAGTATAAAAAGCTACTGAGGCTGTGGAACAACAGATAATTTTGTGTCTCCGTGACAATGCGAGATGGTTTCAATTGCTTCATGGTTCCTATAGTACTTCCTCCAACATTGAAACACTAACTTCGGATCTACAGTGTTGAGTCTTCTACCGCCTGAAAACAATGTGCATCGGGTATATGATTAAGTAAATTTACTAAGAATCATTTTAAATGTTCCTATTTTTGGAAACATGGAAACTGGAAATTACCTTTTTCTAAAAGTATTTGTAATTTACAAGGCATTTAAAAGATGGAGAGATATTAAATATTGCATTAACTTACTGGTTATAAGTGTAACTATAGTTCCAACAGAGATGCACACGATTGCCCCAGTAAGTGAGAAGTAGGTATAGGATATCCCAAAGAACGGATGGGGAGTCGTTCTGCTGAGAAGGAATAAAATAAAACCTGTATTTAAATTGTAACACCACCAAACATTCTAGTTAACTTGAAATATTCTATAATTGGTTATTCACATTACAGTATAGAGGAGAAAGTAAACTTACTCTATGCTTTCAGTTCCATTGCTACCCATATTGGATCCAATGCCGTGAGTGCAGTTGGAAGTTGACAATGGCAGCATTGATACTTTTAGTCCATGGTACATAGAACCTATTCCTAAACTCAACATTACTGCCTGGAATAAATGTTAATGATTAATTGATTACTATATGAGATTCAACTAGAATGAATAGATAAAATAAATGAAGAATCGTATTAATTTAATTAAATCTCAGTTATTTCCACTTTTTATATTTTCATGAAATCTGTTTATAGAAATTGATAGACACATTCGTAATTCTGAACTAGGAATAAAGACTTAATATCCAGCAACTCACCATGGAAGAGAAAATTCCACTGATAGCTCCTATTTTAGTACAAGGTGGCACTAGCATTGCTAGAAGATATAATCCGAATATTGGGCCAAACATCACACCAGTGATGGTGAGGCTTGCCTGAATCACGCCACTCATTGATGTCGATAAATAAGCTATCACAATCATGATAGCTCCTAGTATGGAGCCTGGAACAGACGAGTAGTATTACTTTCATTTAAATTAATACTTTTATGAGTTTTAATAATAATCTAACAGTTATTCTTAATTGTTGGGCAGCCTTAGTGATTGCCCAAGCCATTTGAATGCGAACAATTCTCATCTTCGAAATAAAGAAGAAGATGCGATACGACTCAGGTTATTATATAATTGTAAACATTTCATTTCTAAGACAAAGATTAAAATAAACTGGATTTAAAGGTTCAAATTAGCATATTTTGAAATGATGAAAGAACTGTGATGAAAGTTCAAAGTAGCAAAGTATTAAAATTCAACTATAGCTGAACTCTCACTCAGTGTAGGAAAGTGATACTAAAATTTATATATCTGCAGGTATCATGGACACCAATTAAAGTAAATGCTAAATAACTTCATAATAATAACTATATTTCTTCCTGATTGTCATAAAATGTAGAACCAACCAAAAATTTGGAACTTGCCCAAAAATATTTTACAGTGCAAATTTTTTTTTAATGCATTCGCTAATTTGAACTTTCATGACACAGCTTTCATCATTTCAATGTACGCTAAAGTGAGCCTTTAAAACTAATTTTAAGAATTAACACATAGGGAATGAAATATTCAATGAGTTACATTTATACAATAACTTTAGTCATATTTCTCTCTTATTACCAATTTTTAATGAGTCTAGTCGTAATCTTGGTATTAATAGAGCTCTTGAATAGCCCAACTGATCGAACCTTTACAATAAATTTACTCTATCTTTTTGCTAGGTATTTACTATTTTCTCAAAGTAGGTAAAGTAATTTCCGAGTTATACCACTTGAAATAACGAGTTAGATTGCTAAATTATATACCTTTTACTTATATGATCGAAAATTTGGAGTTGTCTTTTAACTCGAATTTACCCTATATTGTACAATGTACACGTCATCTCTTTCGAATTGATAATTTATGAAAACGTTTCGGTTATTTTTTTTCTTCTATGGGTTTAAATTATGTTATAGTAATTATAAAAAGTGCCATATACAGTAAATCCCCAGGTTACGACGTCCTCAATTAACTTTTTTTCACGTTACGAAGTAGAGTAAGTAGTTTTTTCGTCTCCTTGTTACAGTATTTCCCCGACTTAAGCAATTCAAACTTGACGGCCGATATGCGTGCGTATGACTGTGCACTATATGCGTCTCTGCGTACGTCACTAAAATGCTGGTCTGCTATTGGTCGGATCACGGCATTACTAAGGTGACGATATACTATTGGACGAAATCCCTCCCGCCATACGATGAATTCGCCTTATGATCCCAATTCCAGAACGGATTTAAGTCGTATGGGGGAGGTCCACATTATTGGAGAATGTTCAGTTTTTACGTACCCAAGAGTTTGTTGATCCAAGCCTTCTTTGTCTCTGACATTGCAGCGAAGTACTTAATTTCGCTAAAAAAATCAGTCCACAACATTGCCACTGAAGCATTCAAGAGTGAAGATATCGAACTGAAACGATAGAACATTATATTTTGCTATTGTGTCTGTATACACATATAGGACTGAAATATTAATGGTGAAATTTATCTTTGGAATAGCTCAGACTTACCTTAGAGTTCCACAGAATAAACAAGCTACAAACAATCCAGGTAGTCCTTTGAAGTGCCCCAAGTGATTCATAATGAAATAAGGTAGTAACTGAAAAAGTCATTGTGATTATTGATAATGAATATGGATAATTTTAAAAGGTACATCTACCCTTATCAGACAAATACAATAAACTACAATTAATATTAAATTTTTAGAATACACTCTCCAAAGATTAAATTGGATTATAAGTTCTGCTGATACCAAGTGTATAATTAATTTATTTCACAAGAGCTAAAGAAATTTTAATAATGTAATTTATGATTGCTTCAGTACCTGATCTTTCTTTTTAACGTAGTCCAAGGAGATGGGGTCACAATCTGCGTACACGGCAAACACTCCCAATCCACATAGGAATAAAAGACTGAGTAGAATGGTGAGGCCCAGGAGGTTTAGGAACAACACTCTGTTAAAATTACCCATATTATTCCTCGCACTTCCATTGAATCAAAGTTGAAATATTAACGGGTTGAATTAAACATTATAAAATGAAAGTAAAGAACTTATCCTTATGTACCTAAAATTCATTTCATTATCAAATTTAAAGCATAACAATCCAGGAGGGGACTTTTAAATCAAAATTAAGGGCATTAAGTTCAAAGCCTTTTCTAATAACAAGTAGCTCTGCTGATGTATTTCACTATTAGCTGATTTTAATAGTAGCTGATTTGAAGAAAAAAATTTGATTCAAGAAAAACCTGACATAAATCCATCGAAATCGACTCACTGTCTGACTTTCTTCATGCTAGGCATCGTTCCCACTCTCTGCAGCGTGGACTGAGTGTAGCCATACATAGAGAAGAAACTGATGAAGCCTAGCACTACTGTGTTAATGGCAGTGTGTCTGGTGTACATTCCCGGACTGAAACTGTATTTTTTTGTGAGAAAAAGTTCGAAAATTGAATGACTTACGTATTTCTCGGATTTCCTAAGATCGACGAGTATTTCTAGAGTTCAAGTGAACTTTGATAATTATGGTAAATGCTTAGTTATATTGTTCTTACTCTACTCGAAACACTAAATCTGTATCATCACTGAGAGTAGTACTTACTCTAAGAACTCTGTTCTCCCATGTTCTGTTGCTATTCGCCATAGATTTCCGATTCCACCGACGGAGACTATAGAGGAAGACGTTGCGACCAATATTCCACAGATTATAATTACTGTTTGGAAAGTGTCTGTCCACACCACTGCTTTCAGTCCTCCCTGTTAAAATAGGCAATACTTTTGAATTATATTCCTATATATTTAGTTATGTTAAAGAGGTATTTGATTGGGAAATAATTATCCAAGAATTTTATCAAGGGTGATTTTATTAAATTATTCTAAGTCAATTGTGTATAGAATTAGACAGCCCCGCTCTTATTACAAATGACAGTAAGAGCGAGGTTTGACTCGAAATGTTATATAAATAATCATAAATCTTCAACATTATAAAATAAAAGAAATGGTTTGGATGGCTCAATTTAGCGTTTATTGAAATGATAAAAGCTCTGTGATGAAAGTACAAATTAGTGAATGAATTAAAAGAATTATAATCTAACCATAACTTAACTCTCTCTCTCAATATAGGAGAGTAATTAATTAGTTTGATACTTTAATTTATATGCCTGAAGGTGTCATGGACACCAATTAAAGTAAATGATAAGTACAAATTAGTATATAATTCTCTTGCGTATCTGAAAATGTAGAACCAATTAATAACTTGGGACTTTCCCTACTGCCAAAAATATTTTACAGTTTTTATTATTATTGTTTATTCAATGTGATACAATAATATAAGCCAAAGTATCAAAATAATTATACACCTATACTGAGTGAGAGTTAAGCTATGATTGATTTTAATACTTTTAATTCATTCGCTACTTTGAACTTTCATCATTTCAATATACGCTAGGATGAGCCTTCAAACCATTTTCTTTTATTCTTGCTCATAGAAAATGAAATGATTAAGGAGTTACATTTGTATAATATCTTGAGTCACACCTCATTATTATTACCTTCGCAAAATTACGGAAGCTTATGTTTTGATCGGTATTCATTTATTTGTAACATGCTATTCACATAACTCAAAAAGTATTTGACCAAATTGCCTGAAATTTGGTGTATCGGTTGGTCATTATCCACGAACCATTTGATTATATTCTGGGAATAATCAGGTAGAAGGTCAAGGTCACGAAAAAGGTCAAAATTAACAAAAAATGGAGCGGCGGCGAAGGTTTTTGGTAATAAGTCTGCGACGTAATTTAGTTAATAAAATCGGTGCTTGCATGTACATTAGGTCTAAGAATGTAAAATTTTAGATCATCTCGCGTACAAGGCAAAATGATTTTATGTAGCTATATATATTTAGGATAATTTGAATAATAAATAGAATCTAATTATAAGTTTATATATTTTGAATTTATGTATTCATAGATACCTATGTAGAATATATGTTTGTTATACAAAACTATTTACCAGAGCGGAATAGAGAGTGACAACCAGTCCCAGCAAAGGTATGTAGATTGACATACTGAGTGGAGTAACGGCTACCAAGGCAAGAGTTGGAGCATACAGACAGAGTCCTAGATATAAAGTGTAGGAGGTGATGTTCAGAGCTGAAACAAGCTTACGAAGGAACCTCGAATGGAACCTCAACTCCAGGTACTGAGGAATTTTAGTATAAGAAACAAATTATCAATCATGTAGAAATTTATAGCCTTTTTACATTAATTTAATGAGTTTATCATCCTAATTAAGAGAAAAACTCTCTGAATACCTACCTCATTGATACTTGTAAGCTTCAATTTATAGAAAATGGGCATGGCAGTGTAAGCAGCCAACAAAACACCCAATACTTGTCCTAGTAGTATCCATATGAGCTGCAATCCGTGCCCGTAAACTTCTCCGACATACCCTGAAAAAAGTGAAAACGGCGTTACAGGTTGATTATTGTCAAAATAATGGTTTAGGTCCTTTCGCCGATCGACATTTTCGACAAATATATGACAAATTTTTTGTAGCAGGAATAAGGTATAATATTTTAAAGTAAATGACAGCAACGTATTAATTTTGTCCCCATCGAACCAGGCCATGACAGGGCGCCCCTTCCAAACCCCCAGTCACTATTTATTGGTCCGAAATACCATTGGTTCGACACTTTTACAGTTTATTTATAAGTCAAAAATCATACCTCACATTAACTTGGAAATTGAACTTAAAGCTCGGGGTCACCTCCTCTTTAAATCATCCTGTTATAAAAGCGGGGTCTACTTAAAGAGGGGTCTGTCTGAACTACAGCTTTTTAACCTTAATTTAAAACAATTCAAGTTTAATTTAAAATAAGTCAAGTTTAATTTCAAATAAATCAAGTTATATTTAAAATAAATCAAGTTATATCTAAAATAGATCAACTTTAATTTAATATAGTTCAACTTTAATTTAAAATAGTTCAACTTTAATTTAAAATACAGTAGTTCAAGTTTAACTAAAAAAAAATATAGTTTAATTTAAAATAAAATTCTATGGGCCCTCGATGTCGATGTCACACATCGGAAGCTCTGCACTAATATCATTATATTAGTAATGGGAGAGAATGAGATCATGAGAGTATACCATAATCTTGCATAGCCACCTTAATCTTTCTCATTACCCACCATAATCTTGCATAGTCACCTTAATCTTTCTCATTACCCACCATAATCTTGCATAGCCACCTTAATCTTTTTCATTACCCACCATAATCTTTCATTGTCCACTCTAATCTTTCATTGCCCACCATAATCTTTTATTGCCCACCATAATCTTTTATTGCCCTCCATAATCTTTCATTGCCCACCATAATCTTTCATTGTCCACCATAATCTTTTATTGTCCACCATAATCTTTCATTACCCAGCATAATCTTCCATTGCTCACCATAATCTTTCATTACCCAGCATAATCTTTCATTACCCAGCATAATCTTCCATTGCTCACCATAATCTTTCATTACCCACCATAATCTTCCATTGCTCACCATAATCTTTCATTTCCCACCATAATCTTTCATTACCCACCATAATCTTTCATTGCTCACCATAATCTTTCATTGCCCACCATTATCTTTTATTGCCCACCATAATCTTTCATTGCCCACCATAATCTTTCATTACCCACCATAATCTTTCATTACCCAGCATAATCTTCCATTGCTCACCATAATCTTTCATTACCCACCATAATCTTTCATTGCTCACCATAATCTTTCATTTCCCACCATAATCTTTCATTACCCACCATAATCTTTCATTACCCACCATAATCTTTCATTGCTCACCATAATCTTTCATTGCCCACCATTATCTTTTATTGTCCACCATAATCTTTCATTGCCCACCATAATCTTTCATTACCCACCATAATCTTTCATTGTCCACCATAATCTTTTATTGCCCACCATAATCTTTCATTGCCCACCATAATCTTTCATTACCCACCATAATCTTTCATTGCTCACCTCTCTCAATTCAATTCTCTCATCTCACTAAATTCTCACTTCACTCATTTCACTCGCTTCTCTCATCTCATCTAACTAAATTCTCACCACTGTCATTTCATTTCTCTCACTTCTCTCATTTCACTACTCTCATGATCTCATTCCCTCCAGTTACTAATATAATGAATGATATTAGTGCAGAGCTTCCTATGTGTGATATTGAGGGCGCATAGAATTTTAGTTTTAATTATAACTTGATTTATTTTAAATTAAACTTGAACTTTTTAAAATTAAACTTGAACTATTTTAAATTGAAGTTGAACTATTTAAATATAACTTGACTTATTTTGAATATAACTTGATTTATCTTAAATATAACTTGACTTATTTTAAATATAACTTGATTTATTTTAAATATAACTTGATCTATCTTAAATTAAACTTGACTTATTTCAAATTAAACTTGAATTGTTTTAAATTAATGTTAAAAAGCTGTACATTTGCAGAGTATTTCTGGTATAGCATCAAATAAATGTATATCGTGGGAACCCGGACAGGTCATTGAACAATCATGAAGTGTGCAGTGCAACAAATAGCGGATACAACAAACTTAATTGCGGTTTTGTATTAAAAATTTAAAAGTATCTTACCAATGGGATGTCGGACCAACTGGGTGTCGGACTATTGAGAAGTCCTCACCCCAACCGAACCGCTAAACTAACTTCAGGTACGCTATATCTCATTGTATTTATAAAGTTTAGTTTTTTTTAATTTTTGGTGAAACTGTCGTGCGTCGAAAATGTTTTCGGCAAAAGGACTGATCACCCAAAATCTAATCTACTTTTGTTCAATAGCAAAACAAAATCCTAGAAAGTTAATAATAAGGCAACAATGAGAGGCTTGATAATGCTCTTCAAATTATCTGCCGCCACTTACCTAATATAGAAATGGAAGACAAATATGTAGCGGTGAAGGAGAAGGCGATTGGGATAGTGGACATTGACCTGTCTGCATTAAGGTAGTCTGAGGTAGTTTTGTTTCCCTTTAGAGCGTGGTAAATCCCTATACCCAATGAAACTAAGAGAGTGGACAGGAACACCGCATAGTCCCAAATAGAGAACTCGATGGAATCTACAAGAATTAACTTAGTAGCCATGATCTCTATTTGGATATATCTTAGAGTTGGGAGGAAAGTTTGAAGGGCGACTGTCTACGCCGTGATTAAATTCAAAATAAAACTGAAATGTGAAATAAAATTATTACGAAGGTGATGAGAAAAAGTTATATATATTTTATAATACAAGCTTAAAGAACTTTGCCCGATGCACATCCATATATCATCAGTGTTCGATTTTATAATAGAAAAAAATAAATATATTAACGCTCACTCGGCAGTAGGGAGTTAAAACACGCAGCACAATCTCGAGAGTGTGCAAATCGGTAAATTGCGCGGAACATATACATTTCAATTATCAATAGCAATAACATTTTATATTAAGTTTGACATAAATATCATTTACAGTTCAAACCATTCATTCAAATTAGTTACACCTCACGCAAGTCTTACAAAAGATCACATAGCTATTGCTATTGTTATGTAACACTAATACAAAAATAGAACATTTTTCGAATAATATCAATTAACACTAAAATTAGTAAAATATTCATAATATTTTAGAAGATCAAACTGTCAATGCTGCAGTGAATCGATAAACTTTCTAAAAGTTTAAAATAAAACCTATCTCTTTGTCACTATTAATTTTGTAATTCTTGAAGTGAATTATTTTAGTAGTAGGTTTAACTCTAGAGTCTAGACCTACCAAGCAGTCAATTTGACTGGTTTTTACTTTTCAAACATTTGTATTTCTCTAATTATTATTGGAAGATGCTTGAACATTTTATTGGCAATATATCGAGACAGCCTCGATACATTAACAAAACAAGTAAAAACCAGTCAAATTGACTGCTTTGCAGTTAAAGTTTGATTGGAAAGATTCCTACTCAACGGGAAATGCTATTTCTAGTGTTAATGACCTTTTCGGAAACAGAGGTCATGTCTTCTTTAAATTTTATATCTAATAAAAAAGTACTTTCGAGAATGGTTAGTTAAAATGAGTTTCAACAATTCTTCAAGTAAATGTTCATGTACGTATAATGCATATCTATATACAAATGTATCTATTCTTTAGTTTCAATTACAACGTGCT
Organism: Caprella mutica; assembly: GCA_947561585.1. NCBI lineage: Eukaryota > Metazoa > Arthropoda > Malacostraca > Amphipoda > Caprellidae > Caprella > Caprella mutica. Next base: position 259,728 of record CANNZV010000318.1, on the reverse strand, counting down.
TTATATTTTAGTAAATTTAATGTTCTATAGGTGACATTACTGAAAAAAGATGATGCTTAATAATACATATGCATGTTCTTTAGCAATCACTGGGATAGGTTCTAATGACTTTTGGCACCCATACCCATAGATATAATAATAGATTTCACTTGCTAAAATGTATGTACTTTATTTGCTGTAGTGTATAGAGGGTGATCATTAGTACTCAGACACGCACAGTAATCGGCTAGTGGGTGTTGGCATATGTATGTCATGATAACTAAATCAGGAATTTCTAAAAGTCAGATTAGTTCATGACGAATATTAGAAACACTTTCCGAATACTGTAGAAGTGTCTGATAATTGAGTAGTTACCCTACTCAAACGAAATAGTTAAATATGAGTATAAATATATTTATAGGTGCAGTAGTTAATGTATGTGCAATTATTTATAAATGATATTGGCTCTGAGAACATATGTAGTGTATACGTATTACATAAATCAACCTGATGAAAATTTATTCAAATGTATTCTGTATAAAGTAATTAACGCTACGTGCTTGCAATTAAATTCTTAAAAAATGTATAAATTATATAGTATGTATATATGTTATTTAGTAGTTATAGTTTATTATTAAAAATTATATTCAGAAATAAGAATAAGTAAATTTATGATAAATAGGAAAACATAATCTTAATCATATATATGTATAATTGTACATAATAATAATAACCTCATTTAAAGTTCTCGCAGGGTGAGTTCGCCGCTCTCAATTCACCGCAGGGTGAGTTCGCCGCTCTCAATTCACCGCAGGGTGAGTTCGCCGCTCTCAATTCACCGTATGATGAGTTCGCCGCACTCAATTCAGCGCATGCAAGTTCTCGCAAATACAATTTAATTCTAAATTAACATTAATAAAAAAAAAAAAAAAATAAGAGTAAAAGCAAATAAGTAGACGTCAATTACGTGAAAAATAAAGGCTTGTTTAAAGTGTAGTTACCCAATATACACGTCACATTAAATATTTATAAAGCTTTTCTTGTCAACGAAAATACATAGTGACAGAAATATTGAATTACTATTACTGAATATTTGAAAATATAAATCATATACTGTATGTTTTCTCGACACTAATTTCTTTTGTGGTATCATTTGGTACTGAAACAAAACTTACGAGATGTCGTAAACAAGAAGGCATTCAACTTAACTGTAGCTACGAGAAAAATCCATATCGACGTAGAAATTGGCAGTGTACTGTTAAGCAGTTAAGCCGAGAAAGCTTCCTGTTACACTTAAGACCACTAAATAAATCTCTTTTTCAAATTTAGAAAAAAATATCAATGCTAATAGTCATTCTATTGCCTTAGATAATCATAAAGGCGTAAGGTAGGTGAATAGTATTTAAATACGTTCTCTATTAATTATACTATGGGAATATAGTTGTCGTACCTTTTCTTGACCTTAATTCAAAATAATATCAACACACATTAATTAAATTGATATTTACCACGCGGTGAATTTACCATGCGGTGAATTTACCATGCGGTGAATTTACCATGTGATGAATTGAGTGCGCTGAATTAGCCGGTGATGAGGTGATTGTTGTGAACTTAGCTGTTATCGTCTATACAGATGTTTATATGAATTGCTAATATATGTATTAAGGTGATTTAAAATTGAGGAAAAAAAGTTTTTCGTTTAGAAACTGCGAATTTTTTCTTAATTGATTCATGTTGGTTAAAAAACAATACAAGTAGAATTTAAAGTTAAAATTTAAAAAACCGACGTGTTGCCCGAAAGTTGAATATTTCAAGATTTCCAAAAAATTCATGAGATACATGAAATGTTAAGTAAATTATTTCATTGGAAGTTTCCTTTGTAGGTCTAGCATACGTACCAATTACTTTATAATGTAAGAACATCAAATTTACATTATAACTCCAAGAAGTTCACCTTTTCCACAAACGATCAACTATCCCATGTGGCTGCCATAGGTACTACATATCATTTACACAGAGTTATTTAAGTAAAATAATGAGTTTTCTCTATCAATGTGCATTATTAACATTTTTTGAAATGGAAATTTCAAAGCTCGGGCGACAATCGAAAAAGGAGTTTTTTTTTCATTTAAATTTTATATGGACCGTTTTTAGACAATTTAAACTAAGATATAAAAAAAATTCATTGAATTTAGAATAAACAATTTTTTTTAATCACCCTAATGTATATATCTAAATCTAATGTATAGGTATAATGCATGAATCTAAGATAATTTGTCCGTGGACTATATGTCCGTGCACGAATACAAGGATGGGTGAAACTAGTTTAATATTACATGTGCTATGTATTTGAATGTTCGTACATTGCTTATTTATGGTTCGATTAAAAAAAATGGGATTAGAAATTCCTTTACCATCAACATTGAGTATTTACATTTTTCGACTGTTCACCTAATATTTTGAAGATAATATCACATTTCACTCCCAAACATGAGGTTTATAGTCACATAATCTATTCAATGCGTGACTTTCTTAGCAACATAGAAATAGTGTACCTGTGGACCTCAATTGTAACCTTGATATTAAAACACGTTATTGCATCTAAAGATAAATCCATTTGAACAGCTGCCTTGAACCTAACAACTGAGTAAACTTAGCATGATTAAACTGTGGTGGGGTAAATACTTATTATAAGTGAGGTGGGATAAATACTTATTATAAGTGAGGGGATAAATACTTATTATAAGTGAGGGGATAAATACTTATTATAAGTGAGGTGGGATAAATACTTATTATAAGTGAGGGGATAAATACTTATTATAAGTGAGGGGATAAATACTTATTATAAGTGAGGGGATAAATACTTATTATAAGTCATGTTAAAAGGATTTGCAAAAAACCTAATTTAAAAAGTAAATTGGATCATTAATAAAAATCTTAATTATTTTGAATCAAACGAAATTATGTCAGAATTATAATTTATATTGAATATTTAAAATCACGTAATATATTCAAGTGGGACTAGGAAGTGAATATAAAAATATATATATATATATATATATTTTTTAATTTTTATGCTATAATGCTATTGAAGGGTAAGTTTCGAGTTCTGTTAAATGATATTAATTATATACATACTTATATCTCATATAATCGAAAATGTGGAACAGTTCAACAACTCGGAATTCATCCTTATGTTTAGAAAAGTAATGTGTACCATTAACTTTATGTTACATAACTAAGTAATTCAATTAAATTTTTAGATACCTCATGCATTATTAATTAATAATATATCAACAAATTACATCACATTTTCTTCGAGTGTAACATTCTTGCATTGGTATAATTAAATTTATAACTTCATATACTTTAAAATATATTTTTTACAACTCCAAGGTTTAACATTTACATAATTGTTTAAGAGAAAAAAAATCATTGCTCTATAGTCTATGTTTTAAATTCTATAGTCACATCGAAAATAAAGTCCTTCCAGTATATTAATACTACATGAACGTAAATAAATATTATTGAAACTAACTCACTAATTACGAAAAAAATAAAGACTTAGCAGTCTTTTTTTACTAGGGAATCAGCAATAAAAAATAAAGAAAATAATGAAAGATAAATAAACAGTAATTAATTTTACGATAAATTACGAATTATCGGACGTCAGAAAATACGAAATAATAAAAAAATTATTACATCGTATTTTTTTTTATAAACGAAGATGTAAAACCGACCGATAATTCGTAACACTCTAATAAATACAATTTGTTTTCAATAAACAAAGCGCCACATACAAGCATGCCTCTATCAATTATGTTACGTAACAGACGCCGCGTTCAACTAAGCACCGAGTCAGCAGTGAAGTCAGCGCGAACACTTTTGAGTCACAACCTCCCGACCGAACGATTGGAGGCAAACTAAAGCCACTGAACTCAGAACTTCTGAGTTTGAAAATACGAGAAAATTATTTCGAGATCGGTGCCATTGTTAGCATAGAAAAGTTTCTAAAATTACTCTTTGAGTGTAAATAGTTAGGTAGTGGTGTAGAAGTTTGACCTACAAGTAGGTAGGTACTAGAAATAGTTTTGAACTATCGTACGGTTTCACATGTTTGATCATATTAGAAAAAGTTATAAAATGAAAGTTAAATAATAATTATCATAAATTTTTTGTTAAATATGATCAAAATGTGGAACCACCCGATAAGCTACATTATTGTATTTTTTAATTATTTATAAATTCAACAAAAATCGGTCGATCCGTTTAAGTGATAAATAATACGTGGAAATGGTTGGTAATATCTACACAAAAAATAATCTATGAAATTAATTGATTTTAGTTTTTTTCACTAGGGTAAGTTCTTAATTATCGGTCAGTTCCACATTTGCGGTCATATGAGAAAAAATGATTGGTTTAGGAAAGAATGAAAATCGGGTTTTCTTATATGACCGAAAATGTGGAACTAACCGATAATTCAGAACTTACCATACAGAGCTAACAGTATCAGTCTACTCCGTTAGATGTTCCATATGTGTTACAATATAATGCATAGAAAATAAGGCCTGTAATATATATTAAATTTCATAACATAAATTATTATACATAGAATCGAAATGGGGTGGAGAATATTAATTTGTTTGTTTACCTAAAGATAAACTACCTCTATTACTATTAGTTTCTAGGCAAGGGGAGGTAAAATGAACTCCTTTCGCATGCAATGCTATGCTTTCATGTGAAATATCTTAGCATAATATTATAGGAAATAATTAATCAGTTCAAATATTTCGACAGCAATCAAAATTATTTCATGTAAAATAGGGTAATTATTCATTAGTTAAGTTTGACCATTTAGTAGATCTCGAGAATAATATATGGATAATTAGTGAAAGATCCAATTAACATATAAAAGTAATTGGTACACGAGAACAGCAGTCACAAGTCATAGACACCTACTGTTACATAACACTGGTCAGAATATAATGAATGTACCATTAAACTGCTTGTAAATAGCGACTATAACGAGTCTCAGTGCTATAGTTTTTTCCCTCTGTGCTGTTTGCAAGGTTGCCAGACGTTTCGTCGAACGACACTTCGTCGGTCAACGTATTTTCGTAAAGTGATACTTACACACTCTCATATATGTTGAGTACAACAAATTAGCGAATGCAGCAAACTACAAAACGGCCATTTGTGTTTAGAATGTTATTACCCTTTACGAAAATTCGTCGAAACTTCCTGTTGAAGAAACGTCTTGTCGACATAACAGTCTGTCAAAGAAATGTCTGTCGACGAAATGTGTTGTCGACGAAATGTCCTGTCGACGAAATGTCCTGTTGAAGAAAAGTCTTGTCGACGTAACAGTCTGTCGTAGAAATGTCCAGTAAAAGAAATGTCAGTCTGCACACCGTATGTAAAGGGTATGGAACTCGGGGTGGTGGTTCTTTACTCGTTGTAAAGTATCATATCGTGAAATTTAATAACTATTTAATTCATGGTACTATTTATATATTAGTTTTGGCTCTTTCTGTACAGTGTGGCACACAGCTATATTTAAGTTTATTTTTATACTGTAGGTGGGGGTAGGAAGAATTTTATCATTCCTATTTATGATTTGCTCAATTTTTTATTCCTATACAGGTATCATTTGCTCTTTCTATCTTCATCGTCATTTAAATGTTGCATTTTGAGCATATTTTATTTTGCTGTCGGTTGCAAATATTCTCTTGTTTGAAAAGCTTTTTATTTTTTTTAGACTATTTTATCTCACATTTATGATTTTTAGATTCATATAGTGAATGAATTTCAAGCCAAAACATTAATTCAAACACAAGAATTAGAAGTTTATTGGGTAAACTGTAAATATAAATCTATATATAAATCTATATCTTGGGTATATAAATCTATATTATAGCGTTGAAGAATAAAAAAATAAGTTCAAATTATTTTATGATATTTTGACAGTTGTAAAATAACTATTATGCTATTAGATATTATAATTTTTACAATTGAAATTTAAATGAAAATAAAATATTATTTGAATGTAATACGTATCTAAAATACCGATCAACTATTCAAGAGAATGTCTTATGATTGAAAAATTTTTGTTAAAAAGAATAATCTTGTTAACGGATCCTTAATAAATATATGTAAAATATGATTTAAATATTAACATCCCTTTATATTATATACCCACTTCCTAGTTTAGTTGACCCTATCCAATGGTCAACTAAACTAGGAGTTTACCGTTTATTGATATGTGTACCATTAAAAAAACCGTCAATAGAAATATATTTCGAAAGCCAGTTGTCCCGTGTAGAAACGTCATATGTTAATTAAAAAAACAAATTCATCCATCAATTTCAACTTTTAGATGAACCCTACATGTATTTTTATTGTTTAAATCAATACGGTTAATATCCTTCATCCTTTTGCTGTAAACCTCATGAAATTTGAAGCAATTATTTGTTTCTACAATTATTTGTTTCTGTATATGCTTTTAAAGATATTTATAACTATTACACTGCAATAAATATCTGTTTTACTTCCAAGTTACCTATTTTAAGCTCAAAGAAAAAGAATGCATGTCATTTTTTTTAACGTTAGCAAGGTAATTATCCTATTGATGAATTTGACTACCTTCTCTGTACCTATAAATATATTGAATGCATTTCAGAGTTACATAACAAAAGCTAGAATGTTGATCGATTGGCCATATAATAATCATTCCCTGTGCCTAGAAAAACTAACTGACGTACTAGTTTTTTGCCAGAGATTAGTCTGTTGAGCTCATGATTTATATTCTGTCTTTATTTAGAGAATATTCTTTTCTATAATTGATACGGACAAAAACGGGCAGATGAAATGTTACGTAAGTGATCATTGAAGTCTGAATTAAATGATAAAAACTGTGGAACATTCTATTTTGCAAAAATATTAAAATGAAGAATAGCGAATAAATATATTAAATATATTAAATATAATAAATATATCAAATACATTAAATATGTTGATATTGAATATATTGAATATATTAATTAAATATGTATTATTATATTGAATATATTAACTATATTTAATATCCATTTTGCAAGTTAACTCAGTTCATTGATTTTAATTTTTCAAGATTCCCTATATTTTGAGAGAAATTTTCAATACAGTTTTTAAAATTTTTATTTCCGTTTTATTGGTGTTATACTTTCTATATTAAAAACTCTGTCTACGTTTCTAATTTTTATAGATTATGTATTGAAAACAAAACTATGGTTATCCATTGATCCTTAAATATTTATAATTCTAAATTTGAATAATCAGTCGTCATGATTGTGGATTTCTAATGTAACAGTTAAATAATATAAAAATTAATTCAAGATTAATATTTAGCCCAAATACGAAAAATATACCTTCTAGGAATTATTTAATGAAATCCTCACTTTTTCCGATGAATTATTGAAAAGCTCGAAACATTATGGTGATAATAATGTTGTAGTGCTATATAACCAGTTATGGATACTCTTCTAAGGATGTGATTGTGCATAGTAGGTCCTATTATATATCTTGTGACTGAACACTAATAACTTCACCTGAGATGTAGGTACTCTGAAAAATGTTATGTAACGTTTCGTGTTCTAAATTTATTTTTGGCGTCAAATCTCAATTTATAGAAACAGATTTATTTCTAGGTTTTAAGAATATTCATATAAATATTCCTTTTATAAAATATTGACAATCTGAAGAAAAGTGTTTTAAAGTTTCCCTCCACACATTATTTTTGATTGCTTTTAATGTTATATTCTTTTAAAGATTAAATTAATCAAAACTCTACAAACCTATTTTACTTCCGTCTATCTAATTTTCAGTTTGAAAAATAAGAATGTACACCATTTGTTTTTATTGTCAACATAGGCATTAGGTACCTATAATAAATCCATTTAATATTCGTGTAAAGGTATAGCCTACAGTTGGATAAACTTATTATAGAAATGTTTATATACTTCAGGAAACAATAAATTCTTGAACGAAGGCCGAAAACACATTGTTTGTTTATAAAATTTAAATTTCAAAACAAAGAGTGTACAATCTTCTTCTTCAGCTAAATATTAGTACTTCGGACAATTGTTACACACAAACAATATTAAAATTTTTAAAAGCAAATAAATAACACAGAACCGAATTATATGCGGTTTGCAGAATTTGATCCTAGACCCTAGTTCTATGATTTTATGTATTAAACTCATTTTTTTCCCCGGTGCCTGGAGAGGACCTCTAACTACAAAAAGGAAGGAACAAATTTAAATTTGCTGAACAAAATTGATTTTGTCTTCAGATCGTAGGTACCTACTGTTTCTTGCGACCTGAACGAACTTTGTTGAAATTTTAACTTGTGCCTTCATTTTTGTACTTAAACTATTTTTTTCCAGATTGTCAATATTTTATAAAAGGAATAGTTATATGAATATTCATAAAACCTAGAAATAAATCTGTTTTTATTAATGAATATTTTGTCTAATAAAGATACTATTAAAGTTCCTCTCCAGGCTCCGGGAAAAAAATGAGTTTATTACATAATATTATAGAACTAAGGTCTACGATCATTATTCCGCAAACCTCATACAATTCGGTTCAGTATATATTTTATTATTTGCTTTTAAAGTTTTTAATACTCTGTCAGCAACAATAATTGAGCGAATCTCTAACATGACGCTGAGAAAGAAGATTGTACACTCTTTGTTTTGATTTCAAATTTAGATTTTTAAACAAACAATGAGTTTTTGGCCTCCTTTTAAGACATTAATTATTTCTAAAAGTATATAAACGTTTCTATAATAAGTTCATCCTAATTTAAACCTTTTAACGAATAATAAATAGATTTATTAAACCAAAAACCTAGTTGATAATCAAAACAAATGGTGTACATTCTTCTTCTTCAGACTGAAAATTAGAAAGTCGGAAGTAAAGTAGGTTTTGTAGAATTTCGATTATAAAAATCTTTAAAAGCATATAAAATTAAAAATATGCTATCAAATTTGATGGGGTTTGCAGTAAAATGATAAGAAACATTAGTCTCGTTGATTCAAGCAATAAAAAAATTTGCTTGGAGGGGACCTTTAATGTTTGAACTTACTTGATCATTGTCCGTTTTCTAACCATTTGAACCACCCATCAATTAAGTCGTTGTTATATTCACAAATATGATTAAAAACGCTATGAAAATTTAAGTATGGATGGAAAAGAGTTCAAAAAACAATTAAAATAATATTTAAAATAAAACTGTACCTTTAATAGTTGTTGAAATATGCAAATTTAAAGTTTGGTACACTTTTTTATGTGTCACCCTGTATAGTCAATATATTCTGCATATTTCCATTCAATATCATATCACGCTATCGTTATCTTCACACATATTCATTTTTTTCATAATTTTTTTTCATATTTTAGGCAGTGCACGAAAATTTCATTTTTCGCATTTTAGACAGTGGTGTGAACGTGCACACAAATTCCTCTATTCAGCACTTTAGTTAATGGCCGTGGCGTGTTGCGTGAGCGTTGACCTACGCAAATTCCTTTTTTCCGCATTTACGAACAGGTGCTCTAAAACAAAAAGAAAAAAAAAATTGCAAATTAATCCTTTCCAATTTCAGTTAGTGACGGCTGCGTGAGCCCGTCTTTTTCCGCATTTTAGACAGTAGTATAGTATGAAACTGAGTGTGCACCAGTGTGCACGTAAACTTAATTTTTCTGTATTTTACTCATCTAAATTGCGTGGTCACTCACGTTTTCTTCTGAAATCAATCAACATTTTTGACGAGAAGAGAATGCTAGATACATATTGCTTGTCGTGGTATAGTTTTGATTACGGCAACCTCGTTACCCAATTTTGTTAGGTAGAACCGTAGATTAGGACATTAGGTAGTACGGTGATATTGATAAAGTAAGCTAATAATAATATATACCTATTAAAAAATGAAAATGGCGGGTGAAATTTTATGGGGGAGTGTTTTTAGTGCTACAATTTCAGTTTTATCTGCTGTTGTGACTCTGTTACTGCTAACCAGGTCAACTTCTGAGGTGAGAACTGAGAACTAACTATTAAGTAACTATGGTTTTTAACTAAATTGATATACCTAATTTGTATTTTTTTTATTAATGAGCCTGTCAGGCTTCAATTCATTTACAAGATTTATCTCCTAAACAAGTAGGTAAACTTAAAATTATAAAATGATGGGTCACACTAATTACCGAATTAGACCGAATTACACGGAATTATAGATACCAGCTAGCCAGTCTGCAGAATATGGAACATTTTTCCAAGACTCTCTGCGGGAGTTTTTGATTGAAATTTTAGAAATTGGAGATCTCTGCGGGAGATCTTGAATTAATTCCTATGTTACCATTAATTTAGCTGCGGGAGATTTTGAATTAATTCCTATGTTACCATTAATTTAGCTGCGGGAGATTCAGAATCTGCTGCGGAGAGTCAGAGAGTAGCTCTCTCTCAAATTAAAGTCTGCGGGAGAAGAGACACATTATGGCTCTGCAGACTGCTGAGACTGGCCAGCTAGCCTATACTCAATACCGAATTACACTATACTCAAAACTATATTATACCAAATCCAGTCTGTATTTTGTGCACAAAATTCCACAGATGAAAAAATCAACCATAAATTTCCAGTAATTTGGCTGATCCACCAACATTTTACCCATTTTTCCACCGAAAATTAATGGCAGCATAGGGATAAATAGCTAAAAATCCACTGACTTTGCTGGAATATTATTTTCAAAGGAGAAAAATTCCACTGACATGTCGGTGGAGTTTACCATGAAATACAGACTGGGTCCAAAACGGACCAATTGTGGTCCAAAACGGACCAATTGTGGTCCAATGGCAATACGGACCAATTGTGCTCCAAAACGGACAGATTGCCCAGTCTGCAGAATGTGTCTCTTCTCCTGCAGAGATTTTTAATTTGAGAAACAGTTAATCTCTGACTCTCAGCCACAAATTCAGAATCTCCCGCAGCTAAATTAATGGTAACATAGGAATTAATTCAAAATCTCCCTCAGCTAAATTAATGGTAACATAGGAATTAATTCAAGATCTCCCGCAGAGATCTCAAATTTCTAAAATTCAATCAAAAACTCCTGCAGAGAGTCTTGGAAAAATGTTCCATATTCTGCAGACTGGACAGATTGGGGTCCAAAATGGATCAAATGGCCGGAATGGCCCGAATAGGGACTAAGCCAGATCTAATCGGGCCGAAACGGAGCTAAGTAGTTCATAAAAACACTTAAATAGTTAGTACTATTACATTGGAGAAAAATATAATATTTAGAATGAGTTATTTAACTGGTAATAGCTACCTACTTATGTTGAAAAAAAAAAACAATAGCTACTTTGAATGCTCATATCCTATATGCAGAATATTATTCTTCAAAAAATATTAATATTATTCTTCAAAAAAATATTAATATTATTCTTCAAAAAATATTAATATTTTTTGAAGAATAATTTCCGGCTTATAGGATATGAGCATTCAAAGTAGCTATTGTTTTTTTTTTTTCAACGTAAGTAGGTAGCTATTATCAGTTAAAAAACTCATTCTAAATATTAATATTTTTCTCCAATGTATTGTACTAACTATTTAAGTGTTTTAATGAACACTTGCTCCGTTTGGGCCTGATTAGATCCGGCTTGTCCCCATTCGGACCGTTTTGGACCCAATCTGTCCGTTTTGGACCACAATTGCATGTGTATCTCTTGAGACTATCTAGGAGTGATTTACTAGCTATTTACAGGTTTTTCAACTTATTTAACCTCTCAAAAGTTGCCAGTTCAGTATACAGTAGGGCTGTACAGTTACTATCGGTATCGTACTCGTTTATATTCCAGTCTGTAGAACATGGGACATTTCTAACATTTTCTGTGCGAACAATCCTTAATTTCTTCCTATGTTTACATGTATTTTACTGAGAACAGAAGCCAAAATAGAGGAATTCTTGAGAACACTTTACCAGTTTCCTGCAGTCTGGGTTATATTGGCCATTTTTTAGGTATCGGTACTCGATATCGGATCGACAAATATTAATTAAAAAATGCTGATACCATCGATACTATCTAAAAGTCTTATTTTTAACAAATATTCCCTTATTACATCTTTATATCGTTTCAAAAATATACGATAAATATCATCATAACTAATTAATTTTGTTTAAAGTGTCTTTTCTTAAATTTAACGGCAGCAGACAACAATAAACTGAAAATGAAACTTGTTCAGAAACATGGTCAGGGTTAAATTGTTATAAGTAAGAAATTATCAAGTTTTAAAAACGTGTGACACACTATAAGTAGGTATATTCCAAACAGACTCAGACATGTATCAATTTGTACTAAAACAGATATATAATAAGTCATTGCTATTCAATGAATATAAGCAGAGTATTAAGAATGATGGTTAAATGAATTAAATTAATCATGTGTTGGATTATAAACAATGATTACAATACTTGAAACTTATTAATATTATATTTTAAAAACAAACTGGACGAGCCACGAATATACCAATTCATTACATTCGTTTTTTTTAGTACTACCCTACTCATACGTCATCGATGCTTCCAACCAATAGCAGTGCACATTTAGGGTCATAAGAACATTGAATTTAAAGTATTAGGTAGCTCATTGGCAGATAATAGATTGTGCATACCTACGTAGTATTTACATTATACTGTATACTGGTAGTTATAAAATCTTCCGACTGGTTTGTTATTTGAAGTTAAATATTTTGTGACTTTGAAATAAAACAGTGTCATTGGATATTTCCCTTCTGCTCAAATGTTTGTGGTTTTAGGATGGTTGATTGACAATAATAATTATTGCTTTAAGAGAGTGAATAAGAGTTTCAAACTCTGTTACATGTAATGCATTTGGTGAGGGTAATTAACCACCTACTGTTTTCTCTAGACCAGAGATTTTCTGTGGTTTACTTTATAGAAATAACGAGCTCTTGAGGTTTCATGTATCCTAACAGATTTCAAGTTTGATGTTTCCTTTCTGTGAGAAAGTAATTAGTTTAGTCAGAAATATAGGAGGAGTTATTTTTGAATTGGTCAGTTTCTATTAGTTGAGGGTAGAATTAGGGACAGCCTACAGGAGGGTTGAGAACCAATCGGAATTGGAGAAGTGAGATCAGCGGCATCTTATGTTTGGATTTGGGTGGAGTTTCAGATGAATCTGGGGAGTATATAAGCGGTGGATTGAGATTATGAAGGTCCTACTCTGTCTGTCGTCACTCTCTGCTTACAAGAGTGTCTTAAGTAGTTTATCGGTCTGGATAAGACCCCGGCAGGGTGAAGTTTTCTCTCACCCCAGCCTTAGGTGACCATCGCAGGACTTAGTCGATGAAGATCTCCGGCCCGTCATAGTGGTGGAGATAGGATCCTTAGCAAGTGGCTGAATCTTGCAATTCAATGGATCTCGGCAGCAGAGGTTGTATTCTTTACGGCAGAGTCGAAGCCAAATGAGACAGGATGTGGGAATCAAGAACTGAAGTCTATTGCAGAATATCTTCTGATGTTGCAGAAAAACTTTTCATGCTGCAGAGCAGACATTCAATAAGCAGTAGGAGTCTGAAGCCAGAGTCACCATCATCGTACCGAGATTTGCACGAGTTGTCGTCCACGTCAATTGACAAAGCTCCAGTGGAGGACTTCAGCCGTTCCCAATACACTAGTACAGTGGTTCCGAAGAGTTTCCAGCCACATCAACTCCATTAGAAATTCAGTAACCCCATCTGTATTTCCTCAGTGATTGTGTCAGTGTTTATTTGTGAAAAGTATACTCTCAACCTCCAAAGCTTGACCCATGTTGTAAGTTAAACTCGTCCATAGGTAGATATTTGATTAATTGAATTAAGTGTACGATGTATATGTAGGATTTGCTATTTCTCGAACCTTTTGTCTGATCTATTACTTATTTAGAGTACACCTAATTTATACTATGACTGTGTTTTATTTAACCTTGTTATTTTGGTACTATATTTGATTTGATGCTATTTAATGAAGTGAAGATATTGATGATTATTATTGACAAGTAATGTAAACAGTAAATTAAACAAATTGATTATTCTTTCTAGGGAGAATCGTAACCCACGTAAATAAATGCCCGCTCGGCACTAATTAATAACTATGCTACCATGTGAATGAAAGAACTTAAATACTGTAAATATTGAATATGAATATTGAAATAAAGAAATGCCGTACGGCCAAAGGAAAGGAAACACCCCCCCCCCTCAGGGCCCCCGAACATACAATACGGTACATATCAGACTTGCCGAATCTGATACTATTGTTTCAGATTCGTTATATTTAATATATAGGTAAATAAAATTAATAATAATAATGTGTAATTAAAAAATATTTGTATCGATATCGGAATATCGGTGGTTTTTAAGTATCGGTGTAGACAAATTATCATATCGGTACTCATATCGGTATCGGCAATAATTATGGTATCGTTACAGTCCTAGTATACTGGCGACTTTGTCCATACTTTGAAACATGGTCACCATTTTAATGGCGAGTTTGTGACAGATACTTTGAGCCCTTTAATTGCAAATGGCGAGAAATCTCTATTTTTCTCCTATGCTACAATGTTATTTTGGAGAGAATTTATGATAATTTGATCATTAACACGTTGCCCGCGTATAGAGATATGACCTTGATTGTCCTATTGCGTCATAATTCCCGCGCTTCTAATTTCAGTCTGACGCTAGCTGTCATCGTGAGAGGTGGTGAGTATGTTTCTCTGCTTATACTGATTTGAGTTATCAAAGAAAACTGTTGGCACACGGGTGGTTCAATACGCACCATCTAAATATAATAATTTTATTATTGCGTATTGTGCCACAGGTGTACCAAGTACTTATTGGGCCACTTGTGGCCCAATACGCAATTAGATAATACGAAAGAATATATTTTTTTCTATTTAGAGCTTTTAGAGTGCCATTGAATAATAATTATCTGTTAATTCAAAACAGTATATTCTTAGAGGGTAATTTTATGATTTATATGTATATACCATTTTTTCACCCCTACAGTAATGGAGGCTTCATCATTTTATGGAAAACCCTCCGTAAGAGAACCATCTGAAGATGAAATCCTATCAAATGATTCGTCTGATGATGACTATGTGGCCGAATCTAGTAGTGAAGTTAGCGATTGTGAAGATTCAGATTCTTCAATAGAAGAAAATGTGGAAAATATCCCCCCACTTGACACAAACCGTGATTCATCAGAACAATGGGAACCAGTGACAGTCACGCAACGTAAATTTGCTTTTGCAGGGAAGGAAGGACTTCTTGTGGATTTACCTCGAAATGAAGATGGTAAAATCTTTCCAATTGACATTTACAAGCTTTTCATTACAAATGAATTGTTGGAAATGATAGTTGATGCAACTAACTTGTATGCTGAGCAAGTTAGAGAGACCCATGCTGTCACTCGAAGATCTCGATTGGTGTCATGGCAAGATACAACTCCTGATGAAATAATGAAATTCTTTGCGATCATTATCTACATGGGATTAGTTCACAAACCTGAAATATCTCTATACTGGTCTAAATCTATGATTTATGATGATTCCTTTGTGACGAAAGTAATGACCAGAGAGAGATTTGAACTACTGTGGGGTTTCATTCACTTTTCAGACAATGCTGACACTGCCAACAGAAGAAATCGTTTGCATAAAATTCAACCTTTAGTGGATAAACTATTGACACAATTTCAAGGGGTTTATGAGCCAGGTGAGGATTTGATTTTAGATGAGAGTATGATCCCTTTCAGAGGACGATTGATATTTAGGCAGTACTTACCAGGGAAAGCACACAAATATGGCATGAAATTGTACAAGTTGTGCACCCCAGAAGCTTACACATGGAATATCATCGTCCATTCTGGTGCAACTCCTCAAAAACATGGACTTAGTTCTACTGAATCTCTGTCTGTAGGAATATGTGGCGATCTATTGAACAAGGGCAGGACATTGTTTGCCGATAACTACTATTCTTCTGTTCCCTTAGCAGAATATCTAATGACTAAGAAAACATATTACTGTGGAACGGTTAGAGCTAACAGGAAACATCTTGCAGCAGAAGTTAAATCCGCTAAATTGAAGAAAGGAGGAATAAAATCAGCAGAAAACCTAAAAGGAGTTAAATTTTATAATTGGCGAGATAAAAGAAATGTCTTGACAATTTCAACAGTACCTGAACATGGAGCAGGCCTCATCTCAAACGGAAAGAAAAACAGAAATGGTGATGACGTTTTCAAACCGCCAAGTGTTTTGGCATATAACAAAGCTAAAAAAGGCGTTGATATGTCTGATCAGTTGAGTTCCTATTACTCGGTCTTGATGAAGTCTAAGAAGTGGTATAGGAAAATTGCGTTTGAGCTCCTAGGTGGAACATCTGTTGTGAATGCTCATATTCTTTACCAGAAGTACTGCGACAGCAAGATGAATTTGCGAAAGTTCACAGAATCACTCATTCTTTCGGTTATCACTGGAAATCCAACAGAAGACATACGATGTGGGAAAAGAAAACTGAGTCTAAACATCACAAATCCTCAAACTCATGTGATTACTGAAGCAGATGGACCTAAGAGAAAATCGCATAAACGCTGCAAAGGCTGCTATGAAAAAATTTCACTAATTGAAGGCTTCAAAGTTGCAGTCAATAAAGCTCGTAGAATATCTACCTACTGCAATGTATGCCCTGATCAACCATATCTTTGTTTGCCATGTTTCGCTGAAAAACACTCATAACTTTACATATTTTGTTCATAGCTAATTTACAGGAATAGAATGTTTGCAATTTTGATTATACCATTTAACCAAAAGGATAGTTATATTTCAGAATATCATATTATTTACATTGTTTACAATGAAATTATTTATTTGAATAAGATTTATGTTATTTTTTATTAGAATAGAAAGTTTGCAATTTTGATTATACTATTTAACCAAAAGGATAGTTATTTTTCAGAATATCATATTAATTACAGTGTTTACAATGGAATTATTTATTTGAATATGATCTATGTTAATTTCTTATTTTTATTAAATATTTAATATCCAAATATCATTCATTTTATTAAACAACCCTTTAGCTATCTGTAAAACTTGTCAGAATTTTTAATTTGTGATTTATATCGGAGTTATAAGAGTTTTCCCTAAACCTCAAAAAAAAAAAAATTGACACACGGGTGTACCAATACGCAATTAAGAAATTATGGTGTTGGTACACATGTGGCGCAATTCGCGGGGAACGTGTTAAGAAGAGAAATTTGGTGAATTTTGGAGAGAGCTGGAGAGTTTATGAGACATACTCTTTTACTTGGATTTCCTCTTATATTTACATGTATTTGAGAATAGAAGCCAAAATATAGGGTTTCTTGTAGAACAGTTCACCAGTTTGGAGTTGAAGTGTCCGGTTCCTCAGTCCTGCAGTATGGAAATGTAATTCAATTTATGAAAAATTTATTTTAATATACCCCCTCTCTAAATTCCTAGTTGGCCTCCCTAAATTGATCAAGGACATGAACTAGGTAGGAAGGGTGTATTTGGATCCGTTCCTATTTCACGTACGGGCAGAGTCCTGGCCGACCAGTCTGTATTTTAGTATTTGGTGCACGAAATTCCACTGACTTTTTGAAAAGCTGAAAAAATGCACCATAAATTTCCAGTAATTTGACTGATCCACCAACATTTTACCCATTTTTCCACCGAAAATTTCAGGTATTCAATGGCGAGTTTGTGACAGTTATTTTAGCCTTTCAATTGCAAATGGCGAGAAATATCTAATTTTCTCCTGTGCTACAATTTTATTTTGGAGAGAATTTATGATGATTTGATCATTTTGTAGAGAAATTTGGTTTCTTCTGGAGAGACAAATGGTGAATTTGTGAGCCATACTATTTAACTTGGCGAAAATTAATAGTAACATAGGAATAAATAGCTACAAATCCACCGACTTTGCCAGAATATAATTTTCAGAGTGAAAAAATTCCACCGCCATGTCGGTAGAATTTACCACAAAATACAGACTGGCTGAAAATCCACCGACTTCTTCCAAAAGCTGAAAAAATCCACCAATGTATTTGACTGAGCCCAAACTGTATTTCATGGTAAATTCCACCGACTTGTTGGCGGAATTTTTTCGTTTTGAAAATAAAATTCTGGCAAATTCGGTTGATTTTTAGCTATTTATTCCTATGTTACCATTAATTTTTGGTGGAAAAATTTGGGAAAATGTTGGTGGATCAGCTAAATTGTTGGTGGATTTTTTCAGTTTTTTGATAAAGTCAGTGGAATTTTGTGCTCCAAATGCAGACTACTGGGACTGGTCCACCAACTTTTTCCTCATTTAGTCACTGAAAATTAATGGTAACAGAAGAGCAATTTTAAAATAAATAGCTAAAAATCCACTGACTTGGGTAGAATATTATTTTCAAAGGGGAAAAATTCCACCAACAACTCAGTGGAATTTACCATGAAATACAAGCTGGCCCGCCGACATCTCTAAATGAAATATGGTCCAACAGTCCTCTGGCGTCCAGTACTCCAGGGATGCGAACTAGGAATTTACAAAAATTCTTCAAGAAATTCTCAAATTTGCCCTCTGTTCTTGGGAAAGTAGTGAAAATACTTGTGAATAATCTTAATATTAAAGGAAATTAAAGATTGCTCATTGAGTCATACAGAAAATGTTAAAAATATCCCAAATTCTTCTTCACTCTCCATGTTTAAGAGCCTAAGAGGCTGGCAAACTATAAGCCAATGTTTGAGCCAAAATTTCATAGAAATTTCCTATGTTTTGAAAATTTCATAGAAATTTTGACCCATTTTTGAAAATATTAATCCAAAATTAAGATGGGAACAATTAACATAGGCCAGTCTGCAAAGCATGCACAATCAGTCTCCAGATTTTTAATTTTTGGGACAATTTCTTTCCAAGATTTTCAAATTTCCCTCCAGAATGGTCAAAAATCTCGCCGGATAATTCGGGAGATTAATTTCAAAGCCTCAATAGTTGCCGGATGAACTTCACAACCTTATGCATCTTTTGCAGACTAGAACATAGGAATTATCCATGTTTCAGAGGCTGGTAAACTGCAAGTAAATTTTTGAACCAAAATTTCACAATTATTCTGAGCCAAGCCAATTTTGACAATTTTTTGAAGATTCTTAGCCAAAAGTAACATGGTAACAACAAAACATAGGAAGTTAACAATTAATTATGATGTTGTTTTTTCTTTTCTCTTTCAGGAATACAGATATGCTAAGATGTGGTATATACTTCACATTATTACAGCAAGTCTGGCTGCAACCTATTACAGCAAGGTTGTGAACTGGCAGAGAGTTGCCCTGTTAAGACAGTATCACAGTAACTTCCTGTGGCTGAGTAGAGTCTTGGGAGTACCTTTGATGGCAGCTCACATTGCTGAAGCTTGTCTTGGTCTTAGGAATGCAAGTCAGGTAAGTTTCTTCATTTCTTGCATCACATGCAATGATACAACACTTATCTACACATTCTGATCAATTTAAATATCTAGCTGGAATCTGTTAGCTGGCTAACTTTATTAATCATATTATCTCTGTGGTGAAAAATTATTACCAACTATTACTCTTTTTAGAATGTATCGACATTGAAAATAAGCTCTTAGAAATAAATATTATCTCCATGTCCAATATTGTTGTGAATGAAATGTATTTTTTAAAAAGTTTTTGGTCTATTTTTTTGACATCTTCCGTTTCCTTTGGCTTTTGCTAGACTAAAATTTATTTGGAAGTATTTTTTACAGATATTTCTGAAACATATAGCTAGCTATTCCTTGTAATATCCCTGACAAATAAAGAAATATTCATTTATAAATTTTCTAGTCTGAACTTTTATCTACTTGGGCATTATTCTGGCCTTAGAGGATGATGACTCTTGATTATGTCTTCAGTTTATATATAACTCGACACACAAGTATTATAATTCTCTTCCACTTGCTCCCTCAGCTTAAACTGTACTGAAAATTGTCTGTTTGGTAGCTATTTAGATGGTGAAATTTCAAATTATAGCTAGATTTAGCTAGGTAGCTATTCAAAGAAAACTTCAAAGTCATAAATTAGTGTTTTTATGTAGCTAGCTAGATATTTGTTTTCCTAAAAATGATTGTCTGCGCTTTTATAATCTAATGTTATTTTAAATCTTATATTGAATCTTGTGTGTCTGTTCTAACTGAGATTTTGACATAATGTTTTTTCTTTTAGGCACTAGCTGGTGTTGGTATTGCTGTTTTTGCTGCAGGTTGCTGGAGTATGAGGTACAGAGAGTTCTTGACAGACATTGCTAATGGTCTGGTCTTGGCTGTGATGGCAGTGCTCTGCTGTTTGCGTGAGTTCCTCATGTCTCTCAATAACACAAATATGAATTCTTTGGCTTATCATAACAGTGCCGTGTGATGCATCGTGTTGGAAGCTCTGGAGTGTTTTTTCTGGAGATATACGGTTCTATTCTAGATTTATAATGCAATAAAAATACTGATCCACTGAAGGGTCATTATGCAACTCTATTAATTATTTGTTTAAATGCGTATTGACCCACTGGTGGGTCAGTTTATGGGAATGTCTTAATGTTGCATTTTTTTTGTTCAGAATAGCTAAGTTGAGCTCTTTATGTAGTTGTTATTGTTGGCACAAATTTTAAACTTCATCAAAATTGGGCCTTATAATTTCTTTCTAATTTTGTTGATGGCTTTGGGATAGCTAATTGAGAACTGTAAGCAAATGGTGTTTTGATTGAATTTTGGTTTATGCTTTGAAAAGCTGGACTGAATAATGAATAATATAGCAACTCTTGTTTATGGAGTGATATCTAAGAATTTTCAACTTAATTCATAATTGACTATTCAATATATTTCCACCTCTGCATATGACTGTAATAGCTAGGGGCAATTAGCTGTAGCTACCATGAAGAAGTTATCTTAAATTAAAATATTAGGATTTAAAATTAAATTCTATTGAGAAAAACAATTCATTTTATTATTTAAGCATTTTAGAATTAATACTGATGGAAAATCGATATTTTTTTACAAATAACAATGTTTTTTTTCTTCAGATTGTACCATTGCTGGCATCCTTTGGGTGATATCATTTTCCATTTCTCTGTACATTGGCACTCACGGCTCCCTCATACCTGTGGGCAAGTGGAAAGTAGCCAGGATAGACCTGTGTCATTGGGTAGTAGCCTTTGCTAACACCTCCCTGTATTGTGCCACACCAAAACTTACCTCTTAGTACTCTCACAAATATTGATTAGGACATCTTGGTCACTTACTGTGGAATATAAATATGCTATTTAAGGTAAGTTCCGAGTTATTGGACAGTTCCACATTTTCGATCATAAGCTATAAAATAAACTGTAGCTATTAGAATTAGAATTTAATTTTAATCTTATCAAATATGTGAAACTGTCAATAACTCGGAACTTAGCCTTCATCTTGTTTTGACTCGAAATATGAAGGGTTGTTGCTCTCAGTTTTTTTTAATAGACTAAACAATTATACAAAATATTATGACATAGCTATGACATTTTGCAGTTCCTGGTAGTCATTGGTTAAGATTCTAGCTATTTCATTTCTTGGTTAATATTTTTTCTAGTCAAAACCATAGCTAGCTTAAGGATAGTTCAGTTAAATTAGCTATCTATGGTTAAGAAACTTATTGTTAATGTTTGTTTTATGAGTTGGATATTGATGTTTTCCTCACTTTCACTTTTTAGCATTATATTTGTAGAGTTTCCATTTTTATATGTGTGTACTTAATTAAAATTGAGCCTGGCAGGCATTTATCTGGTAGATATCTGTTTGTGGTGGATGGAAGAGAAGGGGGTTGTTGTTCTTACTTAAATTATCAATTGTCTTTTTCATTAATTGTCGAATGGTGGTAGGTGACTTTATTCACCGAACCAATTTCCTGTCTGACTTCTTCTTTAAATTCCTTTGTATTTGTTTTTATCTTTGTGTCAGTGATAGGACCCTGAGAGTTTGAAGAGGTGTGTAATGTAGTTACCAGATAAACACTCATAGATGTCAGTTGTGTCGGAGCTGAATCGCTTCCATAGATTATATGGTTGGGTAAGTTCAGAATTGTCGAATGGATTAACTTTTTGATCATATTGAAAAAATGATTATATAACTTCAATTTTAATATAATTTTAATTGGTTGCTATCCATGATACGAACATGTATCATGGATACCAATTTGATAGCTAATCAGTTCAATTTTAAATATTTATAGTTTTTATATGATCAAAAATGTAAAACTGTTCGATAAATCGAAATTTCCCCTATGTAGTTACCAATGAATCTCTCTTTGAGTTAATTATACAGAGTCATATTTATTATTAACTAGTTATATCTGCTCTGTTTCACAATATTTGAGGTAATAAGTCTGTGTATTTTACTAAGTGTTGTCACTAGTTTGGAATATTATTAACTAGTTGCAATCATTGTTTGCTCTAAATGTGATAATTGTAATAATTAGTCATTCTAACGAATTGATAGTAGCAGTGGAATTATGTTCCGAAATTTGAAGATCTACGTAATGATTATTGATGTGTTGAGATGAGAGAGATTTCGAACAAACTGAGTTGAACTTCACTAGTCTAATAATAGGCATCAAACATTACTTAGAGTTAATATAATTATAACATATTAAGTATTCTCTAAAGATCTGCTTTTGTTAAAATTTTCCATGTTATTTATTATTTCAAACTGTGATTTTTTGAAGCTTGCATTCGACAAATTACTCGTTTGATTGACTTAAGTTTCCTTTTGCACTTCCATCTTGTGTACCTTCCCTGCACTCACGGAGTAGCTTTTCTACATCCATGAGTAGAAAATGCATCCCTACAAAATTGGATATGAGTTTCACTTGACGCATAGGAGATTGATTCAGAATTTCAGTGACTATGAGTATGACGTATGTAATCTATAGCATTTAATGTGGCAGCTACCATCTCGGATAAAATTGGCTGAAATGTTTAGATAGTCCATTAACGGTATGTTTGTGAGTGGCTTAGTTTATATGTATATTGTGTGTATCAGAACTGCATTCTACGGTAATCTACTCTACTTGGGTAAATTCAGAGTTATTGGGGTGTTTCACATTTTCGATCATACGAGAATTAAAGTATATATATTTTTTTTCTTTATACATACAGTGTGCCCCGCATAAAGTTAACTTTACTTCAAAATTAAATAAGGTTGCTATAAATAGGAATATATTCATGTAGTAGTCCGTATCATTAATAAACGATTTTTATATTATTTATTAGTTATTATGCTTTAATTCTTGTTTTTTTTATGATTACTTTTTTGTGGGACACACTGTATAATTTACCTCATGTGATCAATTATGAGGAACCGTCCGATAACTCAGAACTTACCCTAGGTAAAAATTGTCCATCAATTACATCTAGTTGAAAACCTTTCAAGGATATATTTGTTAAATGGTTAGACTTACTACAAATAAATAAAGCATTTTTACTTTATTTATATTTGCCAATAAAGTATTTTTGCTAATGTGTTTTTGATTAATACCTTCATCAGCAGGTTGTGAATATTAATATCTAGATACGTGATATTGGGGCAGAGGTCTGACAATCAGATTTGGGGTTTGAATACAGTACCCATCTAGGTACCGTTTTAGCTTATACATTTTTGATTAGTTAGCGCTCTTTTTCTTCAGTTTTCTTATACGTCTTTCCTCTTCTTTTTTTCTTTCTGCCTTTTTACATCTACTCGTGTAGATATAGTGCACTTTCACTGTCCACTCTTCTATTAGGCTTTCTTCTCTTCATGTCTCTTTAAAGCACCTCGTAGTGAATAGAGAGAACTTTTAAACAAATAAAATAATAATAATTTGAGATAATTCCTATTCATAATGAAATTCCTAGCTATATTATTTAGAAAGCAAATTAGAAACATTGGAAGTTCTTTGAAGTGGTTTGTGTTTTTTATAAGAGTTCTTATTGCTAACTTACCTTTCAGAAATCTATCGTTATCAGTTGTTATCTGCACTATAGAGGCACGGTATCAGTACCTTACTAGCTGCAGATATGGAACTAAGAGTCTTGCTGCTGCTCACGTTTGTGTGGGGTAAGCACTGTACTTAATTAAATAGCTATATATTAATTGACTTTGTAGTCTCAAAGATTCGTATTTAAAATTGAAATATTTTATATCCGAGTTAATGAAAGTTTCCACATTTTTTATAACTAAAATTTACCCTAGCTTAAAGTGAGCGTATAGAAATTTAACGAATAGTGGTTGAAATATTGAGATAATGTGATTCTGGCAAAGATATTATATTACGATGAGATACAATACTCTCGTAAATTTCTGTTTCAAAAGTGTTTGCACTGCCATCTAGTTTGGAAAGCGGGAAATAGAATTAGAATACACTAAAGACAATCGAGGTATATTTTTGTGTGTGACGTCATAACAGCAACAATCTAAAATCATATTAAGACCATTGAAGAGCATAATGTCATTAAAAATGTTTATTTATTTACATAATGAGAAACAGGAATGGATTAATTCAAGTTATTTGCACTGCTTAAACTTTAATTTTGTATTTAACTGTGTTGTCTTGTTAACGTCACGGTCACAAATCACTCTATTTGTGACAACAGCAAACAAAGCTCTACTCTTCAATACTTACCCTACTAGGAGTACCAATATTGATAGGTAGCGACAATTGACTGATTTGTGACATGAAGTAAGCAAGGGAGCAAATTTTGATCAAAAATGAGTGGTTTAGCAGGTTAAATGATTTATTAAATATATATATACATATATTTTTATTATACTAATTAATAATTTTTTTACAATTTAACCTCCTTCAATTGTCATAAATATGATTTTAGAGTGTTACTGTTATGATGTCACGCTCACAACATACCTCCATTGTCCTTGCTAAATAATTATTCCATTTCTGCTTCGAAACTAGATGGCAGAGCAAACACTTAGTGTATCTTAATATAGTATAATATCTTTGGTTCTTTTATGATATCTCTTCAATCGAAGTAGATTCTAATAACCTTATGTAGAAAAAAGCAAATTTCATTTTAACTCAAAGTTCTAGATAATATGAGTAGATGTATAAAAAGGTTAGAAAGCTCTATTGTCCATTATAGTGCAAGACTATTTCTAATTTTTTCAGTTTTCCTACTTACCCCATCCCAAGGCTCTGTCTACCCCAAAGCTGGGGATTCTTGTGCTAACAGATGTGGGGGAGCAGATGAGGGGGAGGGGTGTGCCTGTGGGGTAGATTGCAGTCAAGACGCGAACTGCTGCAGGTACACAGTAGAGGCACTGCCATCATAGACCACTAATTCTTTATTTATTGTGAATAATAACTCGAAGCTTACCCTACTGCCAAAAATATCTTAATGTGCTTTAAATATTGTTTTTAAGCACAATTATGTAAATCAAAGTATCAAACTAATTACTCACCTGTGCTGAGTGAGGGCTAAGCTATGGTTGGATTTCAAAACTTTTAATTCATTCGCTACTTTAAATTTTCATCATGAAATTTTGTCAACAAACACCGCAAATATACGCTAAATTGAGCCTCAAAACTATTTTCTTTCATTCTAACTCATAGAAAATGAAATGTTTAAGGAGTTACAATTATATAATATAATAATTACTTCAGTCATGTCTCGCTCTTATTTACATTTTTAATAAGTCTGAGTAGTGATTTTAGTTGCTACTCCAAGTCGGTCCTTCCTGTATTGTATAGTAAGTAGATTTTTCATGCCATGCCCCATGTGCAATTGAGGACTCAAATTCATAAACTTATTAGGCAAAAGTCGGCCATTCTTTACTACCTGGCTCTAGAGTATCTTTAAATCACCTGACAGGGTAAATACTAATGATGTTATTCCCTACAGTGACTACGAAACAGTGTGTCATTCCTGCAACAATAGGTGCACTGAATCTAACACTCCAAACACAGCCTGTCAATGCGACTCTGAGTGTGACGCCAGAGGCACCTGCTGTCAGGATTATGAACTTCTCTGTCGTGAGTATAGTTATTTGGACGTGGCTTTAACTTTCTCTAAGGTGGGAAAGTTGTGAAGACATCAAAAGTTTTTTGGAAAAATATTGAGATCGGTAAAGAAACTACTTGCAAATACGAAACAAAAAAATATCTATTAACGTTGTTGGATTTTAAGAAGAGTTTCATTATATTCACTGCTAACCCAAACTTATTAGATATTTGTTTTATACTGGCTATTTTTTATTCATCATCAATATTAATAAACATAGATAAAGATGGGTAGGTATCTTTATTTCCTCAATACAGAGGCTATTCAATGAGGATCTAAAGTTAACTCCATATAAAATGCAGTCTAGAAAATTAATTTCTAAGCCCTTCACGAAGAAACTGCTGTACAGTGGCAAGCTAATGCTTTAAGAGTTAAAAGCAATACACAGGGAATGTATGAATTCTGTCCTCGAAGATGTCTCTAATAGTAAGAATATTAAAGTTTTTTCACATAGCACTGAACACCTGTCTGTAAATGTTATATAAGTACTCTTGAGACGCCAGAAGTTTGCTTCTGTCCTGGTATGGGCTGCTGGTATATCGGATGGGACGAAATAACCTCTGATCGTCATCGAAGGAAGAGTCAAAGTATACAGGTAATTTTATTCGAATATGCTGCAAGAAGAAGTCATTCCTTGACTAACCGAATCATCCTCCAAAACGAAGCCTTAACCTACACGGCAAATGTTATTCAAAGAGTCAAAGGTGGCGCAAATACAACTTCAAAGGCTTCTTGAAATCAAACAATGAGGCATTATTTATTCTTATGGACTTAGCGCAATATGCTCCATCTTAGAAAGCGAAGTCTTCAGTAACAAATCATTTTGAGAGAATGGTCAAAGCAAAAGGCGGCCATTTTTTAATTTAGTTTGTTACTTTGATTTTGAATATACGTCTAAATACTTCATTTGAAGCATTTTCTTATTATGCTTAGTGTTATTTTTCTATGCGTAAATCACTCTATATTTTATTCATCATCAATAAAAAGCTGTCTTAAAAGTCATCAATATGTAATTACTAGGGCTGGGACAATATGCTCTAAAAACTATAGATCCCGAAAATATCATAGACGAAACTAAATGAAATGGTATCGAATACTGTATACCGCTGGTGTAGAACCATTCAATACTCTTTAATTCTCTTTGTCTATAATATTTTTGGGATCTATAGTTTTTAGAGCATATTGTCCCAGCCCTAGTAATTACACATCCTATCATTCTTTTTGTTATCTCTAACAACGAAAAATAAAGCATATTTATTAGAAATTTTTAAAACTTTTTTCAATATTGAAAATATTTCTTTTGGCTAAAATATTTTGCATCACTTACCTCACAATGTAATTCTTCCATTCTTAATACTCTCATATAATATATAATGTACAAAATTAATATCTATAGATTGAAGAAACATTAATCTTATTTTTATGTATGTAAGTTGGTGTTATGTGAATACCTATAAAATAGTATATTACCTATATCTATCTATTATTTATTATATTGTGTGAGATTTGCAGTTAATCATGAATACGAGTAATTAAAATACAAGCTAAATAACAATTACTATCTACAATAAGACTATTAAATCCTACCTTACTCTCTTATTTCCCTTCAGAAAGTGTTACTGCAGTTGGTAATGTTACTGACGAAGAAATACTGGAGTTATCAGAGGAGATATCTGACTTGGACATTAACAATGTAGCTGTTAACATCTCCATTGACATGCAGGGCCTGACGACTAACACTGATACTGATGATGCAGCTCCTGATCCGTTAGTATTTACAATGAAAAAAAAATTGTAGAAATTCCCCAAATCTTGTTTGAAGAGATCTGAAATCGATGAGTGTTCAATAAGTTTCATAGTATAACTCAATTCAAATGGGATTATCTTTGCAATTCATATTTCGGTAAATTCCTATTGTACGTAGTACGTGTATAAGTACATATAATAGAAATTGTTATTCTGCGTGTACGTTTATTAAGAATTGTGGATCAATGAGTTAATATAATAAGAATTGATTTTTTATTTTTGTGTTAAGAAAGCTGTGTCTATTCTACCTTTTTTATATGAAGGACGCTCAAAACTTTCATCTTAAATAATTTTTTTCTGAAAATAATTTTCGTAAAAATGGCAACTTGAAATCACAACATATTCCCAAGCAACACAATTTAATGGGGCCCAAGTTGGCACTAGGGTGACAAATCCTATTGGTACTGTGTGGTTTACTGTAAAATGGGCCAACATGGTGACAGCATGGATGTTGGCAATATTGCACAAGTTGTTGGCAATATGTTAATCAAGTTTCAGCCATATAATATTGATACGCTATACAAATCAAGTTGGGCCAATATGACAATTTGATGAGATGGATTCGCCACATTGAACCAACCCTCTCCCAACTTAACATTCCATGAAAATGGAAAACTACATTATCCCCATGTAGCTAATTTCTAGGCTACTTTTCAGCCTGCCATCTTTTTGCCCATCTAACCATCTAGTGTCTATATTGGCACAATGTGTCATAGTTGCTTGAATTATAGTAATAAACGCAAAATATCACAGAAACACGAAAGATTCGAAAAAACTCCGTCCAATCATGAAATGTGTAGTATAACAAACTAGTGGGTACAAAAATACATTAAAGCTTAATAAATCATTTCAATATTTTCAATGATACAACTTCTATTGTACTACTGAGATAGGGGCTCAGAAAACTTACAATTCTTAATATACATGCAATGTCATGCATGCAGATTACCAATTCTTACAGTATATGTACTCGCGTACGCAAAATTGCGGAAGTTTATGTTTTGGCCGGACATGTTCGTAATCTTGTTATTTGCATAACTCAAAAAGTATTCAACCAAATTTCCTAAAATTTGGTGGGGGATTGTTCATCATCCAGAAATCATTTTGTGAGCGATTGGGTCAAAGGTCAACGTGAAGGTACTTTATA
This sequence comes from Caprella mutica, assembly GCA_947561585.1. NCBI lineage: Eukaryota > Metazoa > Arthropoda > Malacostraca > Amphipoda > Caprellidae > Caprella > Caprella mutica. Next base: position 230,631 of record CANNZV010000318.1, on the reverse strand, counting down.
ATTCAAGGAATATTGAATGGTCAAGGTACATGCGTTTTACGCGTGCCCGTTCAGTTTGAGTTACGAATTGATTCGAAAAAAGAGATTAGCTGAAATCTTAACAAATTTAAGCTTCGACATTCCTACCAAATATTGCAGAATTAACAAATCTTACTTGACGACTTGTTTTGTTTTCGAAGGTTGTTTCAATCGGTGGACGAAGGAGTGTTTGAAATAGATACCTTCAAACTCTATGAAGCTGTGGCTGACAACTTCTTCAATCATGTATGTCTGTAATACGGTCTAACCAAATCCTTTAAAATAAATAATATGAACTATTTAGTTTGATTTGTTAGTAAATGGTTCCGGAGCCCAGATAACTTTTAAACCCTCTTTTATCACGACACAATCAGGAGAATGAAGAAGAAGTGACAACGGTGGAGGAGTTGCAGGAGATAGAAGATTTTCTTGAGGCTGTGTGTAGTACCTCAATCATGGAGAGACTTGAGGAATTCTTGCTAGAAAAAGGTGAGTAATTGATAAACAGTAAATAGACACTCTCTGCTAAATTCATCTCAAATATTGAAAAAATAGAAATTTGAATGATATTGTTATTGTGAAGTGAATGTAAAAATCAAAAAGTTAATAAAGTTTATTTTAGCAACGATTAGAAATTTGTAATACTGCACGTTCCTATATCTATTTGGAAATAACAACTGTTAAAACTAAGTTTGAATTTATTAAAAGTCAACCAATCAATAACTTGCATGATATTCAAACTTCTCAATTATTTCAGCCAGAAGCTAATTTCACATTGGTAGCCCTTTCTTCTAATTCCTAAATGATTAAAAAATGATAGAAAGTCCTCGAACCTTTTTCCTCAGAACTGATCAATGGGACCTTGCAAGACGCTTTGAGGTCAATATGGTTCACAGAATACTCGAGGTGAAAATAGTCATCAATATCGTGATATATTTAATAGTAGGTTATTGTTTATTTAAAATGAATTAAGTATATTGGAGATTAGTAGTCAAGATTCATCATAGTTATCTCTACATTCTGACGTCATAGGTATTAAAATTAACTGGTGTACTCAATTAATTAATTTTGAGTTGAAATCATATAAGTAGCTACCATAGGTTTGATTTCAGAATATACAAACAATTGAACTCGTGGGATATGTACGTAGGTTACATATTAAAATATAATCTAGACAATACATTCAGTTTCCAAATTCTAAACCCATCTCCACAACTCTCTTGCTTATAGAATCTAACTAACATTTTCTCTTGGCTGTTGTTTCAGGTCAGGCTCGATAGTAGACTCGTCAGGTTTCGAACACGTGTTCGTAGGAGAGATTGCAGAGTCCATCGTAGGAGGCTTCCACAATTGGGTAAAATTTTACCGGGAAGAGCAGAAGGGAGACCTCAACTACATGGGCTTCATAGAGTACCTGCAGTTGGGAAATAAGGTGACAAATCTTTTATTTATTAAGGCAGTTACTCACTGAAGGCTATTATTAAAATATAGTCATTTTAAAATAAGCACAGTTGATCCGTTGCCCTATTTTTAACTGTGATGAGTGTAATTGTACCAAATGTGATTCGTAGGGAATTTTCCGATTATCGAACAGTTTCATATTTTCACTTTTCGATCAAATAAGAAAAAGTTTACAATTTGATATTTTAACTAGTTAGTTTAATAATAATATATGAATTATTATATATTATTTACTAACATTCATAATTTATCTTAGTAATTTGTGTACTCAAGTTATAATATAAACAACAATAGGTATCCGGCTTTTATGGTCTATCATAAATTGTTATGAATACAACGATTTGGTAGACCAAATAACTCATTGGAAAAAATGTTCAATTTTTTATCAAAGTATACCTACAATGAAATACATTATATATCATATAAATTATAAATATTATAGTTTTATAAAGGCGACACTAATTTAATGAACAACTTCAAAGTTGAGAGACCAGTTACTTTATTATTTCAAATATAAATATCAAATTTAATTAACATCATTAAATATAATTCATGTGACAAGTTTCGGGTAGAACAATATTTGAAAGCGAACAGTTATATCTCACGTTATATATTCAAGATATATTTGCAGTAACTTCCTCACGTTAAAAACTCTCCATAACCGTCATTAATCACCCACCTCTTGATGTATCTCTTCCATTGATATCAAAATAGTGCAATAAATTCTTGTCTCAGATATAGGTAGCCATTAGTAGGTAGGTACACACCGATGAGTTCTCATAAAGACTTCAGAAGCTTTTTGTCAAGCTGCCTAAAGTGCGCAATGAAACCCTGGGCAGTGGAAGGTTTAATTGATACCATTCGTAATGAATGTAAACAATCTGGCAGTACAGGCTTTTATTTAGCACATACAGTCATGTTAGAGGTGTATGGTACCAATGTTATTGCAAACAACTGTACGTGCATATAGAGCTACTAATTTAATATTCCTGAAACATAAGTAATTTCTATATTAATGCTATCGTAAATATGTAAATTAGTCAACTTGAATTAAACGTGCTTAAACGTGAATTATTTTTAAATTTTAGTTTATTTTACAATCACATTATTTTTTACAATCACATTATTTTAATATTAATCATATCATTTTTTCCATTAAATTTACTTGCATTGTTTTGTTCTGCAATAACTCATTGTATGAATTATTCAAATACATTTGAATAATAATAAAAATCAATAAATTATAATTATTATTGTGGAGGTAGATATACCATTGTTTATTATTTAATTGGTTTTATTTCATTAAAAAATTAACTTAAAATTTGACTTAAAATAGAGAAATTACTAATTTTATAAGTTTAACCAATATCAAAAATTTAATTAATTAACTAATAATTTAATTAAATTTTGAAAATTTATTTAACTTAAAAATAAACTTCATCCTTTTACGGTACAGGTTATTGTTTTACACTGCATTTCTTTTAATTCCTTTTTTTCAGGGCTACGTGTTAACTAACAGGTTCACCTGGCTAGGGGCCAATAAGCCCATAGGAGGGGGCTACGTAGGTCCGTCCCCCGAGTTCGACATGGCCATGTACACACTCTGCTTCCTTACCAGACCCAACAGTGTGTGCAGGGTGAGCACCCTGGGTGTGCAGTACAGCATCCAGAGCTATGACTACGATGGGGACCCTATGGTCCTAGGAACTGCTTATACAGTCATCTGAATGAGATAAAGATACCTTTTGCTACACTGAGATATTATATTGTTATCTATATTCGATAAATACAATTACTGTAATTTGAAAAACCTCTATTAATTCTCCCCAAATTTATAGTTTTCATTTGAAGAAAAAAAAATGAAGATTTGTTTACATGAGTTTTATTATTATAATTATAAATGTATCTAATTTCATCTAAATTATGCTAATGAATTATCAAAATTAAAAAAAACTCTGCAGATACAAATTTTGTTTCCTAACAAAATTTTGCTGTTTGATATTTAGGAACCATAAGTTTTAAATTCAGAATTTTATTCGTCCGTTACGATACTAAAAATAATGTAGAGAGAACTACTAATATAGTTGATTTATATGTAATTGATTCAATTTCAATTAAGGTTTAAAACTAATTATGATTTCATTTCACATTTATTAATAGTAGCTAATAGGCAAAGATATCCAAATTATAGTACTCTTAATCAAGAGATAATAATTTATGGTAGGGTTTCAGTAAACTTATTTTTCTAATTCCCTATTAAGAAGTTTCTCTTTGCGGTACGAAATAGAATAGAAATAATATAATTCATTTATGTTATTCATTACCTATTAAAATTGAATTACGTGAACTATAAGTAATAGAAATGAAAGAATTAACAAGATAAATTGAACTGAATAGATTTATGACCAATCAACTGAAGTAAAAGCAGATAAATTATTTTCTTTGGATGAATGTTGAATGAGTGAATCAAGCTGTGTCACTAGGTCCAAATAAATGAAAATATACAGTGAATAATGTATGAAGAGACGCTTTTCAAATACTTTTTATATGAAATGAAATAAAATGCAAGTGTGCTGCATTAGATAATTGTTTATTTATATATTTTGAAAGGAAAATAACCTAATTAAATTTATGAAAAATAGATCAAAATTTAAAATCACTCTACAAGGTATCGATACTTAGGGTAAATTCTGACTTATCGTACGGTTACAATTCACGATCATTTAAGAAAATAGTGTTTAAAATAATATTTTTTACTTTTCTTTAAATCTATGATATCCACACTCCACAGGTATTAAAATAATAGTTCAATAATCATTATTATATACTTTTGTATCGAAAAAGTACATATGTACAACCGTCCGATAACTTAGTACGGTGACCGGTATATTATACCTCGGTAAATTCCATCCCGGTATATTCCACCTCAGTATATTCCACGCTAGGTATATTCCACCCCGGTATATTCCACCCCAGTATATTCCACGCTAGGTACATATATTCCACCCCGGTATATTCCACCCCAGTATATTCCACGCTAGGTACATATATTCCACCCCGGTATGTTATACCCCACTTTACGGATTAGGTTTGTTAGTTATTTATATTGATCATTTATTAATATTTTATATAATACTAGGTAACTTTCACTACACATGTGATAGAACAGCAGAAAGAAAGGTTGTGTGAACGCTCTTTATCAGTTGAGATATTTTGATTTTCAATCACAAGCTGATTTTCTTCACTATCGCCAACACAACAGCGATATTAACTGTGAGATGATGTCATGTAGTAATTCTCGTATTTTTATTTCATTTTGAATTTGGTATTTTGGTGTAAATTGGTGTGAAATGATTTTTATCCGAAGGCTTATTTTGAACAGGAGGTTTTTGATTAATGGGTTTTAATGGGGGATCATTGTTTTTTACACGGAGATATTTGACCTAGAATCCAAAACAGCAACTCATTAGCACAAAACGAAAACGTTGAATGAGTTGTTTCTGTCATCCGACTCCCTCCACACCTCTTTTAACCATTGTTGTAAGAGCATGTACTATATTTTCATGTTAAAACCGAATTGAATGTTAATTTGATCAACATGTAAGCTTTGAAATAAACTGCCATATTATGATTATGAATATTTGTATATTTGCATTTTAGGGTAAAATTTGAAAAAAATGACTGGAGCTACCTCTAAATATTTTCCAAATGTGTCAGTTACTTCTTCATGGCTGCGAAGTATTTAATAAATGGCCATCTAAAATTAAAATATCTGATTTTTCATTGTCACCACAATGAGTATTGTCAAAGAGGTGGAATATACCTGGGGTGGAATATACCTAGAACCCTCAGTACTTACTTTTAACTAAAGTTAATAAGAAACAGTTTATATCACTAAATAGATTTTGTTATCTTTAGAATGAAAAAGATAAACGAGAACATCAGCATATTGCAACTGGAATTTAATAGTTATTTTGTAATTTTTTGAGCGTTAAATCCAAATTGAATTAGTTCAATAAAAACGAATTGTAAATGTGGTATCATATTTTATTGAATCTAATTTATTGGAGTATGAGAACTTTTGTGAAAGTAACTATAAAAAAGAGAGAAAGTTATGGTGGGGCCATAGAAGATTAAGAGAGAAAGTTATGGTGTGGCAAGAGAAAATTGAGTGGGGACTTCACATAATCTTCTATGGCCCTACCAAGGGAGTGTTTCTTGCCCTGTATATTGGTATAGTCATTCAAAAAAGGCAATAGCCATGTAATTGCTATAATATTATCTTACTGCTCTCACCATTGAGTTTATCACTCGACTGAAGTGTACTTTGGAGCTTTTTATTCTAATTCCATTAAATGCTCGCTAAAGTGCATGATTGTTATTATTCTGAGTGTCATTTATTGATTAAATGGAGTATTATAATATCTTTGGTGCTCTTGGTTTCATTCAATTTGATCAAAAGTTATTTCTGTCATGCAGATGAATTAAAACTTCTGGTAGGTAAGTTTTCAATTTAGTGAACTGTTTCAGAGTTTCGATCATGTAATAGAAAATATGTAATGATTATTATTTAACTTTCATTATAAATGTTATTTATTACATGATCGGTTCCCTATTTTCGATCATGAAATGAAAATGCAATATAATAATTAATATGAAAGTTAAATTATAATTAATAATTATCCTACTGCTACTTGTAGGAAAATATTGGTACTAGAGATATATTTTATAACTGAATGATAATTCAAAGTTTGAAGAGAGTAGATCATCCCAGTAGCATCACATAACAAGAAGGTTGACACATGAGGGCCTTTTTAAATCTCTCTACAGCTATCTTGTTAGAAGTTTAAGGGCCTCAGAAACCAAGGAGAAAGTCTCCATCTAACCCCGAGCTCCGTTAGGTACCATGGAAAGGGTCCTAGGTAAATTGCTAGAAAACAATTGCTCGAATGAACAATTGCTCGAATGAGCAATTGCTCGAATGAACAATTGACCGCAAGAACAATTGCTTTAATAATCAATTGCTCGAATGATCAAATTGCTCAGTGTAGCAATTAATATAAGACAGATAATCATAAAGTTGGATCACTTCAATTAGCTGCACCTAATCGTCCTGGTATATAATTAGTAATTTATAATAACTGTATTTCATATTTTTCATCGCTATTAACTATCAATCATAATACTGTTTTTAAATTATTATCTTCCTAGTTTTCTTTTTTTTTGAACAGGAATACTGCACCAATTTTGGGTACAGTAATTTTCGTTTTTTTGTCACTCAACTGCTTCACTGGGCTTCGACGAGATGTTCTCGGGGTTAGGTTAGGTTTTAGCAACTTGGGCTATGGGAACTGTTCCAAACACATTTAGCATGACCTCTGGTATTCGTGCCCTTTCCTCTTTTCGGTAGCTCTTATCTGGTTGACTTTTTCTCTTCTTTTTCATTAAGTAATTGACTATTCAACATTGAGCTATTTTTAATTACATAAATATTGCTGAAAGTCGGTTAATAATGAAGTAGATTCTCTTCGATTAACAGCACGTAATCGTCCTTGTTTCTAATTGGTAATTAATAATAACTGCACTATCTGAACGATTGATCATTCGAGTAATCAATCATTCGATCAATTGTTCTCTCGGTCAATTGTACGTTCAAGCAATTATTTTTCGAGCAATTGTTTTTCGAGCAATTGTTTCCGAGCAATTTACCGGCTACTCACGTCAAGACTTAGTTGATGAAGGTCTCACCACGCCCTAGCGGTGAGGTGGGAATCTGATCGAGTAACTCAATCTTGCTAGTCCATAAGTCAGCAGAAGTTTAGCACTCTCTACGACAGAGTCAGAGCCATAAAAGAAGAAAGGTGCATTCGAACCAGTAATAGAAGCCGACTGCAGAACAGCTTCCGATGTTACAGAGCAGTAATTCCGAGAGCCAGTAAAAGAAGACAGTCAGTAACGTCACTCTACTACTGACATTTCGACGAGTTGCCAGTTACAGCCAATGAACAAAGCTCTTTAATCATGCTAAAACTCTACACTACACACTCATCGACAGAGAAAACTCTACGTCCCTGACAGTATGCTGACCGCCTAGCTAGTTAATGAAAAACTTCCCAAAGAAAACGTTATAGAGGACAAATATGATGGGGACCCCAACATGATATTCCATGTGTGAAATGAGTGAATATTGAAAATCTACTGAAATTTTAGCTGTAATATTAATACATCATTGCTCAATTTATCTTTATTTATTTCTTCAATAACAATCTTGTTTATTTTTCCGCTATATTGCTTTATAGATCACCATTACTGTTGAGCTACACATAAACATTTTTCTGTATGTACAATATATTCGTGTTAGAGATTATGTGTGAATCAGACCATGTACAGAAAGGGATTGTATCATTGGGAATATATATTTTGTGTCATCAAAATATATTTCCCATCTTAATGTAAAACTAGGTTTCTTCAAACAAATCAAAAGTACAAATTTAAAACTTATCAATTTCAACAATTGCAATTTCCATCAATGAATTACACTAAATACTTCAAAAAGTTTATTTAAAACATCTCACTCAAATATCACTGACAACATTCACTTCACTTTAGAGTCATGGAGTGAAATTCGACAAACAATCTTTGATTCTCTCCCTCATTGCACAGCTTCCTCTTTTGAAGATTCAGAATTCTCTGTTTCCATGAATGTTTAGCTGCTTTGGTTTCTCATTCCAGAGCTAAATAAACAGAGAGAAGTAATTTGAAACTAGCAATGGCACTGCGATTGCAGAGAACCAAACGAGTTGGTGTTGAACGGATAGGAATTTGCCGACATTTGCAATTGGAAAGAATTAAAGAATTTTTCAAAGATTTGTCAGCATTGATCGAATTTGTTTCGTTCTCAACCTTATTAATAGGTACTAGGATGGAAGAAAAATTGATAGTCCCTCTTAGGTTTTTTCATTAATAACAACAGTAATAAAAAAATAATATGCTGTTGGCTGCTTCCTTAGATATTGTGACCTTAAAAAATTAGTCTTGCAAGTTTAGTACCTAGTTTGAGGAACAGAGAATTCTGAATCTTCAAAAGAGGAATTTGTGAAAAGAGGAAGAGAATCAAAGATTATTTGTCGAATTCGACTGACTCTAAGGTGGAGTGAAAGTTGTCAATGACATCTGAATTAAATTATATTATTGATTATTAACCAATAGTTATTTGCTATATTATTTTACATTGTACTCTCAACTAGATCAATATCGAACAAAGGATATATAATAACCATTTCTCTATGTACTTATTGATAGCCTTTAGTTAATATATTGATAACAATGGAGATTTTTCTTATCAGTTCTTTAGGGAAATCCTTTCAATTATTTAGTCGGTGCAGATTATCAATATTCTAACTTCTGAATGTTTCTAATGAATGATGAACCTACTTAAATAAATACATGTATGATGAGAGTATCACTCCTTTCACTGCAATATTGATAAATATCTGAAGAATATTCCAGAGACTATGTTGATTTGAAAGATATGTATATTGTATATATTACCGCTACAGCCTCCCACAACATTGGAAAATGTGTGAATGGGTATTAGATGTGCGATATATTGGATAAGTTGCTTCGCATCGGAAGTATTGTCTCGAGGATATGCTGATATCAATGATATGTGACAGGGTAAAGCTATGGGAAGGTTTGAAAGATGGGGAGATTTTTAGGTACCTAGAGAGACACATATTGAAACTTGACATTGTGACTTTTGCTAGTAGAATGAGGCTAATTACACAAACATAAAGACATCCTCATAGTATAATAAAAGAATGGATGGGGTGAACTTAACCCTCCATCCCACCCTCGTCTCCAAGGTACCTAAATAATGCAAAAGATTTATTGGGTTAAGTGAACTGTCCCCGAACCACTCAGAGATATTTTAAACTCAGGATATTTTAAACTCCTCTGTCCTAATATAATGAGTATCTAATATATAATTTATTTTATATGTAAAGTCTGTTCACAGTTTCTGCATTTTAAAATAGACTAATGTAATTATGGGATCTTTTGTTTATCTATGTTAAACACTTTCTTATTACGTAATAAAGTATCTATAGTTTCTTATCGCTGAGATTTGACATCCGTTAAACTTGCTACTCGTTATAAATGATTAGAAAAAAATAGAGTAAAAATTTTCGAAAGTTACCAATTCTATTTCTCCCATTAAATTGCATTTAGTTTTAGAAATTTTAGTTAGTACCTACTAAAGAACCACATATTCATTGTTTTATTAATACTTTGTTTCAATCTGTCAGGTAAAATTTCAAATTACCGTAATATTTCTGTGATAGTGTTAATATGTTTCTCCCTTTAAAATATCGTTAAAGTTACTACCTACTTATTTCTTTCAGAATTTTTAAAATTAAAATACTCCAACGATGTAATAACTATTTTGTGATATCCTTCAAGCTAATTATAACATTGGATTTTCCAATCTGTTATATGGGATATCCGTTGACTATATATATTCTAAATTTCAATGAGATCAATAATTTAGCACATAAAATCACTGTGTTCAAAGAAATAGATCACGAATTTCACACACAAAAATATACTGATTGGCTAATGTGAACCAATGTCCTCCTCACTGAGACAATTTCCAAAATGCGTGGCTTTATCTTGTCAAGAGTCTCTTTCAGGGTTCCCGGAAAGAAGCCCACAGGAAAGAAGAACACAGAAAAAGTGCCCAAAAGATTAATGCCCACAAGAAAAAATGCATACAGGGAAAAATGCCCACAATGAAAAAAGCCCACAGGTATATAAGCCCACAGGAAAAAAGCCCACAACTACCTAATATTTATAATACAGAAAAACTTAAAGGTGTTTTAAATAAGGGCATAAGTTAACGTCAAATATTCTAAAATACAGTTGTTTTTATTTTATTTTAGTACAGGATTTAACGTCAGTTTCAGCCTTTCGACTATGTCGCACACGTCAAAAATAAATTTTAAAAAAGGACAGGAAGGAGCAGTCAGATAGTGAAGCTTCATGAAGAAAGTCACTTACCACCGTCGGTGACAAAGTATATTGATGCAAAAAACAAAAATGTGAAAAAAAGGGACACAATCATCAGTGGTTGCACTCACGGATGGAAGAGGAAAATGAAGAGGTGATAGTAATGAAGCTTACGAGCCTACCGTAGTTGAGGAGCATAAACCTAGCGCTATAATCTAAAACTGCACGCGGCGTTGAAAATAATAAATATAGTAAATATGTTGAAAGATAATACATAATCCAAATTACAACAGTTCCTAACTCAAGAGACGCTACCCCCCTTCTCTTCCAATCACCTCAAACAGCATCAGGATAGAGCCCCTGGGTGCAAAATATAATTGAAATGGTAAAATGAAAATCACGGATGAATTTCGAATTTATATACAATAAAATTTAATTTCTTAGTGACAAAGGCTTTCAAAATGAGAAAAAAGGTGCAAAACATAAAAAACTAATTGAATATTCCTGCCTGTGTAATCTTATGCCATTATTTAAAACACCTTCATGTTTTTTCTAAATTTTAAAAATTATGTAGTTGTGGGCTTTTTTCCTTGTGGGCATTTTTTCTATTGTCACTTTTTCTGTGGGCTTTTTTCTTTTGAGCATTTTTCCTATGGGCAATTCCTTCCGGTCACCCTCTTTTATATCATTTTTGCAACAAAGTTTGCTGCGTATCACACGATTGGGTTAAACCGTTAAACCAATCCTCCAAAACCCATAAAATATATTGGAGTAACAATTTAACTGATTTTCCTATTTTTAAAAGACCTATCACCCAAAGGAAAATTTTATATTTTGTTTAAATTTATAGAAATAGAAAATAATATATGGTTTTATAATCATCTTTCGTCAAATAAATTACATCGTATAATTAGTTTAATATTATATAAGAATTTATAAAATTATATTGAACAAAGGATTTATAATAACATTTTATCTTATTATTTAACGATATCTTTTAGTTGAGATTTTTTAAAACAATGGGAAATTTTCTAATCTGTTGTTTATAGGAAATCCTTTTGATTGTCCAAGAAAATCAATATTTTTAATTCTGAATGTTTTTATTTGGTGTATTTAGATATTATTTGCATCATAATTAAAATAGCATATTATTTTCTTTGTTTAAAATAGGGTATTTTTTTCTTTATCAACATAGCCTTCCTGTATAACAGATATAATGAAGAGCTTTGAAGAGTTATTGTGGGGTAATACGGAGCAGTTAATTCTGTTACGCGGGACAGAGAGGATACGTAAAGAGTTTGCGCCACAGTTTGGAAAGATGGCTTAGCTTCTATATTTCCTTGAACTGTGACCGTACAGTGAAGGGGTGGAGTGAAGGGCAGTGTTAGTGAATGTACAGTGAAGGGGTGGAGTGAAGGGCAGTGTTAGTGACCGTACAGTGAAGGGGTGGAGTGAAGGGCAGTGTTAGTGACTGTACAGTGAAGGGGTGGAGTGAAGGGCAGTGTTAGTGACCGTACAGTGAAGGGGTGGAGTGAAGGGCAGTGTTAGTGACTGTACAGTGAAGGGGTGGAGTGAAGGGCAGTGTTAGTGACTGTACAGTGAAGGGGTGGAGTGAAGGAAAGTGTTAGTGAATGTACCAGTGAAGGGGTGGGATAGAGGACAATTTTTTGGAGAGAATATTTTAATTCAACCTCCTGTTCAGTTTAACAAGGAAGGAATACAACTAGTATGAATCCTAGAACAAAATTTGTAATATTATTTGAGGTAGCGAACGAAAAGATATAGTCACCGCAATTCAATCCTAAATAGGTTTAATGTCAACATAGAATTCGTTAATAAATTAAGTTATTTGTCAACTTATATTAAACCTATTAACTATAAGATCCGCCTCTCCATTGGTCAAATCTTGTAATTCGGAATATCTTATTTATCATTATTGTAGCTATAATTAACTGAAAGTGAAAATTTAAAAATGCTACAGTGCTTAATGTTCTTCATTCTTTACTTTAATGCATATAATTTTATTTTTAGATATAATTAAATGTACTAATGGTGATTTTTAAGTAAATTCCACCAACCAACAAATGTGAATCCTGATGAGTTACTTTCTACTGTGATAAACTGACAATAAAATAGAATGTGGTTCTTACGGACCGGAGAGATTCTTTGGATTCTCTTCTTCAGTTTCAATCAAGTTTTCTTGGTCCAAGGAAACGAAACATGCGAAAAAACTTTCAGACAATTGAACACTACCTCTACCTTCAGCATCCTGTGAGTACTTTGTTATCTTAGGAAATATTGTAATTGAAATGAATACAGTTTGCCTCAGTGTACAGAATAGACATGGTAATGTCAATGGAGGTGATTTGCTTTTGTGTCGTTATTAATTAATTATTTATTCAGGCAATAATTAATTTATTAATTAGGGTAATTGAAGTAAGTAAAGAATTACAAACTCATTAGTTATTGTTATTATGTGAGACAGAGGATAAATATATTACATTTCAAAACTACTAATCCTCTTAATTATTATCAAAGTGTGTTGATTTGATCCGTAGATTATATATTAAAATGAATAAAATAGATTAATTGGTACCATACATACCCGGTGTATACAGTACATTTTAATAATTAAAATGACATATCTTAAATACTAGTAAATATTTATTTACATACATATATAAGTAAATATACAATAATTTACGAATTAGGTGATGTTAGGAAAATTACAACTCACTAATAGGTTCAGCAGTGATTAGATTTGTTCAAAAAAATATAAGACTTTAAACGATGACAATATATTCGAAAATTGATCGCAATATTATACTACTTTTACAATTGTATATTTCAGATTGATATTTAAAAAAATTAGGATTGTCAATATATAATAATACTTTCTTATCATCAATTTGTAACATCGACTATAATTGATTTTTTCCTAATATATAAATTTTTTTAAATAGAAACTGAATTTTTTTTACAATATTTTTCAAAATCAATCATTAAGCAAGATGATAAAATCTATGAATGGGAGAGGTCAACCTTTAATGATATCTTTATTTTTCTCCAAAGTGTGTTCTAATTCTTTTCAATAATTATTCCTTTCTAATATTTTTACTTTCAAATAGTGCAAATTTAATTTAACGTATCTAGGCTATATTTGAAATATCTTCAGTCTTCAGTAGTTGTAATGTAGTATTACCTTCAACTGTGCAATTGTACATTATGAATTTCATGCAGAAATTATTTATAATATTCATTTCCAGTTGTCCCAAAGACTGCATAAGTTGGCCATTTGAAAACTTGGATGTTGTTTTTGGCACATCAGTGTATCACCCGGTGAGATTTCAAACTATCCTACGTGCAAATTATAATTATTGAAATTATATCAGTGTTAGATCAGAATAGATTTTATCTGTACAGTGATTATCTATTTAATTTCAGGACTCCCTAATCTGTCTCTCTGCTCTACATGCTGGAGTAGCACGCATTGGTGTCTCAACTCCGTTAAATTTCACCAAGACTGCAACGCAAGAAACTTTTGTTGGAACAGTTTCTAACAGAGTAATCTCCGGAAACAAGTAAATCCATTATATTTACAATGATGATATGTGTATTATAGACAGTCTCAGATGTTACAAACTTGAGACCTAAATACGTTCTATTCAATTAATAATGATAACAATATCTTTATTACAGAGAAGCAGGCATAGGATTTCATTTCACAAACGAGAGATTCATTCAGACTGATCGTGAGTTTTAGGAATAAAAGAATGCAGTAGATTTTATAACATAATTAATTACGAATAACTATATTTTGTGTTTATGTTTTATTTTCTGCTGAAAACATTCCTAATGAAATATTATCTTGAATGATTTTCTTTACTGTGTGGAACTGATGAAAATAATTTTTCTGTGGTGAAAAAAATCTTCAATCTAGATCTTAATTCGAATGTGAAACTTTTCATATTTAGTACAATTATTTTCTTCACTGAAAAATAGTATTGGATATGTATTAGAGACCTGAGAAACACCTTACTTATCACTTTCCTGGTTTGAGTGGGTGGAGTGAAATCAGAGGGATCGTTTGTAGGAATAAACAAGGAAGTACTACTAAATCATCACAATTACTACTACAGTACTACTAAATCACCACAATTACTACTACAGTACTACTTAATCACCACAATTACTACTACAGTACTACTTAATCACCACAATTACTACTACAGTACTACTTAATCATCACAATTACTACTACAGTACTACTCAATTACTACTACAGTACTACTTAATCATCTCAATTACTACTACAGTACTACTTAATCATCACAATTACTACTACAGTACTACTTAATCATCTCAATTACTACTACAGTACTACTTAATCATCACAATTACGGTGCACAGACATTTCGTACCTGGACAACTCGTACCCGGGCAACTGGTATACAGGACAACTGGTATACAGGACAACTGGTATACAGGACAACTCGTACTTGGACAACTGGTACCCGATTTAATATATATATATATATATACAATATATGTCATGAAATAGAAGACTATTGAAGTGAGATCATACGAATTTTGTAAGGTAGTCTGTATTTTAGTCTCTATAAAAGTTTTAATTTTATCTTTAGTTGTGCTAGGTTACTTAATATTTAACTTTGCTAACTTAAGTATATTAAAAGAGGTTAATTTAATTAAGTTAGCACTGTTGGTTCTAATATATTTTTCGCATATTATGTTTGAAAATATATATCATGAAATGGAAGACTCTTGAAGTGAGATCATACGAATTTTGTAATGTAGTCTATATTGTAGTCTCT
This sequence comes from Caprella mutica, assembly GCA_947561585.1. Classification (NCBI taxonomy): domain Eukaryota; kingdom Metazoa; phylum Arthropoda; class Malacostraca; order Amphipoda; family Caprellidae; genus Caprella; species Caprella mutica. Next base: position 215,314 of record CANNZV010000318.1, on the reverse strand, counting down.
ATAAAAGTTCCTACTTTATCCTCATTTGAATTGTCAGTTTATGTATGTTTCATTGCAATAAAAAAAAATTGGTATTTTATTATGCCTTTAATTTTTATTATAATTATGTACATTTAACTAAATTTCGAAAATCGGACTTGTATTTTGTTCAGTTATTATAATTAGGTACATTATACACGAAATTATGAAAATCGGGTACCAGTTGTCCGGGTACGAGTTGTCCTGTATACCAGTTGTCCGGGTACGAGTTGTCCGGGTACGAGTTGTCCAGGTACCAGTTGTCCTAGAGCCCACAATTACTACTACTGTACTACTCAATCATCACAATTACTACTACAGTACTACTTAATCATCTCAATTACTACTACAGTACTACTTAATCATCACAATTACTACTACTGTACTACTCAATCATCACAATTACTACTACAGTACTACTTAATCATCTCAATTACTACTACAGTACTACTTAATCATCTCAATTACTACTACAGTACTACTTAATCATCTCAATTACTACTACAGTACTACTTAATCATCTCAATTACTACTACAGTACTACTTAATCATCACAATTACTACTACAGTACTACTTAATCATCTCAATTACTACTACAGTACTACTTAATCATCACAATTACTACTACAGTACTACTTAATCATCACAATTACTACTACAGTACTACTTAATCATCACAATTACTACTACAGTACTAATTAATCATCACAATTACTACTACTGTACTACTTAATCATCACAATTACTACTACAGTACTACTTAATCATCTCAATTACTACTACAGTACTACTTAATCGTCTCAATTACTACTACAGTACTACTTAATCATCACAATTACTACTACTGTACTACTTAATCATCACAATTACTACTACAGTACTACTTAATCATCACAATTACTACTAAAGTACTACTTTATCATCACAATTACTACTACAGTACTACTTAATCATCACAATTACTACTACTGTACTACTTAATCATCACAATTACTACTACAGTACTAATTAATCATCACAATTACTACTACAGTACTACTTAATCATCACAATTACTACTACAGTACTAATTAATCATCACAATTACTACTACTGTACTACTTAATCATCACAATTACTACTACAGTACTACTTAATCATCTCAATTACTACTACTGTACTACTTAATCATCACAATTACTACTAAAGTACTACTTAATCATCACAATTACTACTACTGTACTACTTAATCATCACAATTACTACTAAAGTACTACTTAATCATCACAATTACTACTACTGTACTACTTAATCATCACAATTACTACTACAGTACTACTTAATCATCACAAAACTGAAACCTATATACTACATAGAAAGCTAAATTTGGTATACGCATAAACTCACTCTAACTTACTTAGCATAATGTGATGTGATGTGCCTGGGTTTGAGGAAAATATCGAAGAAGACCCTGACTTCGATATTTTCCCTGATGATGTTAGATACACTGATGAAGCTCACTTTTTGCACGGTGGGCAATGGGCATGTGAATGAAAAGAAAAATGTGTACTAGAGAGCATAATTCCTAGATGCGGTGCCTTAGAGGCCCTTGCACTCTGTTACCATCTCCAAACATATCATAATCGGACCATATTGGTTTGGAAACGCAGACAAAGATGCAATAATTGTCACAAAGGATCGTTACACTACTGTGCACAACAAGTTCTAAGGGGCAAATTGGATATATTATGGCCTGAATCGATGAAACAAAATGGGGTAACTCCACATACTGCCAATTGGAAAATCACAGTTTTTCTGATCGGCTGTCTGACCGGAACCCACATGCAAATTTATTTTTTATATCTGGGGGTACTTGAAGGACCCCGTGTTTGAGAATCGTCCTCAATCCATTGCTTACTGAGATTGGCTATAGCACCCAGAATATTCGTGCCATTAGGAAGGTAGAGTGTGTCAGTGTGACTGACAAATTTGCTTGGCGGCTTCAAGTATGTCTGCAGCGAAACGGCAATGTGATGTATTGCTGAACTGAAATACACTGAAAAATAAATTTTGCAAGTAATAAACCTCAAATCTTCAGTCTTCTAATAATTGTTATCACTGTAATAGTGCATAAATTGTATTACACATTATTTATATACCATATCACTTTGTTCAAAGTACAAAACCAAATAAACATGATTTTTCACAAGAACAAAATGACCATCCCACCGAACCCCTGAAACTAATTCACCGAACCACTGGGGTTCGATCGAACCCAGGATAAGAACCGCTGCTCTACACTATGGTAGTAATACAAATGAAGATCATTAAGTACAATCGAGAAAAATGAATACAATATTTACTAATATCTTACTGAAAATGAAACATATAAGAAATAATAATCTGCTTTGCAAGTAATTAAGATATAAAATAGAATTATTGTTTCTAATTTTAAGCTAGTAAGAGTGTACAAAAATTAACGTATTTTTTATTTATGACAGGATTTATATATTGACTGATACTCAGAAAATAAATATATTGTAAGGATAATTAAAATCTATTCTCTTTAATAATGAAGATATTCACAGGTGCAGGTACCGATGAGTTGGTCATGGTTCATAACAACAATCAGCAGTCAAGGAGAACAGACACTTATGTCGCTTGCTTACCAAATAGCCAGAAAACTTTGAGAAGCTCATCTGCTAAGCCAGAAATAACTAGATGGAATTACAGGGAACAAAAGCATGATGATGAATTCGAAGACAGTGAATATACAAATATTTATGGATTGAGAATTGCTTCAAAAAGAGGTACTCGCGTACTTAGATGCATGGGGTCGAACATTGAAATGGACATCACTGCTATCTTTGGGAATAGTGATGGTAAATATGACAGATAACTTGAAGTGACTAAAAGTTTATTTAGTCAAACGATTCATTAATTATTTCAATGTTATATTGCATTGTCTGTTACTCGGTGTGGTTTAACTAAATATTTTCTTAGTGTTATTTTCTATTGAAATGAACTTCAATCAAGGAAAACAATAAACAAACCATTGTGATGATATGTTGTCTGCACTTACTGAAATTATGTTCCTTTTTGCAAGATTAATTAATTAGAATAATTTAGGTAACTAATTGACCGAGTGATTCCTACACTAGTCAACTTAGTTATTAATGCTCATTTGTATCAGCAATATTGAGAAAAACTTTACCTGATAAAACTCAGCAAATGCATAAATTAATTACCTATATGTCATATTCAATAAGTTCATTCATCATGTTATTAATTGTCTCAAATTTCAGTTCCTTTTGAAGCTATCTATCCAACTGTCACTGCCAGCTTAGAAGAATCAGTTAAACTGCATTACATCGATAGAAGTAATAGGCACAGCAATTTCAGTCCTATCAGATTGCCTAGCTCTCCCATCTCCGGCACACTACAAGGAAGTAATATAGGGATAACTTCTGTCTCTCTCTCTGACCAGGGACTGTATAATAGTCATAGTCATAAAACTCTCCAAGCCTATTCCCGACTTGTTGTGAGAGGTGAGATTAGCTAACAAATATTATTCCCTTTATTTAATTATGCATTAGTCAAAATAACAATAAACTGGAAAAAGTTCCTTTTTATTTTATAGAGACCAATTAAACCGAATAACAGCTTGTTTTGTTTTTATATTTCTTAAAAGTTAATTTTCCCAATATATTTTTAATCAGAATATATAATTTATTTGATTTTAGTTAACAGAAATTTCAAATTCAGATTGTATAACTATATTCAAATCCCTCCAATTAATGACACAGGGTGCAAGAAGGGTCGTTCTGGGGCCAATTGCTCTGGCTGGTGTAGAGATTGTCTCAACAACGGAGAGTGCGATTCGGACACTGGAGAATGCGTCTGTTCTTCCGGCACCAGGGGCAAGAACTGCCATATATGTGAGTTTGATATCTTAGTCTCTTACTAATTAATATTATAAACCATAGTTGCGATTAACAAATTATTATGCTTAATATTAGTGAAAATAGAAAGATAATACCACAATTTGAAATTAGATTTCTTTGAATCATCTCCAGAAAAACACAAACAACCATCTTAGAAAATACAGACGTAGAAAATTATATTACTTTATATGGACATAAATATGTTTAATTATGTTGAAAAATATCATTTATCACTTGAAGCTTCTCTGTCACAATTCCATTAATTCTTTCCTTTCCTTTTTCAGTTTCTTATTTATTGTTTTGAAATATAAAATCCTATGTTATATCAGTAAATTCTGCAATTTTCTTAATTCAGTTGATTTCAGTAACCACTTGACGCTACTGGTAGACATAACAAAGAGTTGAAAAATTGTTGCTTTACAAAATCTTTTGCTAGGTTCATTTCTAATATCTGATATTTTGAATTAATACCGATTAGTGTTTCGAAAACATTCACTATTTCTCTCATCTATATTTCATTGTACATTTTTCTAAATCACCAGTCTAAGTTATGTTACTTATGTATCCTATTATAAGGCTAAGTTATGCATCCTATTATAAAGTCAAGTTTTGTATCCTAAGGCTAAGTAATGTATCCTAAGGCTAAGTTATGTATCCTAAGTCTAAGTTATGTATCCTAAGGCTAAGTTATGTATCCTAAGGCTAAGTTATGTATCCTAAGGCTAAGTTATGTATCCTAAGGCTAAGTTATGTATCCTAAGGCTAAGTTGAGTATCCTAAGGCTAAGTTATGTATCCTAAGGCTAAGTTATGTATCCTAAGGCTAAGTTAAGTATCCTAAGGCTAAGTTATGTATCCTAAGGCTAAGTTATGTATCCTAAGGCTAAGTTGAGTATCCTAAGGCTAAGTTATGTATCCTAAGGCTAAGTTAAGTATCTTAAGGCTAAGTTAAGTATCCTAAGGCTAAGTTATGTATCCTAAGGCTAAGTTATGTATCCTAAGGCTAAGTTATGTATCCTAAGGCTAAGTTATGTATCCTAAGGCTAAGTTAAGTATCCTTGAGCTAAGTTAAGTATCCTAAAGCTAAGTTATGTATCCTAAGGCTAAGTTAAGTATCCTAAGGCTAAGTTAATTATTCTAGGCTAAGTTATGTGGTTTTTGGTCCTTTCGCCGGAAGCACTTTCATCAAATGACACTTTCGGCGAAAATACCTAATACCTGAAGTATACCTAAATAAGGTATACTTATTTCAAAGTAAAAACAGTAAAGTATACATTCTGTCACTATCAAATCTGGCTGGGGGGAGCAAACCCCCAACCGGGCCGCTAACCTAACCTTAGGTGGACAATATTCCTTTATATTTCATAACGTATATTGTTTTCGGCGAAAGTGTCGTGCAGCGAAGATGATTTAGGCGAAATGGTTTGCGGCTAAAGACCAGTCACCATCTTAAGTATCCCTGCGAGAAGAAGATATGATTTGAAAATCCCATCAATACTATCTATATGAGATACAGATCTATCACTAAATAAATCCACAACTATACCTTTTACAGCTTTTGTTGATCCAAATGAAATAATATTTGATCAAAGTGAAATTGAATTTGATCCATTGAATATAAAGAACTTTAATCAAATATTCGGATATTTTCTTTTCACTCCCGCAGTTTGCCCAGCCAATAAAATTGGAGCAGAATGTCACTTGGACTGCAGCAGAATACATTCATTGTGGAAAAGAGACGAAAGTGGAACCTGTAAAGGTCTTACGTTCTGTTTGCGTGATCCGAAAGGCTGCTCATGTCAACCAGGATTCAAGCCGCCAAGATGCATTGCAGGTGATTTCAATTGACATAAAAACTTAATAGTTCTTTAATTTCGCTTGACAATTATTAAGTTACATTAAAGAAATAAATTATGATCCTCAATATATAAAATTATGACAAAATTTTAATCTAATAGCATTTTCCAATAGAATGTGATGTGTGGAATTACGGACCAGACTGTCGTAGCTATTGTTATTATTGCAATGGTGGCACCTGTGACAGTTACGGCAGGTGTAATCAGGGGTGCGAGAATGAAAACCTCTGTAATGAAGGTAAATAAATATATGACTGTTTATTTGGATGAATTTAGATTTTTGAGATAAGGTTATGAAGCAAATTTGTGCAAAATGCTTAAATGCGAATACAAGACAATTTCTCTCTCCATAATGTCAGACAAAGCTCCTCTCAATTTACCGAGATTTAGAAAGCCTCCCCTCATCACTGACTGTGACGACAGAGGCTGTGCAGTCACTTTCTCCCAATGGGATTCAGATTATGACGATGGTGAGCTGTCGAACACAGACGGGGAACTAAGGTGAGAAAACTGGTAAAATACACTAGAAGAATATTGGCAGAGGTCTTGAATAGAAAATTTATATCAAGAAAGTAGCATGAATATAAAATATAATAATATTTGATAGTGATCGAATATCAATACATTCTAACATTTTACTATCAATATTCTCATTCTGTAAATCTTTCAACTATATCTACACACGCGTAACAATCAAATTTTTCTTTCAGGTATGAAATATCAATTGAAAATCAAGACAATTCCAGTGAAAATGCAAACATTCCTACCTACCCTGGACAACGAAGAGGTTTGTAGACAAATTACCTGAACAGACACTAGCGTGATAATGTAAGAGGTAGTTAATCTAACAATATATTAATGTTTACTTCATTTCTTCTCACAGAGTTCAGTTTCGATTTCTTCAGAGGCAATAGTTACAACATCAAACTAAATATTTTGACTAACAGAGGAAAAGCAACGGATGGGTATAACATGAGAATACAGAGCCATAATGTAACATTGCCATGTCTGGGTAACTATTCTTCAGTTGAAATTTATTATTTATGATTTAAATTCATGAGTTACTCGAACTTCACAGTAATTAGTATTTCAAACAATGTGTTGACACGTTGTTATAGTACAGTTATATTCAAATAGAATAGACTCAGGTGTAAATTTCCTATGACGTCACATTCTGTAAAATTATGTGAAATCGATTCCATACTGACTTAAAACATAAAAAAACGTCCCTTCAATACAATGGATCAAGCTGTACAATTATTTTCATAAAGTCACATCGTTCAAAGTACAGGCGGGTCTTGCTTTTATCATCAAATCACGACTCAGTTTAATTACCAAATGATGATTAAAGCGGGGAAAAGTAACAAGAGATATATAATTATCACTCCTTGATTATACATTTTATATGAGTTATAATGAAATGAAATTTGTGCTAGAATTAGAGTACTATAAGAGCCTATTAAAAAACAGTGTTTCAGTGTTTGTTCAGTATTTGTGACTGATGAAAGTTTAAAGTAGTGAATTTAATAAAGGTTTTAAAATGCAATCATAGCCTAACTCTCACAGATTAATTAATAGATACTTAATTATCTATAACTATTGTGTTATATTGATCAAACAGCAATTTTATACTCTGTGAAATATTTTTGGTAGTAGGTACTAATTTCCAAGTTATTGGCTGGTTTTACATTTTCGGATACGTCAGAAGAGGAAGTACAGAGTGACCAATAAAAAAACTGTTCGAAAGTAAATGATTATAACTTAAAAAGTAATTAGTGTAGGTAGACGAAACAAAACGACATTAAAGATTATATTCCCAAAATTTATTTGGTATATAAACAATTGCTTAAAATCGCCACCGCTGTGTTTAATACAGAGATTAATCCTTTATTTCAAAATTAGCGATTACTTCAAATACAATATTTATTACTTGCTCCAAGTCTTCAATCATGTTTGGTTTCAATTTAAATACATTCTCTTCAACATATATCAGAGATAAAATCCAAAGTTGAAAGGTCAAGAGACCTAGTTGGACAGAGAAAACGGTTCGGTGCGAAATAATCTTGTCCTCGTAGTAATTTTTCAACCAGTCTAGTGCAGATAAGAATGTGTATGCAGTTGCAGTGTCCTAATGGACCCAAACGTCAAGATGATTGCCGTCAGTCATCACGATATTTAACATTTTAATGTAAACGTCAGTGCTTACAGAACAAAAAATTTCAGTCTCTACATCTTTAAAAAATATGGACCATGGCCTATGCGAACTCAAACTGCACCGAACTGTCACTTTCTGCTAGTTCAATGGTTTCTCAAACGCTTCATTTCTGATCCAAATTCTTAGCCATTTCAATGTTTATATCCTTAGTGAATTGAATGGCATATCTTCTCTTAACTTTAGTTGGAGAATTTCTTAAATGATAATAGGAAATGAAAACACGCAATTAAATAGTTAGTTACATAATGATTCATGAGGGTTGAATAAAATGAGATAACGAAATATCCAATATGTTTAATTTAGATATCTTTATCCTAATAATATCTTTGATATCATATAAAACTTGAAAATATAGTCTTTTATGTGATTTTTGTTTCATATTTCTATACCAATTACTTTTTGAGTTATAAGCATATACTTTCGACCAGTTTTTTATTGGTCACCCTGTATACTAATTATTTTTTAACTTTATAACTCAAATAGTATTGAACCATATTGCATGAAACTTAGTGGGACGATTGGTAAACATGCAGAAACTATTTTATCAGATTTTGGGAGCGATCGGGTCAAAGGCCAAACATCAAGATCAAAGCCATTTGTAACTCGATAACTCAAAAAATTCAACCAAATTATCTGAAATTTGATGGTAAAATTGGTCAATGTCCAGGAACCATCTGGTAAAATTTTGGGAGCAATCCGGTCAAAGGTCAAGGTCAAGGTCAAGGTCATTTATATCTCAATAACTCAAAAAGTATCGAAAAGTATTATCCAGTTAGCAGTTTATTAAATTTTGAGAGAGAACGGGTCACAGCGGTGGCGAAGGTATGCACTCTACCGAGTGCACATAATCTAGTTGTAAATGTATTACGCTCAGAATGACAAAACATTAGATAAAGGAAATTAAAATATTAAAAAAAAAAAAAAATCCCAAAATTCAAAATTTCCCCAAAATTAAAAATTTTCCCAAATTAAAATTTTTCCAAAATTTAGAATTTTTCCTAAAATCTTATTTTTTTCCAAAATTCTACTTCTCCCAAAAAGTTCTAAGCTTTCCCAAAATTTTAAATTTTCCCAAAATTCTAAATTTTCCTAAAATTCCAAATTTTCCTAAAATTCCAAATTTTCCCAAATTCTAAATTTTCCCAAATTCCTAACTTATTTTCCCAAAATTTTAAATTTTCCAAAAATTCTGAATTTTCCAAAAATTCAAAATTTTCCAAAAATTCAAAATTTTCCCAAAAAATTCAATTTTTGTAACAACTCCAAATTTTCCAGCAACTCAAAATTTTCCAACAATTCAAAATTTTCTAACAATTCAAAATTTGAAAATAAATCTGAAAAAAATGATAATAACAAAAAATGGAAAATCAGAAAATTGGAAAACCAAAATATCTGGAAAATCGAAAAATACGGAAAATCGGAAATCCACCCATAAAAAAACAGAATAAAGTAAAAGCGGGAAACCGAAAAAATGGGTAAATCCGGAAAAAAGAAACATAATGAAAGGAAACAGAATATATGGAAAACCGAAAAATTCAGAAAACTGAAAAATGAGAAAAAAACACGCAAAAATATAAAGAAACTGAAAAATCACGAGAAATCGAAAAATACGGAAATAAAAAATCAGAAAAAATCGAAAAATACGGAACCTGAAATATCTGGAAAACCGAAAGAGTCCAGAAAATCGGAAACTGGAAAACCAGAAAAAAAAAGATTCTGAAAAACACAGATAAACAACATAAGTATCGGGAAAATCGATAATTTTGGAAACGCGAAAATCTGGGCTGGGTTGCGGGACTGAACTGAACTGAAGCTCTCTGACCCAAATGACCCAGCATCTTCCTGGATTCTGGGTGGTAAAAATACCTTCCATAATTTAAAGATGGCAAGATTAAAGCTGGATTTATAATTGAATTCGTACTCTTACACGATTTAGCACTTGAATAACAAGTCATACATTTAGAGCAGCATTTCCTAACATTGATTATGTTATTGAAAAGATTACAGTGGGTTATATTTCTGAGTTAAAAAGTTAAGAGTTATATAAAGTTAAATTTATATAAAATTAAAGTAATATAAAGTTATATAAAGTTAAAGCTATTATATAAAGTTAAAGTTATATTTCTGAGTTGTAAAGTTAAAGTTTTTCAGCGTATTGGTACAGCTAGTTAACTATAAGTTTATTCTATTGAATTAGGTTATTTTTATTAATGTATGTTTCTTTAACAGACACGTACTCCAGTGCTGACTACAATGTTACTAACATTGGGCAGACTTCCGTCACTGTTGAATGGGTAATATTTCTATGCATGTTTATAATCTTTGAGATTTAATAAGAGTTTTGTTGTTGATTTTCTCTTATCACCAGGTACACCAAAATGGACCAAATTGTCCCAATGTTAGCTTTCCTCTCCTTGTTAAGGATGGTGCAAATACCATATTACTTGACACATACAGTGACTTACCATCCATTGAAATCTATCCTCTGACAGCTGATACTCTTTATCAAATAACATTGGATGGCAAGACTAAAACTGTTACCACGCTACCATATCGTAAGGAATAAAAGCTGTGTGAATCATTCTAAACATTACGTAGAAAGAGAGAAAATTAATATTTTATTTTCAATAATTGTTTCACTTTGCCCATAGAAGTTTTCAAGGTGACCAATTCACGACCAATTGACCTACATAACATAAAAAAAAATTAGTTTCATAAATTGTTTATATTTAGTATATTGGGCTACTTTATCTTATTATATCCCATGTGTTGCGTTAATGAACCACAAATTAAATAATTATTGGAAATATCACTACTTGGTACGACAGTAATATATAAATCTACTTGTTAATTTGTATGATTTATTATTATTGGTAGTTTGTCTTAAAAATAATTTGATAAGTAAATGGACACATTAAAGTATTTCCTAAAAATAAAAAGTCAATGAATACAACATATGGGATAAGTAATTCTACTTTTAATTTGTTGGTCAGATATTTGAAATAAAAATATTCAGAGAAAAGAAATCTGCAAAAAATCATGCTTTTAATCTTTCAATCATTTTCAACAGCCCCCGCGTCTCCAGACAACATTCGAATAAATGTCACCTCTGATAGAACTCTCATCGTATGGAATGAAGCTAATTATTCTAGTAGCTACGAAGTAACTATGGAGGTAAGACTCATGAATATGTAACAAACTATCACGATAATAAATGCATTTCTTATTGAGAAGATTGTAACAGACATTTTAATTTTCAGTTTGTTCATTACATTGGATGCCAGGACATGATTAGTCCCAATGTAACAACAGTTACAGTGACTGACACTGAGGTGATACTTGACTACATTAATCACCTTTGGTACTCTGCAAAGTACAAAGTTTGTGTTGTTGGAGTGAATAGAGAAGGTAAATCCACACCTACTTGTCACACCTTCTCCACACCTCCAAATGAAGGTAAGTGATAATACTTTTTTTTAATAATACTTTTTTCCATGAAAAAAAAAAATTGATAAGGCGAGTAATTTGATTTTCAAATAATTTTTTTATAAATGATTTGATGGATGAACATTAATCAGTTAATGATTATATGATATTTTTTTATATCCGGTTTTAATTAGGATTTTGTAAATGTTTGAATTTTCACAAATATGTGAACCTTTCTGGATGCAATGAAATATTTAAATATTTCGGCTAATATCACTCTATTTTCGGAGCTACTAGGGATTCAATGATAACAGTTTGATCGAACTATCGGCAGATTGAGTTGTTTAAATCATTTTGTAACAGAGAACCTGAATCTTCATTTACGTCTACAGAATGTTGGAGTATCTGCGTAAATAGGCAATAGTTAATTGAATTTAAGTTATATTTACACTACTATTATTTAATAAACTATTTCTAGAATTAACATTTTGAATACAATCATGTTTTCTAAATACAAAGTCTATTCGAATAAAACAGCCAGTGTATTATTCTGTCGTGAGGACCGAGAAGATGTGAAGACGAGAAAAGAAAATAGTGCGATTGAATAAAAAATCATTAATTAGAATTATTATTTCACTAATTAAATTATTTACTCAAAATATTAAAAATGGTCTTTTAAATAGAAAATAAAATATAAAACAAATCAAATTGAATAGAGTAAAGTTACTTTTAGTAAATTTCATATTTAATCTTAATATGTAATTATATTTTATATTTAATTGAAAAATTATCTTATTTTTCTCCTATTTTATTTCCCATTTAAAAAACAATTTTTATATCTTCTATTAAATGTATTAATTATTTATTAATTTGTAATAATAGACGTATTATTGAGTATCAAATATAATAGTCTTATGTTGCACCCCGACACACTACCCTCTTTATTGTAAAAAACACTGGTAATAATAATGGCGCTTTCTAAAATTTATTTTTTCTGTCAAATATCAAATCACATAATTAATTATGATTTTACCCTTAAAAACTTAATTTAGATTGTTTTCTATATTTTCCTTATGACAAATAATTATATAAGACACCGTTCCTGACTCTTCTTGTTTTTCAGTTCCTGATATAGAATGGCGAGAGCTGAGTTGCAGTCAAGTATCGCAATATCCATCTCTACAATGTAATATTGGAATAGCATCTGAATGCCAGAAATTTCATGGTCCAAATATCACATCGGTTTGGAAAATAAAGAAATTATCAAAATGTCCCAATGCCACACCATATGAGGACATCATTGAGGATAAATTCACGTACAACACAACTCTATGGAAAGATATCTGGAACTTGGAAGACTACACAGAATACTCCATTACAGTCTATTTGGAGAACTCCATTGGCCAATCTATGTCTACTGAGGGTGTCTTTTCTACAAAGGAGGCAGAGAGTAAGTTTGATGATTTAATATTTAATTTTGATACAAAATATCTCGTTTGATATTCCTAATTATCATAAATATGAAATATGCAGGGCCAGCAGTTGTTCAAGATTTTACAGTTAGCGGAGCATCAAACAATTCCCTCTTCTTGGAATGGTTGATACCCTGTCCATCCCTCGCCTCAATTCAATTCTACAAACTCAGCTACAATAATGAGAATGAGTGGGAGAATAACTGGAAAATAGAAATTGTGAATTCTACATCCCATTGTGAATCCTCAGTTGCTTATATCTGCTACCAGCTAGAAGATCTCAACTTCAATGTCAGCTACAGTTTGAAGGTGGGATAATTAGTTATAGGCAAGTAGTCAATTTCGTGATATAAATGCCCGTTTTACTCTTCTATACTGGATTCTTCCAGCTTTTCTTCCAATTTCTCGCTTAGCTGTAAATGAGAGTACGGCATTATGCTCTGATTCCACATCTCCATGACTTTCTATAAAACCTCTTCTAAATGACTAATAAAATCATATGCTTTTCACTCTCACTAACGGTTGTTAGTAAAGAATTTAACTTTGATTTTCTGTAATTCACTAGCAAGTAAAATGCCAATGTAATGTAAATATAGAAAAGGAAAGAGCTCTGCTGTACACTCGTTAGTCCTCATTTGCATATGTTAGGTACAACCTTTTTCACAGCAATTCACATCTGAACGAAATTAGTTTTCCACAATAAATTTTACAATATTAGTAAGTTAGCTTTATGTTTATCAGATGATGGACAGAATTATTTTGATAATTTAATTAACTTTATAGTTTTCAAATGTTTCCCTTTTATTACTTTAGACTTTTATTATATTTAATATTGTCTTATTATCATAACATAAATCTTTGATTTTCAAGATCCAGAGCTGCAAAAGTAGTGATGCACGTACATGTTCAGATGATTCTGAAACTGTCATTGGATTGACGAAACCTACAGGTATGGTATATTCAGAATATATTCTATTTAATAAATTGATACGTATATGTACATTTTCATTTCTAATTGAAGAAGCAGTCTGAAATTAACCTATTATTGTTTTAAATATTTCAGCTCCAGGTAAACCCACACTGATGCCTATGAACGCTCTTAACGAAATTGATGTTGTAGTCACTACATCTCAGTACTTAGGTGAACAACCAAGTTGCTGGACTAGCTTGCATGAGGGGAGTCTTCTTCAACAGAATAGCTCGATACATCCAGTCATTATCCAGAAGGAATACACATTCACTGTAGGAATTATGAGAACATAAAATAATTGAACTATCAAGTATGATTTTAAGATTGATATGTCAAACTGAATTGTCTTATTATTTTCAGTTTACCGGTTTGAGACCCAGCTCCGAATATCTAGTGAAAAGTGGATGCTGTAATGTAAAGGCTTGCAGTAGTGTGGCAGAAACAGCTACTAACACGAAACTGGCTGAACCAGTACTTACTGATAAATTCTTATCAGGCACCATCACAAATACTACAATAGTAATCAAAATACCTATTATCGAATCGGGGGATTCCTCAATGTGTGTATTGTAGTTAATTTATAAATAATATGTATGTGTTATATTGTTATGATCACTTTTTGGGTTTGAGAATTGACACTAGACTTTCAAATTTTAATTGGAATATATGTGAATAATTTATCCCCTTAGAACTAATTGTTTATTCTTAATTTCCATGATTCAGTAACTGATCTAATTAATGTCTATCAATTACACAGGAAATAAAAGTGGATAATGACCGTTTCAATTTTATTATAGGCACAAAGATAAAAATACACTATTTGGAAAATATGGTTATGAGAATGATCGGAATAGAGGATAGAACAGTAGATGATTATGTCCTACCACCGCTAGTGTCGCACCAATTCTGCCTATAAACAAGTGTTTAGGCAAGAGAGACTTAAACTTAGGCCTATGAGGGTACAATCAGCAAATCAAATAAATAGGCCTACTTTGGATAAAAATACATTGGGATATACAGAAGAATCATACAATTTGGTTTGATGATATAAACGGTTTTCTGAGAGGGTTGGTTACCGACGGGAAGTAAGCAATTAACATCATTCGATACTTTTGAGAAAGAAAGAATGTTATTTCAGAGTTATTGAAATATATAGGTATAGTTATTCTTATTTGAATTATAGTTCATAACAATATTTGTAATAATCGAATTAATAGTAATGAACTGAATGAAATTTCATCCAACTAGAAATGTGGTCTTCATTGTCGTCAGAGGATATGGAGAGGAAAGGATGAACTTTACTGATCTTTATGACGAATACAACAGAGCTAGAATGAGAAAGAAGCGTTCAGGAGAAGAAGAATCGGGAACTAAATCATATGTGGCCGGGGTTGTTGAGGTTTGTTAAATTTTGATATTTGTCCAGTTTATAAAAAATCTGAATAATAATAACTAAATACATGTAATAACAATTAGCAGGAAAGTTTATAATTAACTTCATTCATTCAGGACGAGAGAGAATTCACGGTTGGTTCAGGTAACCCACCTAGCAATCCTCCTCTGGTTCATGGAGAGGTATATTCTGTCATCCCCCTCATCGAACTCAAACTAAACAGTAAGTGTAGCAATTTGAACTGAATTAAGATTGAATTATCTAATAGTGATCGTTTTCCTTTCATGATCTTTTGATACTTTTCAGATGACAGGCTACTGGTGGAAGAACCTAAAATAACTTTCACAGCTGGTGGATCACTTCATCAGCCTAATCAAAATCTTTGGATAGTGCCCCTTCTCGTTATTCTTGTACTAATCGCTGTACTTCTCATTGGGTAATTATATAAGTGATCAAAAATAAAGTGCTGTTGAACTTTGAAGTGAATTCAATGATGTCTGGTCCATTTCTAAGATAGAATTATATCACTGAATGACTGGACAATTTAAATTGAAAGGGTTTATAAATTTTTTTTCCTAATGAATAAAATAAAATATTACATTCACAGAATAGTCCTGTACCGAAAAATGAGAGATGTAAGAAGAAAACAAGAAGAAGATAGAGGAGAGCAAAATAATGAATGGGAATTAACATTATACGGTAAATATGACTAAAATGGAAAATAGGAACATAATATACTAGTTATCATAGAGTTTACATTTGTTTTGACATTGATAGAAATTCTTAACGAACCTGAAACTAAAAAATCGGAAATGAGCTAGACCTAGTTTACTAAATGTGTATAACAAACTTTCAATGATAGGTTTTGTAAAAACGAAAAACCTGTAACTATCTTCACTAACAATATTAACTATTCATTATCCTAATTTGCTTGTTTCTTGAATTGAATGAATTATTTTTATGATCATATTTATAATAATTACTTATGAATTTATCTGAAGTGTCTTAACTGCTTTTCCATTTATACTGAAGTATTTTATTCTCGCTTACAAATATTATCTCTTCAAATTCTATAATAATTTACAGGATGCTTACCCCTTCTAAATATACATATACATTCTTGTACAGAATTTCCAAAGGAAGGAATTCGATTGGAAGAGATCAAAGATGAGGCCGTGTCTCCCATGAACTTAGAATGCTACCTCCATTCCCTAATAATTAACTCATATGAAGCAATCGAAAAGTTCAAGGTATAGTAAAATAATTTCTACCATCGAGAAATGATGAATAGAACGTAAACAAAACTTTAATAAAATTGTGTTCCTTTCACAGGAAATACCAAAATGTTATCCAAAATCTACCTCTGATGGAGAGAGCAATGAAAATAGAAGGAAGAACCGCTCCAAGAACAATCTACCATGTTCGTTTTTTAATTATTGTAATTCGTTATTTTTTGCACAATTATACAGTAAGCTTGTTTTAAAAATGTCAGCACCAATAATTGTAACAATAAAATGACTTGGCCACCATATTGTCGTTAGCATTTCAGAAAGGCCAAGTTGAAATCAGGTCCTCTTCCAATTCCTCCTTTACTTGAAAAAATATATACGTAATTTTTAACATCTAATACTTGATCGTGATTAACCTATGCAGGGTGGCGCAAAAAAAAAAAAAGGAAACCAACCCATTTTCAAACTAGTTCATTTTATAAACTATCAAACCTAGAAATTTTCTAATAACACAGTTTTATTCTTTTACTTTTCTGCATCTATATTGAAAATCTGTTAAGAGGTACCACAAAAATTAAGTATCCTGCAGCGAATTAAAAAAAGGTAAATAAATTGGTCTTGCGCGAGGACGAAAAACACAAAAAAGGTCATAATAGGAATAATTTATTTCCCCATTGTAGTAGTAAAAGTTTAATCTTACTATTTTTCATTTAATTATCGTTTTTGTTATTGACTCTTTCATTTATTGAAATACATCTTCATCACCAATAACGGTATCTTCAATAAAATGTGCATTTCTTTGCAGAAACCTTTTTGCAAAATTTAGACGGTGCGGTAAATCAGTTCTTAGAGTTCGAGCCTTACATGCATCGTGAATAGATGATACTTCACATCATTTTTAATTATTTGGTTAAATATCTCTTAAATTATATCTAATCCTTAATTTCTGATTGATATTTTTGGGTTCTCAATAAACTGTTCATGAATAAGATTAATGTTTTCATGTGTTCATTCTCTTCTCCTGCGACCTAATCTCTTTTTGTTCAAAATGAAGTTTTTTTTTCATTTTTGAACTTATAAACCTTTATCAATATGGTTTTATAGTTCTTGACATATTTCCAGAAAGCGTTGTTCAAAATGAGGTTGAACTCTTTGTTCTTTTGAAAGCTTCATTTTGAGGGTTTCGAATAGGAGATGAAAATGAACGGCTAAATGATTTTTATTAAGATATCAATTTTATCTCAAATACCAACGGGAATTAATTTTTTTATTTTCTCTTATTTGTTACAAAAAAACAGTAGAATTGGATGTTTTTACATCCATATAAAATGAATTATACCACTTGTGATTTTTTCCATATATTTCGTCCTCGCGCAAGCCCTTGTCATTTACCATTTTTAATTCGCTGTAGGATGTTTGATTTTTGACGTAATTCTTAACTCTTAATTCTTAACAAAAAAAGTAAACGAATAAAACTGTGTTTTCTGAAAATTTGTAGGTTTAATAGTTTGTAAAATAAACTAGTTGGAAAATGGGTTTCCTTTTTTTTGCGCCACCCTGTATACTAAGGTAAATTAAACTCATATTTATTCATCACATTCCCATATAATTTCCCTTTAAAAGTGGTATTAATCTTGAATTTTGAAACACGATTATGTAAATTTAATTTCATTCAAAATTGATCTAAAACAAAGGAAAGCATGACTCAGCATTTATTTGGCTATATATTATTCCTCATATTTTTCTCAGTTTCCTCCAGATATCAAACATAATAAACAACACAAATTAGTGAATGTTAGTTATGTTAACAGTTTCCTCTTTTCTGACCAGACGATGACACTCGAGTTAAACTGAAAAGGCGGGATGGAGACCCTTCATCTGACTACATAAATGCTAACCACATAACGGTAAACACACATATTTTATTGTAAATCTTGTGATAACGCTTCATTTTTATTAACGAGTGTTTTGATATTCGAAGTTGAGGTTAAATTTTAAAATCAGCCTCTATAAGTAGATATCTAACTTATATATGATGCGTGAGAAGTTTACCATGCCGGAAAAGTTTAAAATTGTGATAATTTTTATCTTTTCTCAATAAATATTATCCATTATCCATATTCATAACTACATTTTCTCTGACTGCAGAGCGTGTCGGAGAACAGGAGGTACATTGCGTCTCAAGGTCCGAAAGACAACAAAGTTAGTACAATCGCAGACTTTTGGAGGATGATCATTGAACAAGAAGTTAACGTGATGATTATGGTCGCCAACTTTGTCGAAAAAGGAATTGTGAGTATAGGCTCGATATTCTCAAAAAGTGCTTTTAATAATATAGATAACATAGTGTAACAGGAAACTACAAACAGAGGGTAAATTAAATACTCGTTTCTTCAATAACAATATATTATCATATATTATCTGAAAGTACAACATCTAATTTAATCAATAATAATAAATAAGGTACATATGTTCAAGTTTGTACCTACGTCAGACTATTGCAGAGAAAGATGTGAGTTTGACCTCAGCCATACATCGCAGAAGAGGGGAAAATAGGGGGAATAAGAGGTAAAGAGGAAGACTGTAACTATGACCTGTAGGTTAATCACTGATTTTTGATATAAATCTGTGCGTCCATTCAATCAAAATTATAGAAAAGGGAAATGTAATTCCGACTTTAGCCGGAGATTACGAGAGGGAGATCATAGACGTAATTCCGACCTCAGCCGAGATTTCAATAGGAAGAGAATTGACGTAATTCCGACCTCTGCCGAGATTTCTAGAGGAAGAGTATAGACGTAATTCCGACCTCTGCCGAGATTTCAAGAGGAAGAGTATAGACGTAATTCCGACCTCTGCCGAGATTTCAAGAGGAAGAGTATAGACGTAATTCCGACCTCTGCCGAGATTTTAAGAGGAAGAGTATAGACGTAATTCCGACCTCTGCCAAGATTTCAAGAGGGAGTAGAGAGAATAAAGAGATAAAAGTTTACTTAGATTCCAATAACCTTTGAGGTATAAGCGACTTGTTTTCCTCCTTCTAACTAATTTTCAAGAGGTATATGTATTCCAACTTATTTTCCTCCTTTGACCAATTTCCTTGAGGGATAAGTATTCCAACTTATTTTACTCATTTTTCATTTCAAATCCTTGACGAATATCCTATTTAGACTGTGAAAAATCGATCAAATCACATATTAATTTGATAAAATTTTAAATGTACATATATTTATTAAGATAAACATTTTACGATGTAAAACTAGAATAATTAACTAAGATATAACATAAATTGATATAAAACCACCAAGAACATATTTTATGGGTAACTTAGCTATTTAGTAAGATTACCTATTTCATACAACATACATTTTTTCTAAATAAGTCATCCATAATAGGTTACCTAATTAATTAAATGTGTATATAATAAAATATAGAAACACATTTTAAGTAAATATAAAATAAGTAAGGTACATTTTTTGTCCATTACAATAATTATATAATAAGTTCTAACTTCTAACTGATGAACGAATAAACTCAAACATTTTCTAAACAAACATTCCAGATACAAACAAAATCTCTAATTTCTTTTATCAAATAGATATCTAAATATTAAATTCAAGTTTATGAAACCTAATATAAATAATTAACTCTAATTACATATATTTAATAGATTTAGTACAGTAGAAAACTTTGTGAGAAAGTGTCTTAGATCGTCGTACCTCGCTTTGAACATTTTATCAATTACATTAATTTAAAGATGAAGTTTTATTTTCTTTTGTGGTTCATAAGTTAACTTAAAGGTTAATGAATAGATTTTTGAAGATTATGACTATAAAATAAAGTCACAAGGTTACGTATGATAGAAATTATTATTAATTGAAGTTAGTAACAATGACCTTGTGCGTATGTGCGTGTTTTGTTCTAATATTTGTTTGAAAAAGCATCTGTTAAAATAGGAGTTAAAAAATTACATTTACATGTTCTAAATTTAACTGTTACAATATTAATATTTTTAATATATCAACTATATACATATTTATTCAATAAACAATCATTTAATTAGTCTATCACTCTCAAGATGGCAACAGACTTTGAAACTGCTCGGTCAGAATGAGAACGAATATTAGTGATATGATATGATTTACTTAGTTATGTTCAGTCATTATCAGTATAATTGGTTATCAGGATAACTTCGGTATTTTGAAAGTATTTGAATAGTATTTTAATCGATATTGAAAGGAAAATAGGAGGTAATTTTGACGTCCGTTACAATAGTTTCTTATATTGAACTAGATTTATGTCTTAAGAAACATGTTTGGAGTTGATTAAATAATATTTTCATTCCAGGCTAAAGTTGGTGAATACATGTGTCCCGAATCCCCGTTATCAATTCAGTCACCCGAAGGCGTAATAACAGTTGTGAAGCGTGAAATCGAATCTTTCTGCACAATATCCACTATCCAGGTGACCAAATTATTTTAACAATCAAATCCATTTTTTATGAGGATATTTATTACATGGAACCTCCCCTTTTCCAGTCACTTACACATATTTTTCCCCTAATTCAATATTTTGACGAATGAATGAAGGTTGCGAATTTTACCTGTACTTTGTTAATTAGGAAGAGCTTTATGTTAATTTGTCATAGGATTTTATGTTATGTAATTTTCTTCATACTGGAATAATTTTATTCCAAAATATGCCTATTTACCTACTGATTTACATACAATAGTGCTCATAATAATTATTGTGCTCATAAGATACCGCGGGTGGGCCAAAAGTCACTTTACCATTTGAAATTTGATTATGCTAAAACCAAAAAAGGTACAAGTCTTTGGTAAACGGTATAAGAAAGAAGAATTCTTAAAGTTTTAGTAGATATGAAACGAAATCAATGTATGACTTTCAGATTTCAGTTATTTCAAATCTACATTTTATTGTGTGAAATCGTAAACCTGTAAAAATGGCTAAATTCAAAATGAAAAAAAAGCAACACAATTGATGACTATTATTATCAATTAAAATTGATTAGTTGTTGTAGTTAGATGTTTTATGATTTTTTTTTAACTATAGAGTTAATCTAAGACCTATAGTCTTGACCTGATAGAAAAAATTCAGACGAACGGGAACATGTGCTGACAAAGATCGAATTGGAAGACCGAAGTCATCTCGCAATGAAGAAGTTATTCAGCGTGTGAATCTTAGTGTTACAGAATACCACTCAACATTCACGAAAAATAGTATAACTGCGATTGTCTTGCACGTCACAATGGAGCATATTAAAATAGGATCTAAATTTATATCCATATAAAATTCAGTTGATACAAGGACACTTTTAAGAGCAGTATATCCAGGATGACTAAATTAATTAAGCTTGGCATCACTTCTTGGCCACCTGGATAAATGGATATAACTACTCCAAATTTTTTTCCTTTTCAAAATTTTATTGAAAGGGTATTCGTAAATAATCCAAAGACGCTTGACTAACTAAAACGGAATATTTATAAGAAATGATCAACTTTTCACCAGATATGCTGAGAAGAATGATGTAAAACCACATCACAGCTGGAGGTCATTTGTGCTTAAATTATGATATTTTCATTAAAAACTTTGAATATTCTTCTTTTATTTGCAGTTCACTAGTTAGGATTATCTTTTATAGTTTGTGCGTAATATAGTTTTAAAATGGTAAAGTGACTTTTGGCCCACCCGGTATTATAACGACTACTGAAAATTTATATATTATTAAACTGTATGAGTATATGTATATACTTAAGAAGATTATTTCCACTTCCAATTCGAACTTTTTTCCCCATTTCCGTTAACAGATCAGAATTTTGGTTGGCGAAGAATATGTCCAACGTGAAGTTACCCACTACCATTTCACTCAATGGCCTGACCATGGAGTTCCTACTAAACCAAAGACTCTTTCTCAAATGATACTGAACATTGCGATTAAACACGATAACAGTAAGGCATTCATTAATATATATCCGTTATAGTCTTTAGGACTAAGTTAGCAATTGAAGATGAAGCTTAATTCTTCGTCTTCTCTCCCAGTTCATGCTGTGGTCCATGGTTCTGAAGGAATCGGCCGCACTGGAACAGTTCTCTTCTGTCTCATTTGCTACGACTACCTTCTTAATAAAATGCCACTCGACATATTCAAAGTTATCAGGCAACTTAGGTCAGATAGAGGCAGATTGATCGAAAACCAAGTTCAGTTCAAGCTGTGCTTAATCCTCTTGGACGAAATGATGTTCGGTTCCCAAAATTCATTCCCTTTGTCTGAAATCAGTGAAAAACTGCAGTCTTCACAGAAAGAATGTTTAGAAAACTATCAACGACTTGCAAGACTTCCAAGCTCTCTTAACTGTTCCACAGCAAGTCAACCTGATAACTTGATTCATAATCGAAATCATCAATACTTGGCTCCAGATTCACATCGTGTCTATATTCAAGTAATATTTGTACATAATTGTCAATATTGTTTGAAATAAAAAAAAATGCTTTACATTTCATACAATTAATTACTTCCAATGTTTTTTGTAGGGTTCAAAGGGTGAAATAATATACATCAACGCTGTAAAATTCCAAGGTTTGGAAATCGGTGTTGAATGCATTGCGACTCAACATCCTTTCGAGAACGATATGGACAAATTCTGGAACCTAGTGCATACGAACAAACCTTCCAAAATTGTTGTTCTGAACAAAGAATTTGATGAGGTTTGCTAGTTAAAAATTCGCCAATCTTAACATTTTTTAACAGACACAATAGCTATAATAAATTTGCGTTGAAATAATTGTTTTTTGCAGAATTTTCCCGAGTTCTACCCGTCAGTTATTGACAGCAGTTTTGAAGTTGACAGCAATGTTATCAAATGCAACAGCAGAAATTCTCTGTCTCCTAACTTGATAGAGAGCGAAATCACTGTTGACTCTAGAGAGGGGGTAAATTCTTGTTTTATCGTAAAACTCGAAATAAATTTAATGGGAAACCTACTCGGAATATACTCATTTCTATTTATTTTTACTCTAGGAAGTTCAGGAAATCAAGGTTTTCGAAGTTCAAAACTGGAAGCGTGGTGTTCCTTGTCCTTGTGATTTGTCAGAATCTGTGAGAGTTGCCGACATTTTGCTCTCCCATGTGAATGCCACGCCTCCTCTCTTCGTGTGTGGGTGAGTCATTACAAATCAGCATGTAACCCTGACCAGTTATATGCTGGTCAGGAACAATGCAAACCAGAATTGTTCCAGTTGCCTTTTCCGGAGAAGTGTGCCGGAAGGTTATGATGGGGATCCAGCGGCGATTGCAGAAATGCCTGGAAATAAACAGAGGTCATGTTGAGGCCTGTGCTTAAATAGATATTTAGGAAGAAATTTTAATTTACTACCAAAAGAACTTGAAGTATTTTCTGCAAAAAATGACGAAAAGTAGAGGGTTGTATCTCTATTGGTTTACGTTTTATAGAGTTTTGTTATCGGTCACCCCTAACTGGAACACTCGGTATACTGTGGCAATTTTACGGGTGGCAATCTTCCCACAGTGCCAGATTTACCAGTGGCAGTTTTCCCTGTGGCAATTTTCCCAGTGGCAATTTTCCTAGCACCGTCTTGCTTACATCACGTCAAAAATTACTCAATAATTGTCATTACTATAAATTTTATGCTTTCCTATTCAATATTTGTCAAACAACAGCTTTCTAATCTGTTGTCATAAATTGAGTGATTTGTGGATGTGACGTCATCAATGCAACACACATAAATAGAAAATAAGGGGTATACAGTGTGAATAACAGGAAAGGACTCGTTACTGTTCATTTTTATGGCAATTTAGTAATCAATTTTTATAATTTTACGATCTTTAATTGTCTCAAATTTGATTTTAGAGTGTTCCTGTTATGACATCGCGTTTTGAGGGAGTAGTGTATCTTGCTATGATAGGCATTCAAACCAATAGTAGTAAAAGAATTAATAAAGACTCCCTTTTTCGATCCTCCCTAATACATAATATACATTCACGAACAGCAAATCAACCACACCTTTCACTGTATATGGGTGTCATTACCATATGACACCCATTTTCCACGTATGCCTTTGACTGAAGTTACAAGTAGGTAGTTGTATCCTAAACAAACGAAATTAGAGCTATTTGCGCAAACTATATCTCTTTTTAAAGCGTTATTCACCCCATCTTACCTCTGTATAGCAAAAGGTAAGATTTTGTACAGCGTGTGGTCTGATGATAGGTAATAATGGTATAATAATATGATAACCATTCTTTACCCCATCTTACCTCTGTACAGTGATGGTGTGACAGCGTGTGGTCTGATGATAGGTAATAATGGTATAATAATAATATAATTACCATTCTTTACCCCATCTTACCTCTGTATAGCAAAAGGTAAGATTCTGTACAGCTTGTGGTCTGATGATAGGTAATAATGGTATAATAGTAATATAATTACCATTCTTTACCCCATCTTACCCCTGTACAGTGATGGTGTGACAGCGTGTGGTCTGATGATAGGTAATAATGGTATAATAATAATATAATTACCATTCTTTACCCCATCTTACCCCTGTACAGTGATGGTGTGACAGCGTGTGGTCTGATGATAGGTAATAATGGTATAATAATAATATAATTACCATTCTTTACCCCATCTTACCTTTGTACAGTGATGGTGTGACAGTGTGTGGTCTGATGATAGGTAATAATGGTATAATAATAATATAATTACCATTCTTTACCCCATCTTACCCCTGTACAGTGATGGTGTGACAGCGTGTGGTCTGATGATAGGTAATAATGGTATAATAGTAATATAATTACCATTCTTTACCCCATCTTACCCCTGTACAGTGATGGTGAGACAACATGTGGTCTGATGATCGGTAATAATGGTATAATAATAATAAAATTACCATTCTTTACCCCATCTTACCTCTGTACAGTGATGGTGTGACAGCGTGTGGTCTGATGATAGGTAATGATGGTATAATAATAATATAATTACCATTCTTTACCCCATCTTACCCCTGTACAGTGATGGTGTGACAGCGTGTGGTCTGATGATAGGTAATAATGGTATAATAATAATATAATTACCATTCTTTACCCCATCTTACCTCTGTACAGTGATGGTGAGACAACGTGTGGTCTGATGATCGGTAATAATGGTATAATAATAATATAATTATCATTCTTTACCCCATCTTACCCCTGTACAGTGATGGTGTGACAGCGTGTGGTCTGATGATAGGCATCATCAACACTATCGACAGACTCAAGGTGTTCCAGGACATTGATGTTTACAGGACAGCAGTCATGCTCAGAAGATGTCACCCTAATGCCATCGTGGATGAGGTAACCTAATTTTTTTATTATCAAATTAAAGTAGCTATTGAAAACTTCAGCTGTATTAATTGTTGAAGGAATATAATTTTGAGAATATCGATTTTGAAATATCTAAAATTATATAGGAATCATTCCAAGTTGTATTAACTTGTTATTGGATTTATAATTGAATTTAATATTTTAATTTTAGAGGAATTTTAATTCAAGATTTTTAACTAACTTCTTTACTATAGAAATAGTAATGAATAATTAATTTATAATTCTGATATAAATGTAAGCTTCGTAATAGATTGTGATTAAATAGAAAATGAAAACCTAATATACAGTGTGGCGCAAAAAAAAGGAAACCCATATTAAAACTAGTTTAGTTTATTAAAGCTAGAAATTTTCTAAAAACATCATTATATTTCTTTACTTTTTCTGCATCTATCTTGAAAATCCATTAAAGTTAAGACAAAAATTAAAAATCCAGCAGCGATTTAAAAAAGGTAATTAAAAATGGCTTGCGCGAGGACTAAATGTACGAAAAATATCACAACAGATAATTCATTTCATATTGATGTAAATATATTAAATTATTTTATCTTCTGTAACAAATAAGACAATGAAAACCTTAATTATCATTTGATATAAAATTGATATATTTGATATAATCAGTTCGCCGTTAATTTGTATCTCCTATTCGAAACCCTCAAAGTGCAGCTTTCAAAAGAACAGAGTTTTTGTTGTGACAAGTTATTTAAACACTGAACGCTTTAAACCGGTTCAATCTAATATACAATATAGCTTTCAGGAGAAATTTTTACCAATCATAAAACCATATTAATATGTTCAAAACTGAAGAAACCACTTTATTTTGAGCAAAAAGCGATTAGGTCGCAGGGGAACCGAAAAAACACATGAAAACATTAATCTTGCTCATGAACTATTTATTGAGAATACAAACATATCAATCAGAAGGAATGAATTAGACATACTAAAAACACATTTCACCGAATTATTCAACACGATGTGAGGTATCATCCTTTCAAGAAGCATGTAAGGCTCGAACTCTTAGAACTGATTTACCGCACAGTCTAAATTTTTCAAGATGGTTTCTGCAAAGAATTGCTCGTTTTGTAGAAGACATCGAGATTGGTGATGATGAAGTATTTCCATGAATGAAAGAGTCAATAAACATATTGTTAATTGGATGAAAAATAGCATTATTTAGATTTTATTTCTACGATATGGAAATAAAATAAAACCTATTCTAAAGTCTTTTAGTGTTTTTCGTCCTCGCGCAAGCCCTTTTTATTTTTATTTTTTCAATTAACTGCAGCATGTTTAATTCCGGTTGCAAGTTTAACAGATTATCATGAAAGATGCAGAAAAACTAAACAAATAAAATTGTGTTTTCAAAAAATGGGTTTCCTTTTTTTGCGCTACCCTGTATATTCACTTTAACTAAAAATACAATAAAATATCTATAGTTTTCCTTGTTTTGTTAGCAGGAATTATTGTTCCAATGTTTAGGTATTTAAATTTCAAGATTTGTTGTTAGAGTCCAAGCAATTGTCGCATAAAAATTAATTGTTTTTGTATACTTCTTTCAGAGTCAACTTGTGAAAATGATGGAAGCTGCTAAGATCTTCAATGACAATTACAATATCTATGACAAACTCTAGATTTTGCACAAAGACTATGAAATATCAAGAGGATGTGTTTCTAACTTGTAAATGATAGAGTTAGTTGTTCCAGTTACTAGATTTAGAAGATATGAGTAGTCTTGTTTTGAACTTACGTACCGAGATATCCTTCCTGTTCCTGTTTCCATTTTCTAGTTTTTCGTCTCTGAAATTTCTTGCAGTTGACTGTAGCGAAATTGACATTTTGCCCCAGTGACGTCACATCTTTTCCAAGTGACGTCACATTATCCAAAGGGAAATGGGTTAATCACGACCCTTTGTACCTGCATTTGGAGCTTGAAATGCAGTAGTTATTATTGCTAATGTAACTGCTAATGCTAACGTAACCGCTTGTATTAAATATATTGAGAAGTAGGCATCCATATTATGGTTGTATGTCTTTGTACATAATTTGTTAAAATATAATTAATGGACAATAGTTTGAGCTTTCAGTATATCTCATTAATATATAGAATGATATTTATCAATTTAATTTTAGAGTTTATATATATGACTTTCTCATCTACTTTTTATCAACAGACATTTATTTTTTGCTTAAAATCTGATGTATGCATTCATTTACTGATACCAGTTTTTACTTATGATTTCTTCATAGTACTGTCAGTGTGCTACTTAGTCTGTAATTTAGCCAAATTCCATTAAGTCCATCATTGATGAGAAAAATACATCATCAATCGTGTCAGAAACTTTAAATGTTTAATAAATATAGAAAAGCTTTCGATTTAACAACGTATAATAATATACAAGCTTTCAAAAAATTTGAAATTTAGTTTAATTTCCATGTACAAATATACATTGACGAAATACGATGTTTCGTTACCAAAAACTTAATATTCTATAGACTCAATTATTTTGAATATTTGGCAAATTTTTGATTGCTCTATGAAAGGCATTTCTTGTCTTGAAGTCTGCACATGAAACTGGAATACAATAAGAGACGACATTTATATATTCCTGGTAAATTCCTAGTTCACGTCTCTATTTCCTTTAGGGACGTGAACTAGGAACTGATACAAATGCCCCCTTCCTAGTTCACGTAGGTTACCTAATTTATTTAGTGACGTGAACTAGGAACAGGATAAACGTGTAAGCTATACTTTTCACAAGTAGTCCAATCTCGGATGGACAGCTCAATATCGAGTATTTTCATACAGCATACGTCAGACATCTTAATTTATATGTTTGTAAAATTGCTGAATTTAAATTTAAAATATTCCTTTTTGGTACTATATGTTATGTAGTTTAGATACTAGATTTTCTGTCATTTAATATTTTTTTAGTGCAATATATTTAAATCAGATAGAAGGTAATTAAATTAAATAAAAAACGAATAAAGAAATACCCCCAGCTAAGTTCACGTGCCTTAATCAGTTAGGGACGTTAACCAGGAAAGGGGTATTTGGATTGGTTCCTAGTTTACGTCCCTAAATGAAATATAGGGACGTGAACTAGGAATCTACCATATTCTATGATTGTCTTTCAGTTAGCAACCAATGCAATTTAGTGCCCTTGCAGTGTAGGTAAACTTTAGGAAAATATTTTATTCACACTAATTTAGACACAAAATGACATCCGTAATCATCTTTGACGTTAAAATGACGCTATTATTCATCCACAATAGATACAGTCGCTGATATCGCTTAAGTAAATAACTATACTTTTAATAAGTTCTAAATTGCTATACTTAGTTCTAAGAGATGTGTAGAAAGTTCTAAATTGCTTTATTAGTTCTAAGATATGTTACTTTACCGTTGGTTACAATTTGGTTACTTTACCGTTGATTGACTCTCAGAAGTTACAAACTACATTTTTCGTAAAGAGGAAAACTTAGTAACAGAGAAGTAACATAATTCATTTTTAGTTAATTTATATGAACTTTCGAAAGTTTAGTTTGTAGAAATTCGTGCACGGACATCTCGTCCACGCACATTTTGTCCACGGACATTTCATCCACGAACAGTTCGTCCACGAAATGCTTATTCTTTTATTATATTTAAAATGTGCAGTGTGCATATTGTTTATTATGTATTTATTATATATATTCCACAATATAAAAGTAGGAACACCCATTTTTGATGATCTTTGCCTAAATTCATATCGCAATCTTCTACTTCTGCTCCTACTGGCCGGCAACAGGAAAATAATTAAACTGAATACTTTATTTAATGATTACAGGTAGGGCTCGCTTTTATTGTACCTCGATCTTATAAAATTTGTAGTAATAGTGAGGCATATCTCGTAGATAATATAGTACATAAACATAGACAAAGGAAATTTTTTTTTCTATATTTACAACAGCTACAATTATTTGATTGATAATTAAATCACAACAATTGATTGATAATTAAATTTGATATAAAATAAATAGCTAGATGTTGGTACTTTTTTGTGTTACATTAAATTATATAAACGTAAACACGTCTGTGTTTTCGGACTGTTCCATATTTCCATAAAAGCAAACAAAATAATTGATATTTACCTCTATTGTACAGTGCGAACGGATAGTTTATGCAAGATGCAATTGTGGTATTTTTTAGGTATTTTTATAATTTCAATTTTATTTTTTTAGTTTAAATTGATTATTGTGTATTAAATTACTTATTATATGTGTTCATTTTTCTTCGAAATTTATAGAAAATTCTGCATAAATATCAGTTTTTTGTAGTTTTGAGTGTTTTAAGTGAACGAATAGTTTATGCAAATTATAAATATTATTAGATAGTGGGGAAACAGAGTCCAATAAAATAAGGAGAAATCTAGAAAATTATTAGATTAACCTCAAAAAGTTATACCAGTCTAGAACCTATGGCTTTGAGGTCCAGATAATTAAGAAAATTTAAGAATACTTCAATAAAGATGCCTCATGCAACCAGTAAAACCATTGTTGAGGAGGCTGGGGCATCGAATGTTCCTAAATCGACTTGGAATCGTTACTCAAGGGAGATCGGAGAGGTCAAAAAAAATGAAAAACGCACCAGTTCTAACCAAAAAACAATAGGAAAAACGAGTTGAATGGTCCAAAAGGTGTCTCAAGCATGACTTTACTAAAGTCTTTAGCACCGGTGAGTGCAGAGTTACTCTTGACGGACCTAACGGGTGGCAAGAGGGTGGCTCTTGTCTGATCAAAGACCTCAGAGTCGGTTTCGGCGGCAGCAAGGTGGGGGAGGTGTTATGTTTTGGGCTGAAATCCTCAACAATGAAATAATTGATTCATTTATGGTGCAAGAGAGCGTCAAAATTAATTCATTCAATTATTGTAAGTTTCTTGAAGACAATTTCCTCACTTGGTTTGAAGATCAACCACTTTTGAAAAGAACTACCTTGCTGTTTATGCAAGATAACGCTCCAGTACATGCTTCCAAGTACACTAAGGAATTTCATCGGTCTCTCGGACCTCATGGACGAAATATCATGGATTGGCGGCCGAATAGTCTAGATTTAAACCATATTGAAAATCTTTGGGTTAGAATTAAAAGAAGAGTTTACTCAAATGGGTATCAGTACAATTTGAATGACACCTTGTGGAATGAAAAAGAAAGGGCACACAGCAGTTTTAATCCATATGAAGTACGTAACCTGGTTAATTCTGTTGATAAACGTCTTATAAATGTCTTAAACACTGGAGGACACAAAGTGGATAAGTAAATGTTTCTTTTTAGAGTTTGTCATTACAATTTTTGGGCTAGATCGTATTATTAAATCAATTAAGCATACATTGTAACAATCAGCACAAATACTCATCAACAAATATTCAGTTTTTGATATTATATGAAATTATATTTATTCTGCATAAATTTGACTAAATCAATTTTCAGTCATTATTGATATTATTTTTTCCAATAATAAATTATGTTTGCATGATAATGTATTTCCTACTAGATTATTTATTTGAATATTACGAAAAATTTCCTTTTTGTTATTTACATGGCAATATTTGTAATTATTTTATTCTCATTTTTACGTTTTCACTTTTAGTCTTGTTATTATTTCACCCTGTTATTTCAGTTCCATATTTGGGATATTCATAACTCATTATTTAATGCAAAATATTACAGGATGTAGATAATTTAATGATGCAGTCAACCCGTTTAGCATATCTAATTTCATAACTGTAATCGGAAGCTAAACATTTTTTTTTTGTGTTCATGAGAAATGTTTCGGCTCAAATCACTATAATAATATTATTTATTTATATCTGGCTATTAATGTAATTGTGGAAAATAAAATGAAATATATCCCATATGCACTTCAAAATACAAAATAAAGCAATTCGTGGACGAAATGTCGTAGACCCGTAGAAATTATTAATGAAATATAAAGAGTAATATGTTTTGTTTAAATTAAATACAGTGACCTCTTGAAGAGGAAATTAGTTAAATTAGTTATTATAAGATTGAGTAAGATAAATTATTCATCTTTGGATGAATGTTGAATGAGTGAATCAATATGTGTGACTAGGACCAAATGAATGAAAATATACAGTGAATAATGAATGAAGAGACGCCTTTCAAATACTTTTGATAAAATGAAATAAAAAGCAAGTGCGCTGCATTAAATAATTCTTTATTTATATATTTTGAAAGGGAAATGATTTAATTAAATTAATGACAAACAAATCAAAATTTAATAAATCATTCAACAAGATATCGATACTTAGGGTAAATTCTGACTTATCGGACGGTTACACATTTTCGATCAAATAAGAGAAAAGTATTTAAAATAATTTTTTAAAACTTTTATTTAAATTTATGATATCTACACTCCACAGGTATTAAATTGATAGTTCAATAGTTATTATTATATACTTTTTGTGTCCTGAAAGTACAACCATACCTATAACTCTCAGTATTTACCTTGCCTATTAATATTTTAACTTATGTTAATAAGAAACAGTTTATATCACTAAAAGATTTTGTTGTCTTTAGAAGGAAAATGATAAGCCAGAACGATTGGAATTTAATAGTTATTTTGTAATTTTTTGAGCGTTAAGTAAAAATTGAATTATTTCAATAAAAATTCATTGCAAACATCATATTATATTGCATTCAATCTAATTTATTGGAGTATGAGAACTGATGTGTCAGTAACTATAAAAAAGAGAGAAAGCTATGGTGGGGCCATAGAAGATTAAGAGAGAAAGTTATGGTGGCGCCATATAAGATTGAGAGAGAAAGTTATGGTGGGGCCATAGAAGATTGAGTGGGGACTTCACATAATCTTCTATGGCCCCACCAAGGGAGTGTTTCTTGCCCTGTATATTGGTATAGTCATTTAAAAAAGGCAATAGCCATGTAATTGCTATAATATTATCTTACTCTCTCACCATTGAGTTTATCACTCGACTGAAGTGTACTTTGGAGCTTTTTATTCTAATTCAATTAAATGCTCGCTGAAGTGCATGATTGTTATTATTCTGAGTGTCATTTATTGATTAAATGGAATATTATAATCTCTTTGGTGCTCTTGGTTTCAATCAATTTGGTCAAAAGTTATTTCTGTCATGCAGATGAATTAAAACTTCTGGTAGGTAAGTTTTTAATTTAGTGAACTGTTTCAGAGTTTCGATCATTGAATAGAAAATATGTAATGATTATTATGTAACTTTCATTATAAATGTTATTTATTACTTGATCGTTTCCCTATTTTCGATCATGTACTGAAAACGCAATATGATAATTAAAATGATAAGTTAAATTATAATTACTAATTTTTTTTAAATATTATTTTAATATTACTAACCATCCAATATCTTGTAACTTCACAACCGACTGCTACTTTTTGGAAACTATTGGAGTATTGGTGCTAGGGTCATTTTTTGCAACTGAATAATCATTCAAAGTTTGAGGAGAGTTCCCAGTAGCATCACATAACTAGAAGATTGCACACATAGAGCCTTCTTAACTCTCTCTCCAGCTGCCTGTCACTCACTCACTCACTCACTCACTCACTCTTCACGTCAGTTATTTAGAAGTTTAAGGGCCTCAGAAAAGAGGGGAAAAATCTTCATATCTAACTCCAAACCTCGTTAGGTGCCATCTCAAAACTGAATGTCTCAACCACCCTAGCGGTGGAGATGTGATTCTGATCGAGTGACTCAATCTTGCAACTCCATGAGTCAGCATGTTTTCCGGCAGCAGAGATTATACTCTCTACGACAGAGTCAGAGCTAGAGTAGAAGAGAGCCGCAATCGAACCAGTAACTGAAGCAAACTGCAGGGCAGATTCCGATGTTACAGAAGAGCAGTAATAATTCCTAGAGCCAGTGAAAGGAGACAGTCAGTAACGTCACTCTACTACTGTCATTCTGACGAGTTGCCAGTTGCAACAGAATAGCAAAGCTCTGTAATCATGCTACTATAGAACTCTACACTTCGCACATATCGACCGAGAAAACTCTACGGCCCTGACAGTATGCTGACCGCCTAGCTAAGCCAATAAAAACTTTCTAAAGAAAACGTTATAGTGAACAAATCATAACTTTCCATTTTGGTTTATTATTATTTTTATAATAATGTATACACAACATCTCTATTCATTTACGAATGTGTAAAATGAGTAAATACTGGAAATCTATTGTTATTTTAGCTGTAATATTAATACAACATTGCTCAATTTATCTAACAATCTTGCTTCTTTTTTTGCTATTGCTTTATAGAGCACCAAAACTGTCGCGCTACACATAAACATTTTTCTCTATATGAACAATGTATTCGTGGTAGAGATTCTCTGTGAATCAGACCATGTACAGAAGAACAGAAAGGGATTGGGAAGAATTTTCATTTTGTATTTCTCATCCTAATGTAAAACTAGGTTTGTTTTAAATAAACCAAAAGTACAAATTTAAAACAATTGCAATTTCCATCAATAAATTACGCTAAAAAATACTTCAAAGAGTTTATTTAAATCACATCTCACTCCAATATCACTGACAACATTCACTTCACTTTAGAGCCATGGAAATTCAACAAACAATCTTTGATTCTCTCCCTCTTTGCTCAGCTTCCTCTTTTGAAGATTTAGAATTCCCTGTCTCCATGAGTGTTTAGTTGCTTTGGTGTCTCATTCCAGAGCAAAATAAGCAGAGAGAAGTAATTTGAAACTAGCAATGGCACTGCGATTGCCGTGAACCCAATTCTGGTTTGGGAAATTCCCAAAATTTGAGAATTTCGGAGGAAAAAATCCCCCGATGAAAAAACTCCCCGAAAAACATCCAATATGAAGAAAGAATATCCCCACGTCAAAAATTTAATATGTAATATTTATTTTCATCCATTTTTCCCTAAAATACCTACAAAAAGTAAAAAGACAAAAAGAGGATAAGAAAAGTAAGTATGTACTTGTAGTATCAAATTACAACAGTTGGAATAAATAAATATAAAGTTTTTAGACTGTAGGCGGCAGGGAGTGAGTGTATAGCTATCTAATCTCAAATAACATCGAAAAATTGTAAATACCCTATGTAACACTAAAAGATTAAATTTTATGTTAAGGCCTTGTTGTAGTCTATAATAGAACTATATTCGTTCTATTTTTCAACAAATTTGCGCAGTCTAATCAAAAATTTATTATTTGCGATTCTATAGAGGAGGGTTACCAGCACTAAGTTGCTCTTATAGAATTACCTTAAATGACTGTTTCATTAGAAATGACTTTGAGGTAAAAGATTTACCCTTTTAAAATTATATTACAGTCACCTACACCTTAGTAAGGTGATTGTGACTTTTAATTAACCATACATGCACGTAAAACGTAAAATATATATATTATATATTCACAAGAGAAAGAAACTAGTTAACCATTGAACTATGGACTGATGGTAAATGATTAAAAACTAGCAAATTAAACTATCAATAGAGAAATGTTCAAACGATGCCATTCAGTTAATATGTATTACCACTTGAATAAGCGATGCAGCAAAAAAACTGATATTAACAAAAAAGTATTAAACATAAACAGATACAGGAAAAATTTCGTATAATATTATATCCATAATTAAACTTATTTAAATATTACGTCTTCTTTATCTTTTACACTCTTCTATAGTCTACAGCTACAGTGACTATATAGAACATAAATTTGATGTTTTTTATTAGGCGTTGAACTTGAGACTGATGGTCCATGATTAAAACTAGGGATATACAACTATCAATAGACAAAAAGGGCACATATATGTTTTCCGGGTGGATTCTTCCCTTGTGGATTTTTTTTCGCATTGAGATTTTTTCTTCCGTTTTCTTTTCCGGATATCAATTTCATCAGCTATATATATCCGTCAGATATAAATGGGCTTTGGTTCCGAAACAGACGTTAACCATATAATTATATTAATGCCATTTGCTATTCAACAAGGAGGTCTTAGAATTCGTTTTGGTTAGGCTTGCTGGCTTCATTTACTATCATCTCTTCATTTTCCTCTCCCATCCGTGAGTCCAGCAACCAGTGCTTGTGAATAAATTGTTCACAGGGGTGGAAAATACCAGAGTGAAATATACCAGGGTGGAACTTACCGGGGTGAAATATAACGGGGTGGAATATATCAGGGGGAACATACCGGGGAGGAATATACCTCGAACCAATATCACCTATTGCATTATTAATTCATGCTACGTATCAGATTCCACATCATTTCTTCCAACTAATTTTATATCTGAATTGATCATTAACTTTTGTATGCCAATAGTTATTTGCTATATTATTTTACATTATACTCTCAACTAGATCAATATTAAACAAAGGATACATAATAACCATTTCTAGATATAGGGTCGGACGGGGTATCACAGCACACACCCTTTTTATGGGGTATCACTCCGCACCCCTTATAATTTTAAAACTACTTGTTTTAGCCTACATCTGATTTCACCATCATTTCAAGCATCTTTCTTTCTCCCATAAACATCATGAAGTACCATTAACCTATTAGTATTTCTAGAGATGAGTCGCGATATATGTAGTGCTCTCAGAACGATATGAAAAAAGTTTGCGCTGTTGATTTTTAAATCCCGCAAACTGTCCAATAACTCTACAACCAAGATTTATAGATTCCTATTGTTTTGACATGTTAGCACAAACATTAACAGTTGCATTATGTCAAATTTTTAACTTCTTAGTTTCAACAGTTTTCCTGCCACAACCGTGCGCAGTGATACCCCAGATAATTTAGAGGTAGAGGAGTATCACTGCGCATCATTAATAACCATATTTGTATGTGAATAAATATAAAAATTATGAGTTTTTAGCTATTAATAAAGGCATAAATATTGATTAGGGATTTACTTATTTAATTATAAATTTGATTAATATAAACTTACGATCGTAGTAGCTATGCAACTTGATGTAGGGGTATTAAGATATGTTGAGGGGGTATTTATGAGGGGTGGGGGGAGCGGTTTATTAAATTGCCCTTTTCCTATGGGATTGATAGTAAATTATCACCTATTTTCTAAGTAGATGAGGCTCGTTAATAAACTTATCCCATAGGGCAAAATAAGTCTCCGGGTTCTTTAACAATTATTTGTATTTCTTAACTTGAAGAGACTTGGAGGTAATTGATTGAATTCTATTAAACTGACAAATGACTAAACGGTAAAAGTTTTTAGGAAGTAAATTAAACACAAGGAAGTTTTAAATGGGTGTACTTATATTAAGGTTCGAATAGTACAGAGTTCTAAGACTTACGCACAAGTCTTCAAATAACACAACACAAGTTTTAAATAAACTAGCGGTTGAGTAAACTTAAGGGTTTCAAATAAACAAGGGTCTGAGTTGCCAACTCACGACACCCGCGGATTGACAAGTCCGACCAGACTTGGTCCGACCAACCAGTCTTCAAGAGACCATCGCGAACTATGAACACTTTAGTTAGGTGCCAATGGTATTTAAAGGGTGAACTGGAGAGTCCAACCTTCCAGTGAGTGAATAAACTTCTGTTAAGGTACTGATAGTACTTTTCAAAGATGTTTTTCTACTCACTGCAGATAGAAATAACACACAATGCATTATTCAAATTTAACACGCTAGTGGTAATGGCTTTCTATACGATTAACATATAGATCGATCAGATTTACTAATAGTTCATTTTAGTGAAACCTGATTTGCTAATAAACATCCAAATTTAAGCATACTATTTCAGAGTCCTGTTTAACCTATACATGATCAGAAATGTTACAAGTTCCTAACTATTAATTAAGTATTTCAATTAGGATAATTGAAATACTTACTTAATTCCTTTTAAATTAATTAAGTATTAATTTCAATTCTATCTATAGAAAAAGAACTCAATATTCTAAGTTGTATAACTGATTTACAAAGTTCATGAAGTTATATAACTTAGTACAAATTATAAAGTTATATTCTGAGTTACAAGTTATAGCTCTGGGTTACAAGTTATAAAGTTATGTTCTGAAGTTACAAGTTATATTAGCGGCTTACATCAAAGCTATTCGTTTATAATTATATTCGAGCTCCTAGCGAGAATAACATGACCATAAATTTAAATAGCATTTCCTTCTAATGAACAGTGTACAAGATTAAAAAGATTATGTCTGATTAA
The DNA here is from genome assembly GCA_947561585.1 of Caprella mutica. Lineage (NCBI taxonomy): Eukaryota > Metazoa > Arthropoda > Malacostraca > Amphipoda > Caprellidae > Caprella > Caprella mutica. The sequence continues at coordinate 177,211 of CANNZV010000318.1, read as the reverse complement.
ATGATTATCAAATTATAGAAATTGAAAGATTAAGTAAAGATACAAGTTCAGCGTATTAACAATCTTTCTATTGTTAATATCACTCCCCCCTTCATGTTTCAACCGACTTGTCGGTTGAATTTCAATTTCTAAACCCTTATTATCGAAATCCAATCGAAAAATATCCTAAGAAATTTCGAACAACACTCGGAAAACATCCTATGAAATTTCTTGAAATTTCTAAGTCCGAAACACAAATTATATCTATTAAAACAAAAGAAATTTAATCACTCGATTCATGTATTATGAATTTCAGATTAAATTTGATCTGCTAAATAGATCAGTCTTTTCATCATAAAATTTGTGTGTACAAAAATATGATGACAAGACAATTCCTATCATATATGTAATCATGAATTCTACCTCTGGTCACGATATTAAATCAAAATAGAGTGAAAATTTATAAGTTATTCCACTCATATTCAGAAACATACATAAAAATATATTTTCATTTTATGGAATTTATTTAACTAATAAAGATATTCAAATATCTAACCTTGTTTATAATTATTCAAAATTGAACCTGAAATCCCATTTCATCCAGTTCTAAAATTTCAAAACATGAAACATCAAATTATGAATCTCAAATTCAAGTTGAACAATCATAAAACTTCAATCTATAACTGCTAAATTTATATTTTAATTCTTTAAATAAAAGTAACCATTACCTTCCTAAAAATTAAATATGTATGTTCTCAATTCTTAAACACTTAAATGGAAATAGTATCCAGGTGAATGTCTAGTCATTGAAAACACCCTTAAAGTTTTTCTTCAAAATATAAAGTTCGTTTAATACTTTACTGCAATATAGTCCAACTATAAACATCTTACTTTCATTCAAGAACCAAAATTATAATGCTTACAAATAAGATTATCAATAAAATCTAAGCATATGATTATAATATTTCTACTATTATTATATCTTCTACTTCAAGCATCGTAATTTAAAACGTTGGAAATAAAGTTAAGTAATTTTCAAATGAAATTAATTTCAAAATCAATAGAGATTAATTACTTTTCATATTTCCAATGAATATAATCTATAATCAATAGAACTTAGTTAACTTTTATATCTCAAATGAATATAAGCTATAGTCAATAGAACTTAATTAACTTTTATATCTCAAATGAATATAATCTTACATCAAAATCGAAACTTCATTATGGTTTATTCTAATTCCAAAATATTCATTTCAAAATATATGAGTATAACTAAATTCGTTATTACTTATCTTAAACTTCTCTTTTCTTAAACTATGGTTATATATGTTATGTAATATCATATGAGCTATACTATTGGTTAGTATTCATCTATACTATTGTTAGCTTTACATAACTTATTTTTATTCGTATTGAATAAACATATTCAGATTTCGTTTAAAATATTCAATGAAATTAAAAGTTACTTTAAATCAAATGTTCAACTTCGAAATCTGTCAAATGAAATCTTAAGTAATCCTTTAAAGAATTAATTTTCAAAATAAACATCAATGATTAAATGCTCATAACCTGAATGTTTCAATAAGCAATTAATATATAAACTTTCTTTAAAGTAAATTCAAAGTATAGAAATCTAAGATAATTGGACTAAAGTAATAATCCAAAATTTAGAATAATAAGATCAAGGTGAAATGATCTAAATGTGTCGGTACCATCAGAGAAGACTTCTCAAAGTAGGTACATGAGAGTTGAAGCCCCCATGTTCATTCTCCTCCTTCAGAATGAATGGTTCCCTCAGGTTATCTGGCATTGGTTTGTGACGTCACCAAGTATGACTGCTAAGTCGTCACCAAGTATGATTGTGAAGTCATCATCAAGTATGACTGTGAAGTCATCATCAAGTATGACTGTGAAGTCATCACCAAGTGTGCTCCACTGCTCAGCCTTCTCGTCACTAGGCGTAGCTCGGCTTATCCTTTTCGGATCAACAAGTTACTGGTGTTGGATTGTTCCAACATCTGGTTTGTTATTGCTCTGCTCCAGTTTCTCGAGAGATGTTTTTCAAGTTTTGGGAAAAAATAAATCATTAATTTAAGTATAATTAGGATTACATTTTTACCTAACTATTACTTTTAGACTTACAGTTGAAGGATAATATTACTATTTTACTATTGCTAAAACAAGATTGTTTTAATTATTTCCAAAATTTTGTACAATGATTCTACAAAATTCTTTAATATTATAGTATTGCTATAATCCTTCAAGTAATATTATAGTTTGATAATATATATCTCACATAACATTTATTTCAAAATATACCTCATTCAGTTTACAATACATATTCCTATTATTATAAAACTGTAAAGAAGGGGTTAGTTTATATATATAACATATTTTTCACTTAAAACTAGGTTCATGAAAATCTTGGACACAATCAAAACTGTTATGTTTCTTTTTATTGTTACGTTACTTTACAAGATTTTCACTTATAGTGATAAATTCATAGTAAAATCAAGTAATTCACCTTCAACCGATGTCTTGCCCATAACGTCAGATCGTCAGATGGATGGGGTTCATTGCTTTTGGTTAGCCTCCTTTACGTGTGTTTCTGCAATTACAGGTGAACTTTACTAGCTTATACAAGAAACTTACATCTTACATAGATTATTTATCTACTATTACATTACATTTCATCAATAATAATAAGTGTTAGTCAACATAATTTTCTTAATTACTCTTAACTTACAAACACACAGTTATTTATATATATTTTATGTTTCACTAAACATCAATGCATTATATATATATAATTTACATTTCTTTAAACATCAGTGTATATTGTAGTTACCCTGAAGAGTTAATGTTATTGATCTAACCATTGAAAGAAATTAATTGAACACAAACTATGTCGTTTTTTAGCTATTCATTATATTTCGTTATGTTCCTTTTATAATCATAAATTCTTGTACAGAATTAAATTTCATTATTTTTTTTTTTCATTTGCTTTAACTCAAGTTTAATGTATTCATTTACTTTTTCAAGTAATAATTTAAATATCATCAAGATTCTTGTTATCATTAAACTCAATACTCAAAAATATTTTCGTCATTCCCATTTATCACTAAAGAGCCTTTTACTCTTATTTCAGTATCATTAAACTTTTCAAACGTTTTCTTTATTTGAATCCATACATTATTTATTAAATTATATAACTGTCCCTTTTAAACTCAAACTTTTTAATTACATTTAAACTGCTATACTGAGTTTAATTAATAAATTCATATACGTAACATGAACGTATTTTACAATTCTCGTTACATTTATTTTTATGAAATAAATCCGTTCTATTCGATCGTTTTTATTATTTACGATTTCATTTTAATCCTTTTTATACTCATGTTAAATCAACTACATTCATTCTTTTATAAATCTGGAAATATTACGGTTCCCCCTTGAAATTTTTCTTTAGAAGAAGATTTTCTTCTCAGGGTATTTTCTGTACTCTGGTTGACCTTTGAATCTGCAATTACTGTTTTCTCTTAGTAATATTTACCCTTACAGTTTAGAATGAATATTATTTATGTATTAGGAATATCCCTTTTTTTTCAAATATCAAAATATAATTAATTATACATCTTGACTCATATCTTTCTAATATATTTATCTCACAATTCCATGTATAATCACACTTAATTACACTTCAATCCATTATTGTAATCTTTTTGGGGTCTAATTTTATTCTTCACTCTGAGAGGAATAAATAGAATGTTCCCCTGAGATTATTCTGAAATTCTTTAGAGTCTATTTTATTCTTCGTTCTGAGAGGAATAAATAGAATGTTCGCCTAACTTATGTTTGGAAATTCTTTAGGGTCTATTTTATTCTTCATTCTGAGAGGAATAAATAGAATGTTCCCCTTAAGATTGGATCAAACATTTCCTTGGTTATATATTTATATATTATCATATATAAAAGTTTTAACGAACTATCTTTTTCAGCAATTATTTTATATATCATTGTACATAAACATTAGAATTTAAGTACATGTATATTATATTGCATGTTTTCATTGTTCATTATACATTCAATAGTATTCGACTATTTATTTAGAATTCATTTCTAAATTTATATATCAAGAATTCAGTATCTTTATTTTAATTAACAAGTACAAACATTTTTATTTATCATCTTGAAAATCAAAAATTCAACATAAAATATTACACTTCTATTATAAATAAAAGAATTCAAATTAAATGTGAAATAATATTAATTGAAATATTTGCTTCGTATCTTGTTATCATTCAAATCATTCGTTAAACTCTCCATTTGTTATGGTGTTTCAAGTATTAGTTCCTGCTACATCTTGGATTGTATAACAATACAGTTCATAGAGAACAGTAGATTGAATTACTTCATGTCATTTAATTATAAATAACTATTAATTCTTATTCATACATTGTTCTTACAGGTTCTAATTCCCACACAAGTTATAACTTATATTACTTCAGTTCCTCAAATTAATCATATTATTAAATTATGATATTACACTTATTTCATGACATTAATTCCATGATTATATTTCGACGAAGAACCGGTAACCCATTTATTTATCAAACATTACAGTTATCATTAAAAGAAATCATCAAGAGCTCTCTTTCAAACTCATTTATTTATCAAATAATTAATTAAATAATTAATTATTATTTCTGAGTAACCTACTGGAATAATCACATTAATTCCTATATCTTTTATTCTCCATATAATACTCATTATTTTATTCATATTATATCCTTGCTATCGTCAACTATAGTGTTACTGACTGTACCACCTCGACTAATTTTAATAGCTCTGTTGACAATAACTTCCCACTTGAAAATTTACATCGCTTCCTTCAAGATTACGTTTAGTCTTGACTTTTTACTAGTCAACTATTATAAAATCAAGTTTCGTTATATTTTTACGTTAAGTTATATTTTTATATATATAACGTTTGCTATATTTTATACTTTATTAATAGAAAAATAGTCTTAAGATAATTGTTTTATCTCTTATACATTTATGTTCGATTGCTTGCATTTAATTCACTATTCAAATCAAGTCTTGCAATTTAATTATAAAATTCAGCAAATCTTTGCTCTTATAGTATTTTCTTTCTCAGAATTATCGTCTGACAAATACAGTTGTCTGAATTCACATCGTTTTTTATACGATTATTTCGTTCATATGAACTAATCACCTATGTGATTATTTTAAGTTATTATTCGTCACTGGAATAATTACAACAACTTCTTATTTAACAGTTAATTATTTATACTCAATATATACTCAATATACGTAAACTGCGTTGAATCTTTCTTATATCGTTGTTTCGTTCATTATTGAGTTACTGGAGATTTTACGTTAAAGAATATAATTATTTAATTACGTTAAACAGTAACCTTTAATCAAATCAATTATTTCTTACTTTTAATTATTACAGGAATATAGTTTGAAACTAGATCACATATTGATTATTTAGTATCAAACCTACTTTTCCCCTCTAGTTACCACATATTACCCGATATTACATTAACTATGGTTAAGCAGTATTAACCTCTAGGTAACTTTAAATCTCTTCAAAAATATTTAATATACATTATTAATATCAAAATAGTCATTTAAATATTCAAGATATATATATATATATATCTATATCATTCCTTGTCAATCCTTTAAAATGTTTCACTCTTTTTATACTGAGTCATACCTCTGAGTTTAATATTTACGTTATATCTTAATCTGACTCGATTATCATTAATCACTGAAACGATTGACAGGTTCTTTTTCAAACACTGCGATTATTACTATTTGAATAGGAATACATCATAATTATCAATTGACTTCATCCCTGAAAATTAGGTATGATTCGTTACATATGTACGTTACGTGCATATCATAGGTATTTCCGGTTTACCTGAAACCTTGTTTATTTTTATAAATATAAATTGACATTATAATTATCTATTGACTTCATCCCTGAAAATTAGGTATGATTTCGTCATATATGTACAATACATGCACATCTTAGGTATTTGCGGTTTTACCTGAAACCCTTTTTATATTTTATAATATCACAACTCAATGTTGTATCTTAGGTATTTACGGTTTTACCTGAAACCCTTTTTATATTTTATAATATTACAACTCAATGTTGTATCTTAGGTATTTACGGTTTTACCTGAAACCCTTTTTATATTTTATAATATCACAACTCAATGTTGTATCTTAGGTATTTACGGTTTTACCTGAAACCTCGTCTATATTTTATAATATGACAACTCATTTGACTTTCACTGACTTAAAGGATGTTTTGACCCTATAGTCAGATATTCATATTCGTGACTGTACTTTCGGTATATTTCTATATGATATAACCGTTTCTATGATATCAACTTCTCTCGATATCACTTTCTCTTGATATTACCTACTAAACAAAACAGCGTAATTTATAATTTCCAAAGATTTTTATCGACGTTATTGCTTTTTAAGCCACAAACAATAAATATCATTTCATTAAAATATGCAAAATTAATGAAATACGAGAATGGGTTAATTACTTCCATTCCAGTACTAAAAATATGGAAAATTACCTCGTTAATATAAAATAGGTATATCGTTACTTTACCAAATTCACCTTTGGTTATTTACATGACAAATTCACAGGTTATAAGACCCATTTAATTTATCATCAACTTGGAATATTTTTATTCTCCTTATCTGTGAATATACAGTTACATATTCCATCTGTATCTCTATTTATGAGTACACAGGTTACTACTAATATATTTGCAACTATATTAGCTCATTTAAACATTGTTCTAATGTTTTTTACTTAATACTTTAAAAATTCATACTTTCAAAATAGTATTTTAAGTTCGTTCTCATCATTTGAACTTTCTCTCTAAGCTTCTTCGAAATTCTTATATACGATTTTCTGAATTCCTTTATAATTATTTATTATAATTATACTTCGCCTTTTATAGGACAACAACAGTTATTTTGTTATATAACGTGCTTTCCACGTTATTTGCAATCTTCGCACATTTATACAACTTTCACTTTCTGAAACATACGTTCCATTAGTTTTCAATGATTTTACTTATAGAATAATTATGCAAAATAAATTAGATTTAAATGTCGTTCTCAGTCAGATGATTATAAAAGTACTGAAATACATGGTATTTTTAGCCTGTCAAAATGTAAATAGTTTTCACTATCCCGACACATCTAAAATATTCTGTGCAATTAATATATTCCCAGATTCAATTATATCTGTTAAAAGTTTATTACCTTTAAATGATACACATTGACTAAAATTGTCATATCATCTTACTTTTTACTAACTGCGCTATTTGAGGCTACTGGTCTTTGACACTACTTTTTTCTCCACTATTTGAGACTATGATATAAATCTATCATTCCCCCAGGAATGTAGTGTCATAACTACACTTTATATTACTATAGGGACCTTTGTGGCAGGTTGTAACTATTTGTGTCGTATTTTGGTAAAGCCATTCTTTATTACATACTACCTTATCTAACAAAACCTTTCAATATACACTGTAAAGATTAGTAATTAGTAAAGATTAATAAAGACAATATAAAAATTCACAATACAAAAATATAAGTAGACATTATTATATTCCAGACACAAAATTCATTACAATATATTAACTTTAGGTTAAATAGTTAAATAGCATCACCTAATTTGCCTCTCGTTGTTTAGCTGCCTGTTTACCAGATGGTAGTGTAGATTATAAATCTCATGTAGGGTTGCCTCATAGCTTTCCTTTTTTCTGGAGTCATTCGATTTCTTCTGTTCTCCCGTTTAGATTGTAGATTTCATGAAGTATTGCCTCGTAGCTCTCCTTTTTTCTACTTGCGATGTTTCTTGTCCTCTTCTTACTGCCTTTCCTTCGTAATCCCTTGGGTGATTACCACCAGATAAAGTGAGTTTCTGTCGCGATGTCATTATTATACTATTATTCAGTATATGGAGTAGGGCTCCCAACTTTATTTGATGAAGAAGAAAATAACTCGTCACTCAGTTAAAGTAATTTCAGTCACTTACTCCGAAAGTGATGAGACGATTTAATTCACTCTAATTCGTTTTTTATTTAAGAGTGAGTTTATCACGACAAAAGTAGCTTTGTCGCCGTACCAGTTTTTCTTGCCACTAGTACCCGAAGAGCTGATAGTACTTTGTCGCTGTTAGTACTTTGACTCTAGTGCCTAGCCACCTTCACTTAATTTGGCGTATCCGTGCTCAGCTCGAAGTTTGTGTTGCAGCTTGGATGATTGATTTTATTTATGCGCGCCGCTCGTTTCATACTCAGCTTAAATTTTCTCACCGGTCTTTAGAATATTAATGGTATTCTAGAACAGTTTTTATAGTTAACTGCTGTTAACTTGAAAAGTATCCTTTCACATGTCATGTGAATCTTTTCTGTTGCTTTTCCTTCCCTTTTTTATGAAGTGCTGCAGGACTTCAGTATATGAGTTGAAAGGGTGTGTTCTCCCATATGTGTTGGAAGAGTGTGTTCTCCCATCGGCATTGTAGAGTTGCTCCCGTAATGTCCTTTTATCGGAAGGAGTGTGATTGGCTAGTTCACTCGCATTACATTCAATGCTTACCTAGTGATTAACACTGTATAACACTAGGGTTTCATAGTTCTGGTTTTGTACCCTTTTTATCACTGGATACACTGTCTTTCCAACTTTCCTTTTACTTCTCTAAAATCTTTAAACCATTTATATTAAGTCAGTTCTTTTCGTTAATAGATTCTAACCTCTTTTTCCTCCCTCTTTTCTGCAAGACCGTTTGAAGATGCCAATATTAAATTGCCCTTTTCCTATGGGATTGATAGTAAATTATCACCTATTTTCTAAGTAGATGAGGCTCGTTAATAAACTTATCCCATAGGGCAAAATAAGTCTCCGGGTTCTTTAACAATTATTTGTATTTCTTAACTTGAAGAGACTTGGAGGTAATTGATTGAATTCTATTAAACTGACAAATGACTAAACGGTAAAAGTTTTTAGGAAGTAAATTAAACACAAGGAAGTTTTAAATGGGTGTACTTATATTAAGGTTCGAATAGTACAGAGTTCTAAGACTTACGCACAAGTCTTCAAATAACACAACACAAGTTTTAAATAAACTAGCGGTTGAGTAAACTTAAGGGTTTCAAATAAACAAGGGTCTGAGTTGCCAACTCACGACACCCGCGGATGGACAAGTCCGACCAGACTTGGTCCGACCAACCAGTCTTCAAGAGACCATCGCGAACTATGAACACTTTAGTTAGGTGCCAATGGTATTTAAAGGGTGAACTGGAGAGTCCAACCTTCCAGTGAGTGAATAAACTTCTGTTAAGGTACTGATAGTACTTTTCAAAGATGTTTTTCTACTCACTGCAGATAGAAATAACACACAATGCATTATTCAAATTTAACACGCTAGTGGTAATGGCTTTCTATACGATTAACATATAGATCGATCAGATTTACTAATAGTTCATTTTAGTGAAACCTGATTTGCTAATAAACATCCAAATTTAAGCATACTATTTCAGAGTCCTGTTTAACCTATACATGATCAGAAATGTTACAAGTTCCTAACTATTAATTAAGTATTTCAATTAGGATAATTGAAATACTTACTTAATTCCTTTTAAATTAATTAAGTATTAATTTCAATTCTATCTATAGAAAAAGAACTCAATATTCTAAGTTGTATAACTGATTTACAAAGTTCATGAAGTTATATAACTTAGTACAAATTATAAAGTTATATTCTGAGTTACAAGTTATAGCTCTGGGTTACAAGTTATAAAGTTATGTTCTGAAGTTACAAGTTATATTAGCGGCTTACATCAAAGCTATTCGTTTATAATTATATTCGAGCTCCTAGCGAGAATAACATGACCATAAATTTAAATAGCATTTCCTTCTAATGAACAGTGTACAAGATTAAAAAGATTATGTCTGATTAAATGATTATCAAATTATAGAAATTGAAAGATTAAGTAAAGATACAAGTTCAGCGTATTAACAATCTTTCTATTGTTAATACGGTTTTAGAATTAAATATTGATAAATAATAAATCTAAGATCGTATTATCTTACTTGTTATAAGTAGTAAACAAGTTGCGTAAAATTTAAGTGATAAATATTTGTTGCAGATTCATTAAATATGTGTTTGAAATGCAAGGGACAAGTATATTGGGGAGAGGGCATTTAGAGAGGGAAACACAGATGTTTAGATGGGGGGGGGGGGGATTTAGATGTGGGAGAGGGGAAATAGATAGAGGAGAGAGTGAAATAGATAGGGAAGAGGGGAATTAAGATGGGAGGAGAGGGATATTTAGATGGAGAAAGAAGGGGGTTTAGATAGTTGGGAAGAGGTGCATTAAAATGGGGACAGGAGGTATTTAGGTGGGGGAGAGAAGTGCTGTATTTATGCAATGCGCAGATATACCCTTCCATGTGCACAGTGATACCCCAATGCACTCACTAAAAGTTACGCACAAAAAATTGCCAATAAGTATTATATTTATTTATGTATTATTTCGAAACTGGGTGAGAACCATCCTCAATCAGGACCATTTTATCACGAGAAAAATAGTTTCTCTAGTACCTTTAGTTTTCGAGTAAATACAGAGTTTGCGGGATTGTGCGCAGTGATACCCCGTCCGACCTACTTATTGATAGGATATTTTTCCTTATCAGTTTTTGGGGAAATCCTTTCAATTATTTAGTCGGTGCAGATTATCAATATTCTAACTTCTGAATGTTTCTAATGAATGGTGAACCAACTTAAATAAATACATGTTTGATGAGAGTATCACTCCTTTCAATGCAATATTGATAAATATCTGAGGAATATTCCCGAGACTATATTGATTTCAAAGATATGTATATTGTATATATTACCGCTACAGCCTCCCACAACATTGGAAAATGTGTGAATGGGTATTAGATGTGCGATGTATTGGATAAGTTGCTTCGCATCGGAAGTATTGTCTCGAGGATATGCTGATATCAATGACATGTGACAGCGTAAAGCTATGGGAAGGTTTGGAAGATGGGGAGGATTTTTGATAGAGAGAAATATACTGAAATTTAAATTCGTTAGTATTACTAGTTGAATGGGGCTAAAACACAAACATATGTATAAGAGTATCCCGTGTTATAAGTATATCATATATGCATGTTAAACACTTTCATACTACGCATATAATACCAACAGTCACTATCGCTTCTTATCGCTGAGATTTGACATCCGTTAAACTTGCTACTCGGTATAAATGATTAGAAAAAATGAAACTTAATGATTGATTTAAAGTTACCAGTTCTATTCGGTAAAATTTTCTTAGATCCCTATTGAATAGAATAAGGTTTTAGAAATTTAGTTAATAATAAAGATCAAAGTATTCAGTTTTTTATTGTTTTATTTATATATTGATTGAATTTATACAGCTAAGATTACTATAACCGTCCGTAATATTACTGTAAAAGTTTACTTTTACATTATAGATATAAGAATTTCTTCAATTGGTACATTGTACAATGATGTCAAAGCTATTTTTCTGCTAACATTTCATGATATCCTTTAAGTTGAGATAATTATAACATTGGAGGTTCCAATCAGTTCTATGGGAAATCCGTTGATTATAAATTATTGTTCAGTACATTCTAAATATCGATGAAAACAATTAGCACATAAAATCACTTCGAAAAACACACGAAAATATAAAGATTGGCTGCAGCGAATCAATGTCCACTCTGAGACAATTTCCAAAATGCGTGGCTTTACCATGTCAATTTTAAGTGTCTCTTTCAAATCATTTTCGTATCAAAGTTTGTTGTTATCACACGATTGGGTTAAACCAACCCTCCTAAAACCATCTAACTTATTGGAGTGACTCTATTTAACTAATTTTCCTATTTTTGATAGACCTATCACCCAAAGAAAAAATTTATATTTTGAGAAATTTGTAAGAATAGAAAATAATTAACTTTTGTCTAATAATTTTTATCGTAAATATAGTTTTATATTACATTAGAATTTCTCTGTTTATAATGAATAACTTTTTCTTTTAATATTTAACGATATTCTTTAGTTAAGATATCTAAAACAATGGAGATTTTTCTAATCCGTTGTTTGAGAAATCCTTTTGATTATGAAGTCGTTGAAGAAAAGCATTATTTTAAATTTTGAATATTTTTATTTTGTGAACTTAGATAACATTTTCATCCTGTTTGAAATGGCGTATCATTTTTCTTTGTTTAAAATAGGGTATTTTTTTCTTTATCAACATAGCCTTCCTGTAGAACTGATATAATAAAGAGCTTTGAAGAGTTATTGTGGGGTAATACGGGGCAGTTAATTCTGTTACGCGGGACAGAGAGGATACGTAAAGAGTTTGCGCCACAGTTTGGAAAGATGGCTTAGCTTCTATTTTTCCTTGAACTGTGACCGTACAGTGAAGGGGTGGAGTGAAGGGCAGTGTTAGTGAATGTACCTGTGAAGGGGTGGAATGAAGGGCAGTGTTAGTGAATGTACCAGTGAAGGGGTGGAGTGAAGGGCAGTGTTAGTGAATGTACCAGTGAAGGGGTGGAGTGAAGGGCAGTGTTAGTGAATGAGTGTGTCTTTTTTTCAAATTGTTTTGTATACCAAAAAAATAGTACAATGGGCATGAAACTTGTGAATAAATATCGGAAAATTATTTGATGTGGCGAGTAAAAAAAACTACCGTAGTTCAATCCTAAACTAGTTCAATATAGACATAAAACTCATTATTTAATCATGTTATATATTAATATATATTGATTCGAGTTATAATTAAATTCACCTCTCCTTTGGTTAAATCTATAGTTATTCAAAATATCTACATAAATTATTATGGTAGCTATAACAACTATGTATAAGCGAATTTTTTATAAATTTTTCTGTGCTTAATTTTAATCATTTTTCATCCCCTTAATGCATATAATTTCTTTTAGATATAATTAATCGTTCTAAAAGTGAATTCTAATTAAACACCACCAATCAACAAATGTGAATCCTGATGAGTTACTTTCTACTGAAATAAACTGATAAAAAAATAGAATGTGGTTCTCACGGACCGGAGAGATTCTTTGGATTCTCTTCTTGAGTTTCAATCAAATTTTCTTGGTCCAAGGACACGAAATATGCGAAAAAACTTTCAGACAATTTGACACTACCTCTACCTTCAGCATCATGTGAGTACTTTGTTAACTTAGGAAATATTGTAATTGAAATTAATACAGTTTGCCTCAGTGTACAGAATAGACATGGAAATATCAAAGATAATGATTTGCATTTGTGACGTCATTAATTAATTATCTATTCAGGCAATAATTTATTATATGAATTTAGGTGATTAAAGTATGTAATGAATTTCAAATTCATTATGCAATGTTATTATGTGAGACAGAGGATAAATATATTCAATTTTAAAACTACTAATCCCCTTACTTATACAGGGTGGGGCGTAAGTTTGGAAGCAAATGAAAGTGCATATTATAATCCAACGAAAAATATATTTAATAATTTACAGTTATGTATTATTACTTAAGGGTTTTAAGAATTCAAAAATCATAAATTTATTCAAAATGTCCCCCATTGTTTTTAATAACAGCCTCAAATCTCCTTCGAACTCCTCCTACTGCGGCACGCAACTGTTCTTATGAAATTTCCTTCCAAGATCTCTGGAGCGAACGCTTTAAATCATCCACACTGCGATGGATTTTACCACGGGCCTTTGATTCAAGAATGGACCATACCGAGAAGTCCATAGGATTAACATCTGGGGAGCAGGGAGGCCACATTTCTTTGGACCAAAACCGTGGAAGATGGTCATGGCACCAGTTTTGAGTGACATTTGCAGTATGTGAAGTCGCACCGTCTTGCTGAAATGTCCATAGAGTGTCATTACCGAAGTGATCCTTAGCTGACTCCGACATTGGCGTCAAAATATTCTCAATATAACATTTAGCATTGATTTTGGCGCCTTGTTCCACAAAAATTAAAGGAGATCTCCATGTTTCTGAAACGGCGGCCCAGACCATTACTGAAGCAGGTTTCATGGTTCTGTGGACAGTTTTTTGGTTGTATGGGATGTCTTCTTCGCTTTTACCAATTATTCTGTCATTCCTCCGGTTGTGAGCCATTTCCACTGTGAAAATTTTTTCGTCAGACCAAACAATTTCACCAGCCGTGCCAGACTTCAATTCTCTCAGAAGTGCTTTGCTTCTCTCCAATCTCTTTTTCTTTACAGCTTTTGACAGAGTCTGTCTCTTTTGGAGGGTGAAAGAGGACATTTTTAGGTCTTCTTTGACAACTCTTCTCATTGTTCTGGGACTCACATTAGCTGTTTTGGCTAACAATCGTATTGACCTTTTCGGGTTCCTCCTGATCTTCTCTCGGGCACATTTTATCAGTTGTTTGGTGCGTTGTGAGCGTGGTCTACCACTTCTTGGACGATCATTCAAGTCTCCTCTCTCATTAAAACGCTTCACACACTTCCAAACAGTCGATCTCGCTATTGAGAGAGTCTTTGAAATGACGGAATCTGACTTCCCGGCACGGTATAGAGCAATAATGGCTTCTCTTTTGTCTGACATTTTTGAATTGACTAAATTTTTGTAAAAAATAACACTTCCACGTCATAATGTAGTGTCTCTACTATAGTTCAAACCCTATCACCTACTTAGGAACTTATTTTTAAGAATTATATTAATGTTTGAAAAATTGCTTCTAAACTTACGCCCCACCCTGTAATATTATTGTGTGTTGATTTGATCCATAGATTATAAATTAAATTGGATAAAACACATCGATTGGTACCATATTTACCAAGTATAAAGTACATATCTTTAATTCTAGCTAATATTGAGAAAAATTATATACAGGCCCAGTTAACCAAAAGCTGTTTGTCCCACGTCTTAAGACGTCTGATACCCCTCGCTATAGTGGGATTTAAGACGTGGGGCAAGACGTGGGGCGGGGGACATCAGACGTCTTGCAGACGTCTAACCCTCTTCATTTGCACAGGGGTCCCCCTCTGCAAGACGTCTAATCTCACGTCTTGTCCCCCTCTGACAGAGGGGGAAATCCACCTGTCCCACGTCTTACCCCACTCCGTTTTCAAGACGTGGGACCCACGTGGGACAGAGTGTGGATGTCCCTCGCTATAGAGGGATTCAAGACGTGGGACCCACGTGGGACAGAGTGCGGATGTCCCTCGCTATAGAGGGAAGAGGGAAATAAGACGTGGGACCCACGTGGGACAATGTGAGTATTCAAGACGTGGGACAGAGTGGGAAAATCCCCCTCTGCAAGACGTGGGACAGAGTGTGGATGTCCTCCTCTGCAAGACGTGGGACAGAGTGCGGATGTCCCCCTCTGCAAGACGTAGGACAGAGTGCGGATGTCCCCCTCTGCAAGACGTGGGACAGAGTGCGGATGTCCCCCTCTGCAAGGGGGACATATCTCTCTTTTAGCTCAAACTACTTCGGTTAATTGGGGTATATAAATATGTATAAAAAATAAAAAAGATCATACTACTCATCATTGCAATTTCTTGCCATATTGCATATAGTGTATATGTACATTTGGCTGTACATCATTTATTTTAATATTACATATTGTTATATACAAATTAAATGGGAAGAAATGGAGAAAGAATTGTAGTGGTCATCTCGGGAATCGAACTCAGGACTCTAGTGTGATGTACTATTGAAGCCTGCGTCTCCACCACTCAGCCATCCTGAACATGGTAGAAGTAGTATTGGAATGATCTTTATGCAACTTGATAACTTGCGTGCTTCTTAAAATTATTTTAAATAAATATAATTTAATATTCTACATTTTGGTATCTTTTATTTTTTAATGTAAATGATAAGAATGTGTATAAAGTTATTTATTAATATTTGTATTGATAATGTTAATTAATGTTATTAACTACCTAATTACCTATAACTGTTAATTAATATTACCTATAGTTACCTTCTGGTGATATCACTACCTTATACCTATCTAGTTACTTACTAGAGTTTATTTATAACTACCTAGTAACCTACAAGTGGTAACCACCAATCTGTACCTACTGGTGGTTATCACTACTTACCTATTACGTAGTATTTATCAGTACCTACTTAGTTACCTACATTACTGTTTGTCAATCAATTTCCTAACTATAGTTATAACCTACTAGTGTTTATCAATGCCTACCTAGTTGCCTACATCTGCTTATCAATACCTGATTAGTTACCTTCTTGTGTTTAACATTGCCTACATAGTGGCCTACAACTGTTTATAAATACCAATCTAGGTGCTAGTTACCTACTACTATTCATCAATACCAATCTAGGTCCTAGTTACCTACTAATATTCATCAATACCTACCTAGTTACCTACAACTGTTTGTCAATGCCTACCTAGTTATCTACTAGTGTTTATCAATGCTTATCTAGTTACCTATAACTGTTTTACTATACCTACCAAGATACCTACCAGTACCAATACCAACCTACCTAGTATACCTACTAGGTAGTGTTCATCAATCCGTACCTACTTACCTACTACCTAGTATTATTCATCAATGCCTACCTAGATAGTATATACCTACATCTGTTTATGAATACCTACCTAGTTATGATACGTAAATAAAGCTTGAGATAGATATACCTTTTTGGTATAACTTTTTCCCGCGTAAAACAGACGAGGGACAGAGAGGGACATCCCGCGTGGGACAGACGTGGGACAGAGAGGGATATCCCGCGTGGGACAGAGAGGGACATCCCACGTGGGACAGACGTGGGACAAAGAGGGACATCCCGCGTGGGACAGAGAGGGACATCCTGCGTGGGACAGACGTGGGACAGAGAGGGACATCCCGCGTACTATTTCCCGCGTAAAACAGACGAAGGACAGAGAGGGACATTATGCGTGGGACAGACGTGGGACAGAGAGGGACATCCCGCGTGGGACAGAGAGGGACATCCCACGTGGGACAGAGAGGGATATCCCGCGTGGGACAGAGAGGGATATCCCACGTGGGACAGACGTGGGACAGAGAGGGACATCCCGCGTGGGACAGAGAGGGACATCCCGCGTGGGACAGAGAGGGACATCCCACGTGGGACAGACGTGGGACAGAGAGGGACATCCCGCGTGGGACAGAGAGGGACATCCCGCGTGGGATAGACGTGGGATGTGAGTGGGATTTAAGCTGTGGGACAGAAGAGGGACATCCCGCTTGTGTAAGACGTGGGACGTGAGTGGGATTTCAGACGTTAGAAAGACGTGGGATTTCAGACGTCTGGAGACGTCTGAAATCCCACGTCCCTCTCTGTCCCTCGCTAGCGAGGGATGTCCCCCTCTGTCCCACGCGGGACAGAGAGGATATGGTTAGCTGGGGGGTGGATCAAAAGAGTTATGAAACCCAACTTTAAATCAATGTATCTTAAAAACTAGTAACTCCTTGAATTAAAAAAATTCGTATTTGTCAATTTGAAAGATTCAATTTTTTTTGAAAGATTCAAAAAAATAAATCCATGTATATTGATGCAATTGTGATTACAGTAAACATTGTTGAAAGTTTGCTTGTACACAAACCATAAAAATACGAATATTTCTAATGCAGAAAAATTCAACATAATAATCGTTTGTCTTTATCATTAACTTCATGATTAACAGACAATAATATAAAATCTATATTTCGTTTTAGTTTCTTCCTTACCATCTACCAACTGTCTCAACATGTCCTCCATTTTGTCTGACGTAATGTTCAACAGTGATTAGATTTGCTTAGAGAATAAGAAAGGAAAACTTTATACGATGAAAATATATTCGCAAATGATCGTAATGTTATATTACAAGTACAATTATCGTACACTTCAAATTAATATTAAAAAGGAGATAAACGTTAGGATTTTCATATCGTAAATTTCTAACACCGACTAAAATTAATTTTTTACTAACGTATGAAAATTATTCAAAATTAATTTTTTTCTAACGTATGAAAATTATTTAGAAATATTGTAAATTTGTTTACAGTCTAGGCTTATGTTATGTACCGCCTTCACTAGTTATAAAGTTTCAGTTTTAAAAGGGAAAATTATCAAATAGTTCATAAGTTATCACAGTTTGTTTTTTTCTTCAACTGTGCAATTATACATTATATTATTCATGCTGACAGTTTCTCTTTCTATTCATTTCCAGTTGTCCTGAAGAATGCATAAGATGGCCATTTAATAACTCTGATACTGTTTTCGGCACATCAGTGTATCACCAGGTGAGATTTCAAACTATCCTACAGGCAAATTATTGAAATTATATCATTAGTTAGATCAAAATAGATTAAGTTATAGTAATTTGTGTAGTGATTATCTATTTAATTTCAGGACTCCCTAATCTGTCTCTCTGCTCTACATGCTGGAGTAGCACGCATTGGTGCCCCAACTCCGTTAAATTTCATCCAGACTGCAACGCGAGAAACGTTTGTTGGAACAATATCTAACAGAGTAATCTCCGGAAAAAAGTAAATCCGTTACTGAATTATAATATTTGAGTAAATAATTCACAATTGTGATTTTAATATTATTGCCAATATTAGATGATACAAATTTGAGAACTAATTAAATAGGATCTATTCGAATTGAGAATGATAATAATATCTTTATTTCAGAGGAAAAAACAAAGGATTTCATTTCCTAAACGAGAGATTCGTTCAGACTGATCGTGAGTTTTAAAATTAAATGCTGGCTCAATCATTCAAATTTTCTTTATATTTTATTACATTTTTAATTACCAATAATTATTTTTTGTGTTTAAATTTTATTTTCTGCTGAAAACATTCCTAATGAAATATTCTCTTGATTGATATTTTGCACTGAGTGGAACTTATTAAATAATTTTTCTCTGTAATAAACAATGGACAACAATTTCCTTTTTTCAGTTAGTATTTGTATACATATTTGCCAATGCTCACTAGCCACATCAGCACTAATATCATCTGCTCTCCTCACCAACTGAGTGTCTCACAGTCCCTCATTTCACTTTGCTTATTTTCTATCTTCTACCAGAGCATTTTCAGGAGTTATTTATTATTTGGTAGAAAATATAAACCGTACAATAACTTGGAACTAACCCTAAAAGGGGAAATATAAATTATACCAGTGGAATATTTTATATGTCCCCTTTTAGGGTATACCAATATATTAAAAAGTGATTCTTAAATCCAGCAGAGCTATGAAAGTTAAACATTTAATTTTATGATGAAACCAACTTGACCCAGAAATACTAAATTACAAATAATAGATTACCATTACTCTACACTAATGGTAATAATAGGTTACCATTACTCTACACTAATGGTAATAATAGATTACCATTACTCTACACTAATGGTAATAATAGGTTACCATTACTCTACACTAATGGTAATAATAGATTACCATTACTCTACACTAATGATAATGATAGATTACCATTACTCTACACTGATGGTAATAATAGATTACCATTACTCTACACTAATGATAATAATAGATTACCATTACTCTACACTAATGGTAATAATAGATTACCATTACTCTACACTGATGGTAATAATAGATTACCATTACTCTACACTGATGGTAATAATAGATTACCATTACTCTACACTAATGGTAATAATAGATTACCATTACTCTACACTGATGGTAATAATAGATTACCATTACTCTACACTGATGGTAATAATAGATTACCATTACTCTACACTGATGGTAATAATAGATTACCATTACTCTACACTGATGGTAATAATAGATTACCATTACTCTACACTGATGGTAATAATAGATTACCATTACTCTACACTGATGGTAATAATAGATTACCATTACTCTACACTGATGGTAATAATAGATTACCATTACTCTACACTGATGGTAATAATAGATTACCATTACTCTACACTAATGGTAATAATAGGTTACCATTACTCTACACTAATGGTAATAATAGATTACCATTACTCTACACTGATGGTAATAATAGATTACCATTACTCTACACTGATGGTAATAATAGATTACCATTACTCTACACTAATGGTAATAATAGATTACCATTACTCTACACTGATGGTAATAATAGATTACCATTACTCTACACTGATGGTAATAATAGATTACCATTACTCTACACTGATGGTAATAATAGATTACCATTACTCTACACTGATGGTAATAATAGATTACCATTACTCTACACTGATGGTAATAATAGATTACCATTACTCTACACTGATGGTAATAATAGATTACCATTACTCTACACTGATGGTAATAATAGATTACCATTACTCTACACTAATGGTAATAATAGGTTACCATTACTCTACACTAATGGTAATAATAGATTACCATTACTCTACACTGAAGGTAATAATAGATTACCATTACTCTACACTGATGGTAATAATATAAATGAAGATCAATTACAATCAAGAATATTGTATATAATATTTTCTAATATTTAACTGTAAGTGTAAGATATTAGAAATAACAATCTAATGTGAGGTAAATATGTTTAAAATATAGGCTGATTGTTGGAAATTTATGTATTGTTTAAATATTTAAAATCTATTCTCTTCAATAATAAAGATATTCACAGGTTCAGGTACCGATGAGTTGGTCATGGTTCATAGCAACAATCAGCAGCAGTCAGGGAAAACAGACACTTATGTCGCTTGCTTTCCAAATAGCCAGGAAACTTTGAGAAGCTCATCTGCTAAGCCAAATATTACTAGATGGAATTACGGCAAACAACTGTATGATGAACAATTCGAAGACAGTGAACATGCAAGTATTTACGGATTGAGAATAAGTTCAACAAGAGGTACTCGCATACTTAGATGCATGGGGTCAAACATTGAAATGGACATCACTGCTATCTTAGGGAATGTTAATGGTAAATTTGATGCAAATATATGTTATGTCTTTTTAGTCACACTTAGTGTTATTCAATTAATTGTTTAGTAAGTCATTCTAATGTTATATTTAATTATCTGTTGTACTCGATATGGTTCAAATAAATATTTTATTAGTGTTAATTTCCAGTGAAATGAAGTTGAAAAATACAAACAATAAACAAACCATTGTGATGATATGTTGTCTGCACTCACTAAAGTCATATTCTTTTTTACATTATTAATTGATTAGAATTATTTTGGTAACAGAGGGAGAAAATTATTCCGATATTGGTCACTTAATTACTAAATGTTAATTTAAACAATTGTTTACATGAAAACCGTGATTCATTTCAAGGCGATGATCTTTTTTGTGATCATTTACTATATTCTAGACAGCTATTTAGTTTATTATCTTTCGATGATAATATTAGGGTCTAGATTGCACTGTTTTCAATTTTGAAATAATTGTCTACAGTTTGAGTGTGATTTGCTTGTCTTGATCGTCTGCATGATCGATATTAAGTTTCTGATCGTGACATTAAATGTTGGAAACGGAACTTGAAACATTTAATAATAAATAATACTTTAGGTTTTTCAAAGCAACCACTGTGTAATAATTCCGAATTATATTTTGTTAAGCAATGTCAAATAACTGATAAAACTTGGAAAAACCATAGATTCATTAACTATGTGATATTCAATAAACTCATTCATCATGTTAGTAACTGTCTTAAATTTCAGATTATTTTGAAGCTATCTTTCCAACTGTTACTGCTAGTTTGGAAGAATCAGTTAGACTGCAGTATTACGATAGAAGTTCTTCGTACGACATCAGTCCTATCAGATTACCTCTCTCTCCCATCTCCGGCACAGTACAAGGAAGTGATATAGAGATAACTTATGTCTCTCTCTCTGACCAGGGACTGTATAATAGTCATAGTCATAGTGATGGAAAGTACCAAGCCTATTCCCGACTAATTGTGAGAGGTGAGAATACCTTGTAGATATTAGTTCTTCTATTTAGTTATACATTAGTGATAAATGACAATAAATCTTGAGAAGTTCCTTTTTTCATTTTAAAGAAACCAATTCAATATTCCATATAAAACAAATAAGAACTGTATATTTTTATATTCCCTATAATAGTACATTTCGCTAATATATTTCTTCTCAGAATATATTCTAACATTCATTTATCTTTTTTTTAGTTGACTGAAATTTCAAATTCAGATTCTATCTCTTTATATAAATCTCTCTAATTAATGACACAGGGTGCAAGAAGGGTCGTTCTGGGGCCAATTGCTCTGGCTGGTGTAGAGATTGTCTCAACAACGGAGAGTGCGATTCGGACACTGGAGAATGCGTCTGTTCTTCCGGCACCAGGGGCAATAACTGCCAAATCTGTGAGTTTGATATCTTAGTCTCTTACTAATTAATAATATGAACCATTGTAGCAACGCAAACACAGCTATTGTGTATGCATTACTGCTATCACGAACCTATATGACTGTGAGTAAAGTAACACTCAAATTAGTTACCGATCTGCTCTCGCGAGATACACACCTTATCTCCAGTCTTAGTTATTGAGACATTAACTTGTGAGCGTTCTAGTGAAGATAAACTGTGTAATAACTATTGCTTGACTAATGAATATATTCTCTTTAAGTGTTAATTACATTAATTTATTACCCTAAATACAGTTAAGCTTGGACCAGAGGCCTGAGATCGGAACCATATTGGCAAGGTGGTTCTAGGGCATGGTACCATGAGTATTTAGTAGAAAGAGATATATTGAGAAAAAGGAATCTGAAAATAGTAAACAGAGTAGGATCCTATCACACGTAACCCATAGAGTGAAACGTTATAAGGAATAACAGATAACGTCACACCATAGTTGCAATTAACAAATTATGATGCTTAATATTAGTGAAAATAGAAAGAGAATACCTCAATTTGAAATTAGATTTCTTTGAATCATCTCCAGAAAAACACAAACAACCATCGTAGAAAATACAGACGACGAAAATTATGTTACTTTATATGGACGTAAATATGTTTAATTATGTTGAAAAATACCATTTATCACTTGAAGCTTCTCTGTCACAATTCCGTTAATTCTTTCCTTTCCTTTTTCAGTTTCTTATATATCTGTTTGAAATATAAAATCCTATGTTATATCAGTAAATTCTGCAATTTTCTTAATTCAGTTGATTTCAGTACCCACTTGACGCTACTGGTAGACATAACGAAGAGTTGTAAAAGTTTTGCATTACAAAAATCTTTTGCTAGGTTCATTTCTAATATCTGATATTTTGAATTAATACCGATTAGTGTTTCGAAAACATTCACTATATCTCTCATCTATATTTCATTGTACATTTTTCTAAATCACCAGCCTAAGTAATGATACTTATGTATCCTATTATAAGGCTAAGTTATGCATCCTATTATAAAGTTAAGTTATGTATCCTAAGGCTAAGTTATGTATCCTAAGGCTAAGTTAAGTATCCTAAGGCTAAGTTAAGTATCCTAAGGCTAAGTTATGCTTCTTAAGGCTAAGTTATGTATCCTAAGGCTAAGTTATGTATCCTAAGGCTAAGTAATATATCCTAAGGCTAAGTTATGTACCCTAAGGCTAAGTTATATATCCTAAGGCTAAGTTATGTATCCTAAAGCTAAGTTAAGTATCCTAAGGCTAAGTTATGTATCCTAAGGCTAAGTTATGTATCCTAAGGCTAAGTTATGTATCCTAAGGCTAAGTTATGTATCCTAAGGCTAAGTTATGTATCCTAAGGCTAAGTTATGTATCCTAAGGCTAAGTTATATATCCTAAGGCTAAGTTATGTATCCTAAAGCTAAGTTAAGTATCCTAAGGCTAAGTTATGTATCCTAAGGCTAAGTTATGTATCCTAATGCTAAGTTATGTATCCTAAGGCTAAGTTATATGTATCCCAGAGGAGTAAGATATTGTTGGAAAATCCCACTTCATTTTCTATCGCGCCATCACTACTTTCTTTCTGGGATACAGAACTGACACTAAATAAATGAACAACTAAATAAATGCGTTGATGACATTAGTCAGGTTATTATCACTAACCACTAATTATCCCTTCAATGTTAAACATTTTCATTACTCTATTCATTAGATCTAAGCCTACTGGTTATAAAACTGCAAATCATTTTATAGTTCTATTTATTTATGATAATATCTACTTTAAATTATTCGTGTGTGCTTTTTACTACCCTCCAACTTTCTAAGCAAAGAATAAGAAAGGCTAACTTTCGACTAATCAAATCAATTGCCAGTCTTTTTTACTGTTATCTAAATACAATTACTCCAACAAAAACACATATAAATAACGATACCTAAATATCTAATTACTGTCAAATATACGAAATTGCGAGAGTTAATATGGAATATAAAGAACTTTAATCAAATTAATGGATATTTTCTTTTCACTCCCGCAGTTTGCCCAGCCAATAAATTTGGAGCAGAATGTGACTTGGACTGCAGCAGAATACATTCATTGTGGAAAAGAGACAAAAGTGTAACCTGTAAAGGTCTTACGTTCTGTTTGCGAGATCCGAAAGGTTGCTCATGTCAACCAGGATTCAAGCCGCCAAGATGCATTGCAGGTGATTACTCTTCATATAAAAACATAACAGTTCTATAATTTCGATTGACAATTATTAGAGATATAAATTATGATGAATTTTCAGGAGTGGTTTTAAATGATATGTCAGTTGTTTAGTAAAGATAAATGACTTCGGAATGTACTTTTATTATAATGTATAAATAATATTTAGTAAAATGAGTGGTACAACCTTCTTCAATTTTTATGTATAGTTAAATATTACACAAATTGCTTATTTAAATCGATTGTATGGATTGGTTAAATCAATCTTTCTTACCTGTATTCGTATGCCTATACTTTTGTGTAAAATAGAAGTAAGATAGAGTTAATTCAGATGCATAAATTAAAAAAATTTAAAGAGGAATTAAAGTCTCAATTAAGAGTCTCAATTTACACATTTATGGCTATCTTTTAATCCAATGGCATTTTCCAATAGAATGTGATGTGTGGAATTACGGACCAGACTGTCTTAGCAGATGTGATTATTGCAATGGTGGCACCTGTGACAGTTACGGCAGGTGTAATCAGAGATGCGAGAATGAAAACCTCTGTAATGAAGGTAAATAAATGTATAATTGCTTGTATCAATTTTGTTTATTGCAGATTAAATTATAAAATTTATATGTTCGAAATGCCTTAGATGTGAATATTTCATTTGACCAACCTCATAATAGTAGCATTTCTTGTCATTCCAAGTCACTCCTGAGGCGTGTAAGTTAATTCTAAAGACAATTTCTCTCTCCAAAATGTCAGACAAAGCTCCTCTCAATTTACCAAGATTTAGAAAGCCTCCCCTCATCACTGACTGTGACGTCAGAGGCTGTGCAGTCACTTTCTCCGAATGGGATTCAGATTATGACGATGGTGAGCTGTCGGACACAAACGGGGAACTAAGGTGAGAAAAACTGGTAAAATACACTAGAAGAGTAATGGTAGAGATTATTTTCATTAATAGTTATAGCCCATCATTAATTAGACAAAACTTTCATTCCAACATTTACCATCAATGCTCTCATTTTATTTGCCTTTCTATTTTCTTTTCATTTTTATAACAATTAAATATTTCTGTTAAGGTACGAAATATCGATAGAAGGTCTATCCACCCCCAGTGAAAATGCAAACATTGCTACCTACCCCGGACAACGAAGAGGTTTGTAGACAAATTACCTGAACAGACACTAGCGTGATAATGTAAGAGGTAGTTAATCTAACAATATATTAATGTTAACTTCTTTTCTTCTCACAGAGTTCAGTTACGATTTCTTCAGAGGCAATATTTACAACATCAAACTAAATATTTTGACTAACAGAGGAAAAGCAACGGAGAGATATAACATGAGAATACAGAGCCATAATGTAACATTGCCTTGTCTGGGTAACTATTCTTCAGTTGAAATTATTATTTTTGATTTGAAATCAATATTTATTTGAACTGCACAGTGGTAAGTATTTCAAACAAAGTCTTGTCATGTTATCATTGTTACTGTTATATTCAAATAAAATATACTCAAGTGTAAATTTCATTTCACCTCACATTCTATAAAATTCTGTGAAATAGATTCTATGGTTAATCAAAACATAAAAAATGTCCCTTCAATACACAGTGTCAAGCTGTATAATTGCCTTTATAAAGTTACAGCGTGCATGTAGCAACATCACGCTAAATCAATAGAATTACCTGTGCAGGTGCGTCATTTGGGAGTACAGACTGGGTTAACTGCCCTTTCTTAGAGAAAACTCAAATGACGCATCTGTACCTGCGGTGTTTGCACAGTACAACAAAGTGTGTGTCGGCATTACATATCATTAACTATAAGTTTATTTTATTGAATTAAGTTATTATTATTAATGTATTTCCCTCTAACAGACACGTACTCTAGTGCTGACTACAATGTTACTAACATTGAGCAGACTTCCGTCACTGTTGAATGGGTAATATTTCTATGCATGTTTATAATCTTTGAGATTTAATAAGAGTTTTGTTGTTGATTTTCTCTTATCACCAGGTACACCGTAATGGACCACTCTGTCCCAGAGTGAGGTATTCTCTCCTTGTTATGGATGGTGCAAATACCATATTTGACACATCCAGTTACTTACCAGACTATACAATCTATCCTCTGACAGCTGATACTCTTTATCAAATAACATTGGATGGCAAGACTAAAACTGTTACCACGCTACCATATCGTAAGGAATAAAAGCTGTGTGAATCATTCTAAACATTACGTAGAAAGAGAGAAAATTAATATTTTATTATTACAATACTTAATAAATATTTCACTTTTGCCATATGAGGTTTTCAAGGTCATCAATTCATGACCAATTGACCACCGTAACAAAAAATATTATTTACAAATTGTTCACATTTAATATAATGGGCTATTTTAACATATCAAATCCCAGTGTTGCGTTAATGAAAGACAAATTGAATAGTTATTGTAAATGTCATTACTTGGTGTTACATTATCTAACAAGATATTACTTCCATTAATATATATTTGCTAATTTATATTATTTATTTTTATTGGTATATAGTATGATTTGAAAAATAAATTGATAAATATATTGAAACATCATATCGTTAAGTAGGTTTTTGAAAATCGAAATTCAATGCATAAAATTAACATATGTGATATGAAATTTTTCAATAGTTCATATTTTCTCCATAAATATAATAATATTTACTTATTTGTTAATTCCTTTGATTTTGATCATTACTATCTTAGTGATTTGCAAACGTAAATTAAGCTTCAATTATTGATAGGAATTAGTTATATTCTGAAAAAAATCTAGGTTTTTACTTATTAGCTCAGATATTTGAAATTAAAAATAGTCAGAGAGAAAATATCTGCAAAGAACATGATAAATGGATTAATTAAAAAATTAATCCTACTTTTTTAATCTTCTAAAATCTTCTCAGCCCCCGCGTCTCCAGACAACATTCGAATAAATGTCACCTCTGATAGAACTCTCATCGTATGGAATGAAGGGAAAGATTCTAGTAGCTACGAAGTAACTACGGAGGTAAGACTCATGAATATGTAACAGACTATCACGATAATAAATACATTTCTTGTTGAGAAGATAGTAACAGACATTTTAATTTCCAGTTTGTTAAATACATTGGATGCCAGGACATGATTAGTCCCAATGTAACAACAGCTGCAGTGACTGACCCTGAGGTGATACTTGACTACAATAATCACTTTTGGTACTCTGCAAAGTACAAAGTTTGTGTTGTTGGAGTGAATAGAGGAGGTAAATCCACACCTACTTGTCACACCTTCTCCACACCTCCAAATGAAGGTGAGTGATACTCCACCATCATTAATTAATAGAGACATAATATGATATTTTGTATCATGATTTAATTTAGGATTGTTCATATATTTTAAATATCTACAAGTTTGTGAACCTTTCAGGAAGCAATAAATTTATAATTATTTCGGCTAATAACACTCTATTTTCAGAGCTAAAAGTTTTTTATTGATAACATAAGTTTGATCGAACGATCGGTAGATGGATTTATTTAAATTATATCCCGCTATATGAACCTGAATCTTCTTTTACGTTTGAATTATGTAAACTATCTGCGTGAATATGCAATAGATAATAGAATTTGAATTACATGTACAGTTTTATACACTATATTAACTAATAAAATATTTCTAGCATTACAATTTTGAAAATGAGTGTATAACTGTATATTTTGGTAAATACAAAGTTTATTCGAATTAAACAGCCAGTGTATTATTCTGTCGTGAGGACCGAGAAGATGTGAAGACGTGAAAAGAAAAAGATTGTGGTGACACCTGGTGGAGTTGGAGTACAACTTAAGAGTAGTATATTTAATAATACTGTTATTCAAAAAACTTGTTGATTAAAATTATTATTTTATCAGTAATAATAAGTATTAAAAGTTGTTTTCTAAATAGAAAAAATTGTAAAATGGAATAGAATAAGGTAATATCAGTAAATTTTATATTTATTTAATCTTAATAAAAAATTTATATATTTAAATAAAAAATAATTTCATTTGTTTTCTATTTCATTTTCTATTTAAAAGACATTTTTTTGCACTGTTATTAAATATACTGTTAATAATTACTTACTAAATTATTAATTAATGAAAAATACCAAATTATTAATTAATGAAAAATACCAAATTATTACTTAATGAAAAATACCAAATTATTAATTAATGAAGTTTACCAAATTATTACTTAATGAAAAATACCAAATTATTAATTAATGAAAAATACCAAATTATTAATTAATGAAAAATACCAAATTATTACTTAATGAAAAATACCAAATTATTAATTAATGAAAAATACCAAATTATTAATTAATTTGTATTAAAAATCGCGTCATTATGTATTAAATACAATGTTCTTATGTTGCACATGACGCCATCAGGTGTCACCACAATCGATTTCTTCACTCGTCCTCATGCAAATCTTGTAAAAGAGAATCGGTGACAAAAATGGCGCTTTGTAAAAATTAATTGTACCTCTATTTATTTAATCATTGATATTTAGATGGCCAAAAATAACAAATCACATAATAAATGATGCCTATATTATTTAAAACTTAATTCGATTTTCTACCTTCCCTTTTAGTACGTGAAGACACAAATATTTATATACCGCAACGTTCATGACTTTTTATATTTTCCAGTTCCTGATATAGAATGGCGAGAGCTGAGTTGCAGTCCTACATCACAATATCCATCTCTACAATGTACTATTGAAATAGCATCTGAATGTCAGAAGTTTCATGGTCCAAATATCACATCGGTTTGGATAATAAAGAAAATACCAAAATGTCCTAATGCCACACCATATGAGAACATCATTGAGGACAATTTCATGTACTCCACAACTCTAAGGAAGTATTTACGGAGCTTGGAACACTACACAAGATACTCCATTAGAGTCTATTTGGAGAACTCCATTGGCCAATCTATATCTACTGAGGGTGTCTTTTCTACAAAGGAGGCAGATAGTAAGTTTGATGATTTAATATTTAATTTTGATATAAAATGTCGCGTTTGATATTCCTAATTATCATATATATATAATAAATACAGGTCCAGCAGTTGTTCAAGATTTTAAAGTTAGCGGAGCATCAAACAATTCCCTCTTCTTGGAATGGTTGATACCCTGTCCATCCCTCGCCTTAATTCAATCCTACAAACTCAGCTACAGAAAAAAGAATAGGTGGGAGAGAAAAATTGTAAATCCTACATCCCTCTGTGAATCCTCAGGTGGTTCTATTTGCTACCAGCTAGAAGATCTCAACTTCAATGTCAGCTACAGTTTGATGGTGGGACAATTAGTTATAGGCAAGATAGTCAATTTTGTGACATAAATGCCTGTTTTATTCTTCTTTACTGGATTCTTCCAGCTTTTCTTCCAATTTCTCGCTTAGCTGTTTTAAAAAAATCCTACAGAACTGACGAGTACAGTTTTTATTCCATAAATCTTTTGTAACATTTACTTACTTGACCTCACTTTTTTAAATTGCAACTGTCAATAAATGAGAGTACGGCATTATGCCCATGACTTTCTATAAAACCTCTTCTAAATGACTTATAAAATCATATGCTTTTCACTCTCACTAACGGTTGTTAGTAAAGAATTTAACTTTGATTTTCTGTAATTCACTAATGTAATGTAAATATCTAAAAGGAAAGAGCTCTGCTGTACACTAATTAGTCCTCATTTGCATATGTTAGGTACAACCTTTTTCACAGCAATTCACATCTGAACGAAATTAGTTGTCCACAATAAATTTTACAATATTAGTAAGTTAGCTTTATGTTTATCAGATGATGGACAGAATTATTTTGATAATTTAATTAACTTTATAGTTTTCAAATGTTTCCCTTTTAGTACTTTAGACTTTTATTATATTTAATATTGTCTTATTATCATAACATAAATCTTTGATTTTCAAGGTCCAGAGCTGCAAAAGTAGTGATGCACGTACATGTTCAGATGATTCTGAAACTGTCATTGGATTGACGAAACCTACAGGTATGGTATATTCAGAATATATTCCATTTAATAAATTGCATGTATGTACTTTTTCATTACTAATTGAAGAAGCAGTCTTAAATTAACCTATTATTGTTTCAATTATTTCAGTTCCAGGTAAACCCACACTGATGCCTATGAACGCTCTTAACGAAATTGATGTTGTAGTCACTACATCTCAGTACTTAGGTGAACAACCAAGTTGTTGGGTTAGCTTGCATGAGGGGAGTCATCTTCAACAGAACAGCTCCAAACATCCAGTCACTCCACAGAAGGAATACACATTCACTGTAGGAATTATGAAAACATAAATTAATTGAACTATCAAGTATGATTTTGAGATTGATATGTCGAACTGAATTGTCTTATTATTTTCAGTTTACCGGGTTGAGACCCAGTTCCGAATATCAAGTTAAAAGTGGATGCTGTAACGTGAAGGGTTGCAGTAGTGTGGCAGAAACAGCTACTAACACGAAACTGGCTGAACCAGTGCTTACTGATAAATTCTTATCAGGCACCATCACCAGTACTACGATAGTAATCAAAATACCTAAAATCGAATCAGGAGACTCCTCAATGTGTGTAACTTATTTAATTTATAAATAATAGGTAATTGTTATATTTAAAAAGATCAAATTAATAGCAATCAACTGAATGAACTGAATGAAATTTTATCCAACTAGAAATGTGGTCTTCATTGTCGTCAGAGGATATGGAGAGGAAAGGATGAACTTTACTGATCTTTATGACGAATACAACAGAGCTAGAATGAGAAAGAAGCGTTCAGGAGAAAATGAATCGGGAACTAAATCATATGTAGCCGGAGTTGTTGAGGTTTGTTAAATTTTTGTATTTGTTAAACTTATCCTTCATCTGATTAGATAGTTATGGATTAGCAGAACAAGTTTGCAATTAATTTCATTCCTTCAGAACAACAGTGAATTCACAGTTGGCTCAGGTGACCCACCTTACAATCCACCTCTTATTCGTGGAGAGGTATATTCTATTATCCCCCTCATTGAACTCAAACTAAACAGTAAGTGTAACAATTTTGATGAAGTTAAGAGTAAATTATATAATAATGATCGGTTGTTTTTTCATGATATTCTCATCACTTTTTCAGATGACCGGCTACTAGTGGAAGAACCTAAAATAACTTTCACAGCTGGTGGATCACTTCATCAGCCTAATCAAAATCTTTGGATTGTGCCCCTGATCATTATTCTCGTAGCAATCGCTCTAGTTTCCATTGGGTAATTATATGAGTGATCAAAAATAAAGCTCTTTTGAACTTTGAAGTGAATTTCAGATGTCTGACCAAACCGGTGGGATAAAATATTATCGCTAAATAACTTGGAAACTTTTTTATTCGAAGGTTTTTATGAAATAATTTTCCTAATGGATAAAATACCTAATGCATTCACAGATATCTCGTTTACCGAAGAAAAAGAACACAAGAAGAAGATATAGGAACGCATGTCAATGAATTGGAATCAACATTATATGGTAAATTAGACCAAATTAAAAATAATTAGAGACTTAATTTTTATCATTAAATCGTATTTGTTTTGAGAGGGAAAGAATTCTTATCGTACCAGAAATTGAAACATTGGATCTGAGGTTGACCAAGTTGACTAAAGGTGTAAAAGTTTAAATTTCAAAGATAACCTTCACAAAAATGATGATCCTCAAACTATCTTAATTATTTATTAACCTAATTTGCTTGTTTCTTGAATTAAATTATTTATATTTAATGATCATATCCATAATAAATTTCCATTTATACTGGAATATTTCATTCTCACTAATAATTAATATCTCTTCAAATCTTAACGTCAATTATAGCTAGCTTTCCTATTCAAAATATATTCCTTATTTATTTATTCGAAACCAAGCTTTTGAGAAGTAAAAATTTTAAAATGTCGAGATCCGTTATCTTCCCTACCTTTTTCTTCTACAAAAATTCCAATAGAAGAAACTCCGATGGTAGAAATTCAGATGGAAGAGATTAAAGTTGATGCAGTGTCTTTCGTGAACATGGAAGGCTATCTCCATTCCCTAATTAACTCTAATGGGGCAATCGAAAAGTTCAAGGTATAGTATAATAATTTCTACCATCGAGAAATGATGAATAGAACATTAACCAAACCTTAATATTTTTTTCATTTTGCAGGAAATTCCAAAATGTTATCCAAAATCTACCTCCGATGGAGAGAGCAATGAAAATAGAATGAAGAACCTCTCCAAGAACAATCTACCATGTTTGTATTCAATATTCTTTATTTGCTAATTTGCATAATTATATAATGAATATGTTTAGAAAATGTCTGCATCAACCATCGTAACAAAAATAAGATTTCACCATCTTTTTGTCGTCAGCATTTCAGATGGGCAAAATTGAAATCAAGTCATTTGATTCAAATTCTTCTTTGATTTGATGTATATTTATTTTTTGACATCTAAATACTTGGCCTCGAATTACTTATATACTATAAAGTAATTTAAAATTATATTTATTCATTATATTCCCTCTAGTTACCTTTCTTAAAAAATTTTACTATTGAATCTTGAAATAGATTATATAAATTTATTTTCATTCAATATATATAGAAAACATAGGAATACATGACTCATCATTATTATTCTTAGTTTAATATTTTTCTTAGTTTGCTCCACTTATTAATCATAATGAACAACTCAAATTAGTGAATGTTAGTTATGTTAAAAGTTTCCTCTTTTCTGAACAGACGATGACACTCGAGTTCATTTGAAAATCCGGGATGGAGACCCTTCATCTGACTACATAAATGCTAACCACATAACGGTAAACACACATATGTTTGATTGTAAATCTTGTGTTACCCTATCTTTTCATTAACAATATTTTAAATATTTGAAGTGAAGGTTACTGTTTGAAATCATCAGGTATAATTCGATATTCTTGACTACATTTTCTCGATTGCAGAGCGTGTCCAAGAACAGGAGGTACATTGCGTCTCAAGGTCCGAAAGACAACAATGTTAGTACAATCGCAGACTTTTGGAGGATGATCATTGAACAAGAAGTTAACGTGATTATTATGGTTGCTAACTTTATCGAAAAAGAAATAGTGAGTATGGGTTCAGTATTCATCAAAAATGCATATAATATTAAAGATATAGTACTTTCTCATATTAATCTTGCTTTATGTGTTAAGAAATATGTTTGAAGCTGATTTAATAATTTTAATATTTCAGGCGAAAGTTGGTGAATACATGTGGCCCGAATTCCCGTTGCCAATTCAGTCACCCAACGGCGTCATTTTAGTTGTGAAGCGTGAAATCGAATCTTTCTACACAATATCCACTATTCAGGTGACCCTATCATTTAAACAATGAAATCCATATTTCTATTGATCATATATATTTTCCCAATTAATAATAGGAACATTTTCGAGGCAGTTGTTAAGTTAATCGGGGTAGTCACCACGGCAGCCAGGGAGCAGCGAGAGTGCAGCGCTGCTGGGGGTAAATTCAACTCCGGTGTAGCTGCGTAGAACTACTCTCTCTAGGCACCTGCTCCTATTTGCCCAGCGCGCTGCTTGATGGGAACGTCCATGGTTTTTGAAAACTTTTTTATTAATGAAGCTACGGTTCTAAAACTTGGTATCTTAATGTAAAATTGAAATATCTTTCGATTTTGTTCATGGCAATTTTTTGATTCGACCCACAGAAAACGAGTTATTCGGATTTCGAACGGATTTCGACCCTTTTTCCAAAGGCTGAAGGCTCTTTTTTGGTTAAAGCTACGGCATTGCGGTTGTTTGCATTCGATACTCAAGGGGATGGTCTAGAATGTAAGTTGCATTTTTTTCGAATTTCTGATTATTTTTCGAAATATTAAAATATATATATTTTTTTAAATTTAATATTTTTAAAAATAATTCGAAATTCGAACAAAATGCAACTACCGTTCTTGATAGCACCCGAGTAATGAAGGACTTGAATTATGAAATGCTCCTGAGTTGTGAAGTATTTTCTTTGTTTAAATCATAGAAAACGATAATTCTTGAGGTAGAACTATACCTTTTCCAACTCAAGTTGGCAGAAGTGAATAATGAATAGGCAGAATTGAAAATCATATTGCAGAAGTGAAAATGTAAAATGCAAGTATGACAAGCAATTACAATATAGAATTTTTAATGAAAATTACAACTTCAATGCAATAGTGAGTTTTTGAAATCTTCTCCACCAGACTCTACCATATAATAGAATAATACTCTATTATAGAATAATACTCTATTATAGAATAACACTCTATTATAGAATAATATACTCTGTATAGGATTATACCCAATCATAAGACAATACCCAATTATAGGATGATACCCAATAATTACTAAAGGTAAGGAAAATATCCAATTATAGAATACCACCTATAATTGTGTATTATCCTTTAACGGAGTATTATATATGAAAATATAAATCAGGACGGCAAATATTTATTATAAAGTTTAAGTTATCAATAAATCGGATATATTGAGTATAAACTGTGTTTCTTTATTAATTGTTTGAGGTTTAAATGATGTGTATTTTTTGTTAATGATTTAAATTTAGGTATAAATGACTACTACCATTATATACATATATTAATTTTTTGTACAATAATGAGTAGCTATATTGATTTCCCACAACATTTACTTAATATTTGTTTGATTACCTCAATTTTGTATATAATTTAGTGCACACAGCACATTCATATAAGAGTAATAGTTGTCATAGTTATCCCTCAATGACAATAATTCTCTATGATTATAATCACAGAAAACTATCTCTGCACACGAATTATGAAGTGGTTCCCAGTTATGAAGAAACCATTATTTCACTGTAGCTATTTTGAAGTGCCTCAAAATGGTATTCGAAGTTATTGGAGGACCAACCATGTTTTTAGAAGAAGAAAAAATATTAATGAAGCTACGGTTCTGAAACTTCGTATTCATATATAAAATTGAATTCCCTATCGTTTTTGTTCGTTTTTTTTCGATTAGACCTATAGAAAACGAGTTATTCGAACTAATAGAGCGATATACCCGCTCTCCTTCCCCCCTCTCCCCAGGGGTATAGCGTCATCCAGGAACATTCTAGAGCTCAGATTTTTTGAACTATCATTTATAATGTTGTTATGTACCTATTTATGAAATAAAAAATAAATAATACAATTTAGTGATTTTTCCATGGCCGGTCCCCTTAACTGTGGTATTGCAGCCCTTAACCAAAACTGCTATTAATAATAATATAATTATACAGTCGTGGCTAGGGACTGCGCATCCGCAGTTAGGCAGCGCGCTAGGCAATTAGGAGCAGTTGCCAGAATAGTTCTGCGCAGTTACGCCGGAGTAGAATGAGCCCTAAAAACGGTCAGTTTGGCACCCACGCTGTGCTCTCGCTGCTCCCTGATTGCTGTTATGACTACCTCGATCGGCT
Source organism: Caprella mutica (assembly GCA_947561585.1). Taxonomy (NCBI): domain Eukaryota; kingdom Metazoa; phylum Arthropoda; class Malacostraca; order Amphipoda; family Caprellidae; genus Caprella; species Caprella mutica. Next base: position 141,059 of record CANNZV010000318.1, on the reverse strand, counting down.
TAACCGCTGCCTCGAAAATTGTTCCTATTTTCACTAGGGTAATTAAATGGAATCTTATACCCATTTCCAGTCATTTAAATGTATTCGTTACCTTAATTAATATTTATAATGAATGAATGAAAATTTTGAAGTTTACCTGTACTTTGTGAATTAGGAAGTGCTTTGTTTTTAGATGTCATTAGATTCTATGTTATGTAATACTTTGGATACTGAAACAGCTTATTATAAAACTTGTCTATATCTTTCTTCCTTACATATTCCGGTTAAAGCAACTACTGAAATTTCAAATAATAGTGAACTGCATGTATATTCAAAAGGATTATTAACACTTCCACTTTAAAACTATTTTCCCTATTTCCGTTAACAGGTCCGTATTTTGGTTGGCGAAGAATATGTCCAACGTGAAGTTACCCACTACCATTTCACTCAATGGCCTGAACATGGAGTTCCTACTGAAACAAAGACTCTTTCTCAAATCATACTGAACATTGCGATTGGACACGATAATAGTAAATCAGTCATTAATATATTTTCATTATAATTATTATCCTTACAAGCTGTTATTATGATTAATTTACCAGTTGAATATGAAGCATAATTCTTTGTCTTCTATCCCAGTTCATGCTGTGGTCCATGGCTCGGAAGGAATCGGGCGCACCGGAACAGTTCTCTTCTGTCTCATTTGCTACGACTATTTTCTCAAGAAAATGCCACTCGACATATTCAAAGTTATCAGACAACTCAGGTCTGATAGAGGCAGATTGATCGAAAACCAAGTGCAGTTCCAGCTGTGCTTAAATCTCTTGGATGAAATGCTGTACGGTGCCAAAAATTCATTCCCCGTGTCTGAAATCAGTGAGGAACTGCAATCTTTCCAGAAAGATTGTTTCGAAAACTATCAACGACTTGCAAGACTTCCAAACTCTCTGATCTGTTCCACAGCAAGTCACCCTGATAACTTGAGTCATAATCGAAATTATCAATACTTGGCTCCGGATTTGCATCGTGTCAATATTGAAGTAATATTTTGCAATTGTCAATATTGTTTGAAATAAAAGTAATTTTATTCTTTATATTTAATATTAAAAATTATTTCCAATGTTTTTCTGTAGGGTTCAAATGGAGAAAATATGTACATCAACGCTGTAAAATTTCAAGGTTTGGAAATCGGTGTTGAATACATCGCAACTCAACATCCTTTCATGGACGATCTGGACAAATTCTGGAATCTAGTGCATACTAACAAACCTTCCAAAATGGTTGTTCTGAACAAAGAATTTGATGAGGTTTGGTAGTTAAAAATTCAGTTATCCTTACATCTTTTAACAGACACAAATAGCTATAATAAATTTGTGTTGAAATTCTTTTTTTTGCAGAATTTTCCCGAGTTCTACCCGTCAGTAGTTGGCAGCAGTTTTGAAGTTGACAGCAATGTTATCAAATGCATCAGTAGAAATTCTCTGTCTACTAACTTGATAGAGAGCGAAATCACTGTTGACTCCAGAAAGGGGGTAAATTATTATCAAGTGTTTTATCGTTACAACACTCAAATCAATTTAATGAGGAACTTACTCGGAATTTACTCATTTCTATTTATTTTCACATTAGGTAGTTCAGGAAATCAAGGTTTTCGAAGTTCAAAACTGGAAGCGTGGTGTTCCTCATCCTCGTGACTTGTCTGAACTTGTGGAAGTTGCCGACATTTTGCTCTCCCATGTGAATGCCACGCCTCCTCTCTTCGTGTGTGGGTGAGTCATTACAAATCTGCATGTAACCCTGACCAGAAAAATAATTTATTGATAAGGAACAAAAATTTTTTGGTAAATTTTTTGATATTAATACTAATAGCTGTTTGTTGTATCTCATAACTTGTTGATTGTTCTAATGGAGTCTTGAACATCCTCTCACCCGCGAAAGAGAGGTTTTAGAGGGTCGGGTCCACCCCTTCAAGGAACTCAACCCCCCACTCGTAGTTCCTGAAGTAATTTCCTTTTCTGTAAAGATTTTATCCCTCTTGTTTTTTTTTTATCTTGAAAAAAATGTAAAATTAAATATTAATTTTTTATACATATGGTGGAAAATAATTATTACCATGGCAAATTTGCGGAAGATTCTGTTTTTTTCTTTATTCCTTTTTCATTCGGTAACATGTGACATATGGCAATTGGATTTTTAACCTAACATTAAAACGTTCTTGCAAATATCAGAAGCAAAAGATTTTCCAAATGTGGGCTGTAGAGCAACCTCAGATTTTTCAGACAGAACCACATTATCTATCATGTGAGGAAAAATAAAATATAATTATTGTTACTTAACTTCTATATCGATTAGTATCAATGATGTACCATTTGTATAACGAAAACCCGAAAAAAACGGAAAACCGAAAAACTGATGAATCCAGAAGAACATATTAACCGGAAACCAAAAAATCCGGGAAAGCGAAAAATCGGTGAAAAGTGGAAACTCCGGTAAAAATGAAAAACAGAAAAACGTAAGAGAAAATTTAGTTAAATTCTGTGATTTTTAGTTTCTCTTCGAACGAACCAACATATCGCTTCTACCATTACATACAAATTTTTGAAGATTTCAATTTGAGTTGGAAACATACTACACATTTGACCAATCAGTATAATAAAACCGTGAAATATATACAGGTACCGCTAGTTAACAGTAATTTACACTAATAATATAATTACCATTCTTTAGCCCATATTACCCCTGAACAGTGATGGTGTGACAGCGTGTGGTCTGATGATAGGTAATAATGGTATAATAATAATATAATTACCATTCTTTAGCCCATCTTACCTCTGTACAGTGATGGTGTGACAGCGTGTGGTCTGATGATAGGTAATAATGGTATAATAATAATATAATTGCCATTCTTTAGCCCATCTTACCTCTGTACAGTGATGGTGTGACAGCGTGCGGTCTGATGATAGGTAATAATGGTATAATAATAATATAATTACCATTCTTTAGCCCATCTTACCTCTGTACAGTGATGGTGTGACAGCGTGTGGTCTGATGATAGGTAATAATGGTATAATAATAATATAATTACCATTCTTTAGCCCATCTTACCTCTGTACAGTGATGGTGTGACAGCGTGTGGTCTGATGATAGGTAATAATGGTATACTAATAATATAATTACCATTCTTTACCCCATCTTACCCCTGTACAGTGATGGTGTGACAGCGTGTGGTCTGATGATAGGCATCATCAACACTATCGACAGACTCAAGGTGTTCCAGGACATTGATGTTTACAGGACAGCAGTCATGCTCAGAAGATGTCACCCTAATGTCATCGTGGATCAGGTAATCTAATTGTTTTATTATCAAATCAAAGTATCTATTGAAAACTTATGCAGAATTAATTTATATAGGAATCATTTCAAGTTGTATTAACTTTTTATTGGATTTATAATTGATTTAATATTTTAATTTTAGAGGAATTGTACTGCAGATTCTTGACTAACATCATTAATAAAGAAATTTTGAAATATAAAATAATCTATTATACTGATAGATATGTAAGCTTCGTAATACATTGTGATTGAAAAGAAAATGAAAGCCTAAAATTCAATAAACTATCATTATTATTTTTGTTTTACCAGCAGGAATTATTGTTTCCAAAGTTTAGATATTAAAATTTCAAGAGTTTTTGTTAGACTTCAAGCAAAAATGTTGTATAATTTATTTTAAGTTTTTTGTATACATTTTCAGAGTCAACTTGTGAAAATGATGGAAGCTGCTAAGATCTTCAATGACAATTACAATATCTATGACAAACTCTAGATTTGTACAAATAAAATGAAATAACAAGAGGATGTGTTTCTAACTTGTAAATGATAGAGTTAGTTGTTCCAGTTACTAGATTTAGAAGATATGAGTAGTCTTGTTTTGAAAGGTATCCGGTAAATTCATCGCATGGTAAATTCATCGCGGGTAAATTCATCGCTTGGTAAATTCATCGCAGGTAAATTCATCTCATGGTAAATTCATCGCATGGTAAATTCATCGCATGGTAAATTCATCGCGGGTAAATTCATCGCTTGGTAAATTCATCGCAGGTAAATTCATCGCAGGTAAATTCATCGCAGGTAAATTCATTGCATGGTTAATTCATCGCAGGTAAATTCATTATATGGTAAATTCATCGCATGGTAAATTCATCGAATGGTATAATAAAACATTAAATTGATAAACTTAAATAAACTCTTTGCAAATAATTGCGCCGACCTTACTTTATTTTTCGCTGGATTAGGGTAACTTGTTTGTACGAATCTGTGCTGTTAGTTTATTTTAAATGATTGAGTTTCTAGTTAAAGAATGTCATATAATTTTCTCATGTATTTTTAATTTGTAGGTAATTGCATTAATTTATTATTTTATAGTTATGCTTATTTTTCTTTAATTTAAATTTATATTATTTCTCAAATTACGTATTTGTGTAGCTACTCAGTACTCATATAGTTTGAACAAAAATATAACTGTAAATGATATACCTCTTCGAAAATATGATCAGCAAAGCATAATTGCCTCAGTAAATGGGAACCAGGTTTTCTAATTATTGAAGAGGTATTGTTACAATTCATCTTTTTAAGAGTAATTTAGAAATATTTTTTGTGCAGTTGTAATTACCATGTGATGAATTTACCATGCGATGAATTTACCATGCGATGAATTTACCATGCGATAAATTTACCATGCGATGAATTTACCATGCGATGAATTTACACTGAACCGTTTAGAACCTAAGTACCAAGATATTCTTCCTGTTCCTGTTTCCATTCTCTAGATTTTCGTCTCTGAAATTTCTTGCAGTGTACTGTAGCGTAATTGACATTTTGCCCCATTGACGTCACATCTTTTCCAAGTGACGTCACATTATCCAAAGGGAAATGGGTTAGTCACGACCCTTTGTACCTGCATTTGGAGCTTGAAATGCCGCAGTTATTATTGCTAATGTAACCGCTTGTATTAAATATATTGGAAAGTAGGCATCCATATTATGGTTGTATGTCTTTGTATATAAGTTATTAAAATATAATTAAGGTACATATTGTTTGAGCTTTCAGTATATCTCATTAATATTTAGAATGATATTTATCAATTTAATTTTATATTTTATGTATGTGGCTTGCAAGTTATTTTTATCACATTTTTTTTTAATTAATGGCGTAACGATATTCTCATCTACTATTTATTAACTGACATTTTATTTTATGCTTACATGCTTTCATTTACTGATAAAAGATTTCACATATGACTTCTTCATACAGTCAGTTGGTTGATACTTCAGTCCATCCTTGATGAGAAACATACATCGTTTATTATCTGTAATCGGGTTACAAAACAAATGTTCAATAAATGTAAAGAAGCTTGCGATTTAACAACTAATAATAATATAATACAAGCTTTAAAAAAATATATAAAATTTTGTTTCATTTCAAAATAGAAATGTCATTTGACGAAATACGATGTTTCGTTAACAAATATTCAGTATGGTATAGTCTCTTATTTTGGATATTTAGCAAATTTCGAATGGTTCTATCAAAGAAATTTATCGTCTTGTAGTCAGCATAGAAAACTAAAAGACAATAAAAGACAACATTTATATAGTCTTTTATTGTCTTCCAGTTAGCATCGAATGCAATTTAGTGCCCTTGCAGTGTAGGTAAACTTTAGGAAAATATTTTAGTCACACTAATTTAGACACAATATGTCATCCGTAATCATCTTTGACGTTAAAATGACGCTATTATTCATCCACGATAGATACAGTCGTCGATATCGCTTACGTAAATAACTATACCTGGTAATAAGTTCTAAACTGTTATACTCATTTCTAAATGATGTGTATTATAAGTTCTAAATTACTGTACTAAGTTCTAAGAGAAATGTAATAAGTTCTAAATTACTGTACTTAGTTCAAAGATAGGTTACTTTTTGTTACTTTACCTCTGGTTACTTTTGGTTACTTTACCTCTGGTTACTTTTGGTTACTTTACCTATGGTTACTTTTGGTTACTTTACCTCTGGTTACTTTTGGTTACTTTACCTCTGGTTACTTTTGGTTACTTTACCTCTGGTTACTTTTGGTTACTTTACCTCTGGTTACTTTTGGTTACTTTACCTCTGGTTACTTTTGGTTACTTTACCTCTGGTTACTTTTGGCTATTTTACCTCTGGTTACTTTTGGTTACTTTACCTCTGGTTACTTTTAGTTACTTTACCTCTGGTTACTTTTGGTTACTTTACCTCTGGTTACTTTTGGTTACTTTACCTCTGGTTACTTTTGGCTATTTTACCTCTGGTTACTTTTGGTTACTTTACCTCTGATTACTTTTGGTTACTATACCTCTGGTTACTTTTGGTTACTTTACCTCTGGTTACTTTTGGTTACCTTACCTCTGGTTACTTTTGGTTACTTTACCTCTGGTTACTTTTGGTTACTTTACCTCTGGTTACTTTTGGTTACCTTACCTCTGGTTACTTTTGGTTACTTTACCTCTGGTTACTTTTGGTTACTTTACCTCTGGTTACTTTTGGTTACTTTACTTCTGGTTACTTTTGGTTACTTTACCTCTGGTTACTTTCGGTTACTTTACCTTTGGTTGCTTTCGGTTACTTTACCTCTGGTTACTTTTGGTTACTTTACCTCTGGTTACTTTTGGTTACTATATCTCTGGTTACTTTTGGTTACTTTACCTCTGGTTACTTTACCGTTGATTGACTCTCAGAAGTTACAAACTTCAAATTTCGTAAAGAGAAAGCTTAGTGACAAATTTTTTTATTAGTTCATATACACTTTCGAAAGTTTAGTTTGTAGAAATTATTAAAAAAGTATAAAGAGTACTATTGTATTGTTTTAACTTAATTTAGTGACCTTTTGAAGAGGAAATTATTCAAATATCTTTATTTATTTATTGAAACAATAGGTTCCTTGTATTTAGTTTAGGTGCCGGGAAAACTTTTAATCAATTTTTACATAGATTTGATTTAGAAATAGGGCAATTTATCGAAGATTAAACCACAGCCTACTCTACACCTCGACTGATAGATGAAAAATTAGCCTTTTCCGTTAGAGGCCAACTTTCTATGCTGAACATTGATTATAATATTAAATTGATATAGATGGTATTTTAATTTTTAAGACTTTTTGACCTTGATAATGGGTATTTCAAGATAGGGAAGTACCAGGGAACAGCTATGTGGGACAAAGATAAACACATGCAATATATCCACAATCCACATAGTATTCCCTTCTCTTCGGGACAGGCCAACAACAAGAGTGTAAAGAAAACATGGGAAAATAATAATATACAATTTTTATATTGACAATTGATGGAAACATCATTGTAATTTTCAAGGCATATTAACTACAAGGTAGGGTATTGCGCAGGTTCATATTAAGATGAATACAGTTTTGTTGTGAAAAACGCTTCGGTGGCCTGGGGGTTAACTATTTTTTCATAGAAACGAGGTATGTTTTACAATTTTTTTAGAATCGAATAATTCAACTTTTTTTTATTTGACTAAACTGACTAGTTCAGCATTACGTTGATTATCCTCAATATATATTAACGTAGAAGGTATGGTAAATGTCTTGATACGAGTTGTAGACTCTTCTGCGCATAAACAAAGAACATACGAACGCACAGGTGTGACCCTGCAATATTACTTTACTCTATGTACTGTACATCAGGTTGAATAGTTATTTGTATATAAGGATTTGCCCATGTTCGCTAAAGGGGCAGTACAGTCATTTTTTGATAAAATAATTTTAATATCAAACGATTGTTTAGAAGGAATAAAGTATTCGTGTAAAATTGCAATGTTCAATAGAATCTAATAATTGAAATATATCATTTTATATAGGTATATATAATCAATTTCTTAAGAAATGATAACGGTAGATGGCGCCACAATCAGTGGCGCCATCTTGTAAAGAAACAACTGAGATAAGTTTTTATCTAGATTTTAGCTCAAGTGAAGAGATGGCTTTATTTTTGAAACTATACCTTCTTGTCTACCAATTCACATAATCTTTTCACCATTTTGACGCAAACAAAGCTTGATTAGTGCATAAAAAAATTGATATGAAAACATCAAACATACTCACGTACATACTAATGAGAGCAAATGCTTCCGCTAGGTGTCGCTAATTTTATTATATACTTTTTATATGAACATTTTAAAAATAAAAAAGCATTCAAATATTACATAATTAAATATTCTGAATTGATTTAAAACCAATTTGGCGATTGTTTGATTTTGACTTTACTATCCCTTTAATGCAGTCAGTGTACGGATTAAATTTAAAATTGTTTAACCTGCTGTATAGCAAGGCTCATAAACTACAGTGTATATAAACCTTGTTGTATAGTATATAAAGTATGTAAACTAATATCGCAGGGTTACATATGTGTGTTCGTATGTGCGTATTTGTTTATGAGCAGAAGAGTTTAAAATTCGTATGAAGGCATAGCATACCTAATAAGTTAATGTATCTTGTTAATTTTTCAGCATATAAAAGTGATTATTAAATAATTTATAACCAATATGAAGCAAAACAAGACAATGACAAATTAATGTAGCCTAGTGAATTAAGACATCCTCAGCACAGGCCAAGTTAAATCATTTTTCCGAAGTCACTATTCCTGTTTCACAATCACATTCGTGTATCAACAAATTAGCCTATCCTTCAACACTAATATTCCTTCGTCCTACTGAACTTTGCTATCTTATTTCTATCAGAGTTCCGCTTCGTCATACCGCTGTCGTAAAATCGTCTCTTCTTTTCACTATGAATAAGACTCTTCTTTTCCTTGACATAGTTTGTAGTGAGACAATTGAATAGGGAGGATCCGATATTAGGCAGCAACCGATCAAAAAGAAGTGAGTGCGATCAGGGCAAGGTAATCCAGCCAGAATTTTTCCAAAAATTGTCACAACATTCTTACAAAACACAGTCTTATTTTGGGTTGTTGCAAATGAAAAGAGCTAAGTTCTTGAATGAAAATGAATGAAAATATGTAGTGAATAATATGTACATGAACGTAAAATATATATATTATATATACACAAGAGAAAGAAACTAGTTAACCATTGAACTATGGACTGATGGTAAATGATTAAAACTAGCAAAATATAACTACCAATAGAGAAATGTTCAAACGATGCCATTCAGTTAATATGTATTACACCTTGAATAAACGATGCTGCAGCAAAAAAGAAAACTGATTTTAACAAAAAAGTTATTGAACTTAAACAGATACGGAAAGATTTCGTATAGTATTATAATCAAAATTTAACTTATTTAAATATTTCTTCTTCTTTATCTTTTACACTCTACTATAGTCTACAGCTACAGTGACTATACAGCACATAAATTTGATGTTTTTTATTAGGCGTTGAGCTTGAGACTGATGGTCAAGGATTAAAACTAGGGATAAACAACTATCAATAGAGGAAAAGGGCACACATATGTTTTCTGGGTGGATATTTTTCCGCAGTGGGATTTTTTCTTCCATTTTTTTTCCGGATATCAATTCATCAGCTATTTATATCCGTCAGCTATAAATGGGTTTTGATTCCGAAACAGACGTTAACCATATAATTATATTAATGCCATTTGCTATTCAACTAGGAGGTCTTAGATTTTGTTTTGGTTATATAGGCTCGTTGGCTTCATTTACTATCATCTCTTCATTTTCCTCTTCCATCAGTGAGTCCAGCAATCAGTGCTTGTGGTTTATGTAATTACTTAGTTAACTTTGTCAACTACATGTGGTAGGTTATTTTGATTGTGATGCCAATTATGCTTTCTAACTGCTTCTTCTAGTCCTTTGAGTTTAATTTCTTTCTGACGTCTGCGATATGGCCGTTGGCCCGAAGTCGACGTCTAATCCCATAGTAAAAGTAAATTAATTGTTCACTGGGGTGGAAAATACCAATGTGAAATATACCAGGGTGGAACTTACCGGGGTGGAATATACCGGGGTTGAACTTACCGGGGTGGAATATACCAGGGTGGAATATACCAGGGTGGAATATACCAGGGTGGAATGTACCAGGGTGGAACTTACCGGGGTGGAATATACCGGGGTGGAATGTACCAGGGTGGGATATACCTTGAACCAAATTTATCTATTGCATTAATAATTCATGCTATGTATATCAGATTCCTCATCAATTCTTTCACCTAATTTTATATCTGAATTGATCATTAACTTTTGTATGCCAATAGTTATTTGCTACAGTATTTTACATTATACTCTCAACTAGATCAAAATTGAACCAAGGATATACAGATAGCCTTTAGTTAATATATTGATATCAATGTAGATTTTCCTTATCAGTTTTTTGGGAAATCCTTTCAATTATTTAGTCGGTGCAGATTATCAATATTCTAACTTCTGAATGTTTCTAATGAATTATGAACCAACTTAAATAAATACATGTTTGATGAGAGTATCACTCCTTTCACTGCAATATTGATAAATATCTGAAGAATATTCCCGAGACTATGTTGATTTGAAAGATATGTATATTGTATATATTACCGCTACAGCCTCCCACAACATTGGAAAATGTGTGAATGAGTATCAGATGTGCGATGTATTGGATAAGTTGCTTCGCATCGGAAGTATTGTCTCGAGGATATGCTGATATCAATGACATGTGACAGGGTGAAGCTATGGGAAGGTTTGGAAGATGGGGAGGATTTTTAAGTATTGGGTGATAGAGAGAAATATACTGAAATTCAAATTCGTTAGTATTACTAGTTTAATGGGGCTAAAACACAAACATATGTATAAGAGTATCCCGTGTTATAAGTATATGCATGTTAAACACTTCCATACTACGTATACGTATAATACCAACAGTCACTATCGCTTCTTATCGCTGAGATTTGACATCCGTTAAACTTGCTACTCGGTATAAATGATTAGAAAAAATGAAACTTAATGATTGATTTAAAGTTACCAGTTCTATTCTGTAAAATTTTCTTAGATCTCTATTGAATAGAATAAGGTTTTAGAAATTTAGTTAATAATAAAGATCAAAGTATTTAGTTTTTTATTGTTTTATTTATATATTGATTGAATTTATACAGCTAAGATTACTATAACCGTCCGTAATATTACCGTAAAAGTTTACATTTACATTATAGCTATAAGAATTTCTTCAAATTATTGGTACATTGCACAATGATGTCAAAGCTATTTTTCTGCTAACATTTCATGATATCCTTCAAGTTGAGATAATTATAACATTGGAGGTTACAATCAGTTCTATGGGAAATCCGCTGATTATATTATTGTTCAGTACATTCTAAATATCAATGAAAACAATTAACACATAAAATCACTTCAAAAACACACGAAAATGTAAAGATTGGCTGCAGCGAATCAATGTCCACTCTGAGACAATTTCCAAAATGCGTGGCTTTACCTTGTCAATTTTAAGTGTCTCTTTCAAATCATTTTCGTATCAAAGTTTGTTGTTATAACACGATAGGGTTAAACCAAACCTCCTAAAACCATCAAACTTATTGGAGTGACTCTATTTAACTAATTTTCCTATTTTTAATAGACCTATCACCCAAAGAAAAAATTTATATTTTGAGAAATTTGTAGGAATAGAAAATAATCAACTTTTGAGAAATAATTTTTATCGTAATTATAGTTTTATATTACATTAGAATTTCTCTGTTTATACTGAATAACTTTTTCTTTTAATATTTTACGATATCCTTTAGTTGAGATATTTAAAACAATGGAGATTTTCTAATCTGTTGTTTATAGGAAATCTTTTTGATTATAAAGTCGTTGAAGAAAAGCATTATTTTAAATTTTGAATATTTTTATTTTGTGAGCTTAGATAACATTTTCATCCTGTTTAAAATGGCGTATCTTTTTTCTTTGTTTAAAATGGCGTATCTTTTTTCTTTGTTTAAAATGACGTATCATTTTTCTTTGTTTAAAATAGGGTATTTTTTTCTTTATCAATATACCCTTCCTGTATAACAGATATAATGAAGAGCTTTGAAGAGTTATTGTGGGGTAATACGGGGCAGTTAATTCTGTTACGCGGGACAGAGAGGATACGTAAAGAGTTTGCGCCACAGTTTGGAAAGATGGCTTAGCTTCTATATTTCCTTGAACTGTGGCCGTACAGTGAAGGGGTGGAGTGAAGGGCAGTGTTAGTGACTGTACAGTGAAGGGTGGAGTGAAGAGCAGTGTTAGTGAATGTACCTGTGAAGGGCCGTGTTAGTGAATGTACCAGTGAAGGGGTGGAGTGAAGGGCAGTGTTAGTGAATGTACCAGTGAAGGGGTGGAGTGAAGGGCAGTGTTAGTGAATGAACCAGTGAAGGGGTGGAATGAAGGGCAGTGTTAGTGAATGTACCAGTGAAGGGGTGGAGTGAAGGGCAGTGTTAGTGAATGAGTGTGTTTTTATCAAATTGTTTTGTATTCCAAGAAAATAGCATAATGGGCATGAAACTTGTGAATAAATTTTGGAAAATTATTTGATGTGGCGAGTAAAAAAAACTACCGTAGTTCAATCCTAAACTAGTTCAATATAGACATAAAAATCATTATTTAATCATGTTATATATTAATAAATATTGATTCGAGTTATGATTAAATTCACCTCTCCTTTGGTTAAATCTATAGTTATTCAAAATATCTACATAAATTATTATGGTAGCTATAACAACTATGTATAAGCGAATTTTTATAAATTTTTCGGTGCTTAATTTTAATCATTTTTCATCCCCTTAATGCATATAATTATTTTTAGATATAATTAATCGTTCTAAAAGTGAATTCTAATTAAAAACCACCAACCAACAAATGTGAATCCTTATGAGTTACTTTCTACTGAAATAAACTGATAAGAAAATAGAATGTGGTTCTCACGGACCGGAGAGATTCTTTGGATTCTCTTCTTGAGTTTCAATCAAGTTTTCTTGGTCCAAGGCAACGAAACATGCGAAAAAACTTTCAGACAATTGAACACTACCTCTACCTTCAACATCCTGTGAGTACTTTGTTATCTTAGGAAATATTGTAATTGAAATGAATACAGTTTGCCTCAGTGTACAGAATAGACATGGTAATATCAATGGAGGTGATTTGCTTTTGTGACGTAATTAATTAAATATTTATTCAGGCAATAATATATAATATGAAGTAGGGTAATTAAAGTGAGTAAAGAATTACAAACTAATTAGTTATTGTTAGTATGCGAGACAGAGGATAAATATATTACATTTCAAAACTACTAATTCCCTTACTTATAATATAATTGTGTGTTGATTTGATCCGTAGATTATAAATTAAATTGGATAAAACACATAGATTGGTAACATATTTACCAAGTATAAAGTACATATCTTTAATTCTAGCTAATCTTGAGAAAAATTATATACAGGGTGGATCAAAAAAGTAATGAAACCCAACTTTAAATCAATGTATCTCAAAAACTAGTAACTCCTTGAATTAAAAAAAATCGTAGTTGTCTATTTGAAAGATTCAAAAAAAAAATCCATGGATATTGATGCAATTGTGATTATAGTAAACGGTGTTAAAAGTTTGCTTGTACAAAATACATATAAATACGAATATTTCTAATGCAGAAAATTTAACATAATAATCTTTGGTCTTTATCATTAACTTCATGATTACCAGACAATAATTATAAAATCTATATTTCGTTTTAGTTTCTTCCTTACCATCTACCGACTGTCTCAACATGTCCACCATTTTATGTCTGACGTAATGTTCAACAGTGATTAGATTTGATTAGAGAATAAGAAAGAAAACTTTATACGATGAAAATATATTCGAAAATGATCGTAATGTTATATTACATGTACAATTATCGTACACTTCAAATTAATATAAAAAAGGAGATAAACGTTAGGATTTTCAATGTATAATAATACTTTCATATCGTCAATTTGTAACACCGACTGAAATTTATTTTTTCACTAACGTATGAAAATTATTCAATATTAATTTTTTCTGAGGTATGAAAATTATTTAGAAGGAAACTCAGAAAAATGTGCATATATTTTCCAATTCAATCATGATATTCCTTTTTGGTATTTTCATTTTCAAACATTAATTTGTTTACAGTCTAGGCTTTAATTAAATTATGTACCGTCTTCACTAGTTGTAAAGTTTCAGTTTTAAAGGGTAAAATTATCAAATAGTTTATAAGTTATCACAGTTGGTTTTTTCTTCAATTGTGCAACTGAATATTATATTTTTCTGCTGACAGTTTCTCTTTCTATTCATTTCCAGTTGTCCTGAAGAATGCATAAGGTGGCCATTTGCAAACAGGGATGTTGTTTTTGGCACATCAGTGTATCACCCGGTGAGATTTCAAACTATCTTACATGCAAATTATTGAAATTATATCATTAGTTAGATCAAAATAGATTAAGTTATAGTAATTTGTGTAGTGATTATCTATTTAATTTCAGGACTCCCTAATCTGTCTCTCTGCTCTACATGCTGGAGTAGCACGCATTGGTGCCCCAAGTCCGTTAAATTTCACCCAGACTGCAACGCAAGAAACGTTTGTTGGAACAATTTCTAACAGAGTAATCTCCGGAAACAAGTAAATCCGTTACTGAATTATAATATTAGAGTAAATATTTCACAATGGTGATTTTAATATTATTGCCAATATTGGATGATACAAACATGAGAACTAATTAAATAGGATCTATTCGAAATAAGAATGATAACAATATCTTTATTGCAGGGAAGCAGGCATAGGATTTCATTTCACAAACGAGAGATTCGTTCAGACTGATCGTGAGTTTTAAAATTGAATGCTGGCTCAATCATTCAAATTTTCTTTATATTTTATTACATTTTTAATTACCAATAATTATTTTTTGTGTTTAAATTTTATTTTCTGCTGAAAACATTCGTAATGAAATGTTCTCTTGAACGATTTTTTGCACTGTGTTGAACTTATTAAATAGTTTCTCTCTGTAATAACTATCGAACATCAATTTCCTTTTTTCAGTTAGTATTTGCATACATTTTTGCCAATGCTCACTAGCCACATCAGCACTAATATCATCTGCTCTCCTCACCAACTGAGTGTCTCACAGTCCCTCATTTCACTTTGCTTATTTTCTATCTTCTACCAGAGCATTTTCAGGAGTTACTTTTTATTTGATAGAAAATATAAACCGTGCAATAACTCGGAACTTACCCTAAAAGGGGACAAGTTAATCATACCCCTATATTATAAAGTGATTACTAAATACAGCGGAATTATTATAGTTCAGCATTTAAAGTTTATGTTTACAGTATCTTGCCCCAGAAAACTAAATTACAAATAATAGATTACCATTACTCTACACTGATGGTAATAATAGATTACCATTACTCTACACTGATGGTAATAATAAATTACCATTACTCTACACTAATAGTAATAATAGATTACCATTACTCTACACTAATGGTAATAATAGATTACCATTACTCTACACTGATGGTAATAATAGATTACCATTACTCTACACTAATGGTAATAATAAATTACCATTGCTCTACATTAATGGTAATAATACAAATGAAGATCAATTACAATCAAGAATATTGTATATAATATTTTCTAATATCTAACTGTAAGTGTAAGATATTAGAAATAACAATCTAATGTGAGGTAAATATATTTAAAATATAGGCTGATAGTTGGAAATTTATGTATTGTTTAAATATTTAAAATCTATTCTCCTCAATAATAAAGATATTCACAGGTGCAGGTACCGATGAGTTGGTCATGGTTCATAGCAACAATCAGCAGTTTGTGTCAAGGAGAACAAACGCTTATGTCGCTTGCTTACCAAATATCCAGGAAACTTTGAGAAACCCATCTGCTAAGCCAGAAATAACTAGATGGAATTACAGGGAACAAAAGCATGATGATGAATTCGTAGACAGTGAGCATGCAAGTATTTACGGACTGAGAATAAGTTCAACAAGAGCTACTCGCGTACTTAGATGCATGGGGTCAAACATTGAAAAGGACATCACTGCTATCTTGGGGTACAGTGATGGTAAATATGATGCAAATATATGTTATGTCTTCTTAGTCACACTTAGTTTTATTTAATTAATTATTTAGTAAGTCATTCTAATGTTATATTAAATTATCTGTTGTACTCGATATGGTTCAAATAAATATTTTATTAGTGTTAATTTCCAGTGAAATGAAGTTAAATAATACAAACAATAAACAAACCATTGTGATGATATGTTGTCTGCACTCACTAAAGTCATATTCTTTTTTACATTATTAATTGATTAGAACTATTTTGGTAACAGAGTGAGAAAATTATTCCGATATTTGTCACTTAATTAATAAATGTTAATTTAAACAATTGTTTACCATGAAAACCGTGATTCATTTCAAAGCGATAATCTTTTTTGTGATCATTTACTATATTCTAGACAGCTATTTAGTTTATTATCTTTCGATGATAATATTAGGGTCTATATTGCACTGTTTTCAATTTTGAAATAATTGTCTACAGTTTGAGTGTGATTTGCTTGTCTTGATCGTCTGCATGATAGATATTAAGTTTCAGATCGTGACATTAAATGTTGGAAACGGAATTGAAACATTTAATAATAAATAATACTTTAGGTTTTTCAAAGCAACCACTGTGTAATAATTCCAAATTTTATTTTGTTAAGCAATGTCAAATAACTGATAAAACTTGGAAAAACCATAGATTCATTAACTATGTGATATTCAATAAACTCATTCATCATGTTAGTAACTGTCTCCAATTTCAGATTATTTTGAAGCTATCTTTCCAACTGTTACTGCTAGTTTGGAAGAATCAGTTAGACTGCAGTATTACGATAGAAGTTCTTCGTACGACATCAGTCCTATCAGATTACCTTCTTCTCTCATCTCCGGCACAGTACAAGGAAGTGATATAGAGATAACTAATGTCTCTCTCTCTGACCAGGGACTATATAATAGTCATAGTCATAGAGAAAACAAGTACCAAGCCTATTCCCGACTAATTATGAGAGGTGAGAATACCTTGTAGATATTACTTCTTCTATTTAGTTATACATTGGTGATAAATGACAATAAATCTTGAGAAGTTCCTTTTTTCATTTTAAAGAAACCAATTCAATATTCCATATAAAACAAATAAGAACTTGCTATTTTTATATTCCCTATAATAGTACATTTCGCTAATATATTTCTTCTCAGAATATATTTTAACATTCATTTATCTTTTTGTTAGTTGACTGAAATTTCAAATTCAGATTATATCTCTTTATATAAATCCCTCCAATTAATGACTCAGGGTGCAAGAAGGGTCGTTCTGGGGCCAATTGCTCTGGCTGGTGTAGAGATTGTCTCAACAACGGAGAGTGCGATTCGGACACTGGAGAATGCGTCTGTTCTTCCGGCACCAGGGGCAAGAACTGCCAAATATGTAAGTTTGATATCTTAGTCTCTCACTAATTAATAATATGAACCATAGTTGCAATTAACAAATTATGATGCTTAATATTAGTGAAAATTGAAAGAGAATATCTCAATTTGAAATTAGATTTCTTTGAATCATCTCCAGAAAATCACAAACAACCATCGTAGAAAATACAGACGCGAAAAATTATATTACTTTATATGGACGTAAATATGTTTAATTATGTTGAAAATAAAAACATTTATCACATGAAGATTCTTTGTCTCTATATTCCGTTAATTCTTTCCTTTCCTTTTTCACTTTCTTATATATTGGTTTGAAATATAAAATCCTATGTTATCTCAGTAAATTCTGCAATTTTCTTAAATTCAGTTGATTTCAGTAACCACTTGACGCTACTGGTAGACACAACAAAGAGTTGAAAAAGTGTTGCATTACAAAAATCTTTTGCTAGGTTCATTTCTAATATCTGATATTTTGAATTAATACCGATTAGTGTTGCGAAAACATGCACTATGTTTCTCATCTATATTTCATTGTACATTTTTCTAAATCACCAGCCTAAGTAATGATACTTATGCATCCTATTATAAAGCTAAGTTATGCATCCTATTATAAAGCTAAGTTATGTATCCTAAGGCTAAGTTATGTATCCTAAGGCTAAGTTAAGTATCCTAAGGCTAAGTTATGTATCCTAAGGCTAAGTTATGTATCCTAAGGCTAAGTTATGTATCCTAAGGCTAAGTTATGTATCCTAAGGCTAAGTTATGTATCCTAAGGCTAAGTTATGTATCCTAAGGCTAAGTTATGTATCCTGAGGCTAAGTTATGTATCCTAAGGCTAAGTTATGTATCCTAAGGCTAAGTTATGTATCCTAAGGCTAAGTTATGTATCCTAAGGCTATGTTATGTATCCTGAGGCTAAGTTATGTATCCTAAGGCTAAGTTATGTATCCTAAGGCTAAGTTATGTATCCTAAGGGTAAGTTATGTATCCTAAGGCTAAGTTATGTATCCTAAGGCTAAGTTATGTATCCTAAGGTTAAGTTATGTATCCTAAGGCTAAGTTATGTATCCTAAGGCTAAGTTATGTATCCTAAGGCTAAGTTATGTATCCTAAGGCTAAGTTATGTATCCTAAGGTTAAGTTATGTATCCTAAGGCTAAGTTATGTATCCTAAGGCTAAGTTATGTATCCTAAGGCTAAGTTATGTATCCTAATGCTAAGTTATGTATCCTAAGGTTAAGTTATGTATCCTAAGGCTAAGTTAAGTATCCCAGAGGAGGAAGATATTATTGGAAAATCCCACTTCATTTTCTATCACTCCATCACTACTTTTTCTCTGGGATACAGAACTGTCACTAAATAAATGAACAACTAAATAAATGCGTTGATGACATTATAGTCATGTTATTATCACTAACCATTAATTATCCCTTCAATGTTAAACATTTTCATTACTCTATTCATTAGATCTAAATCTACTGGTTATAAAACTGCAAACCATTTTATAGTTCTATTTATTTATGTTAATATCTACTTTAAATTATTCGTGTGTGTTTTTTACTACCCTCCAACTTTCTAAGCAATTAAAGAATAAGAAAGGCTAACTTCCGACTAATCAAATCAATTGCAAGTCTCTTTTACTGTTATCTAAATACAATTACTCTAAAAAAACATATGTAAACAACGATACCTTAATATCTAATTACCGTTAAATATATGACAGTGCGAGAGTTAATATTGAATATAAAGAACTTTAATCAAATTATCGGATATTTTCTTTTCATTCCCGAAGTTTGCCCAGCCAATAAATTTGGAGCAGAATGTGACTTGGACTGCAGCAGAATACATTCATTGTGGAAAAGAGACGAAAGTGTAACCTGTAAAGGTCTTACGTTCTGTTTGCGAGATCCGAAAGGGTGCTCATGTCAACCAGGATTCAAGCCGCCAAGATGCATTGCAGGTGATTACTCTTCATATAAAAACATAACAGTTCTATAATTTCGATTGACAATTATTAGAGAAATAAATTATGATGAATTTTCAGGAGTGGTTCTATATGATATGTCTGTTGTTTAGTAAAGATAAATGACTTCGGAATGTACTTTTATTATAATGTATAAATATTATTTAGTAAAATGAGTGGTACAACCTTCTTCAATTTTTATGTATAGTTAAATATTACACAAATTGCTTATTTAAATCGATTGTATGGATTGGTTAAATCAATCTTTCTTACCTGTATTCGTATGCCTATACTTTTGTGTAAAATAGAAGTAAGATAGAGTTAATTCAGATGCATAAATTAAAAAAATTTAAAGAGGAATTAAAGTCTCAAGTAAGAGTCTCAATTTACACATTTATGGCTATCTTTTAATCCAATGACATTTTCCAATAGGATGTGATGTGTGGAATTACGGACCAGACTGTCTTAGCAATTGTTATTATTGCAATGGTGGCACCTGTGACAGTTACGGCAGGTGTGATCAGAGATGCGAGAATGAAAACCTCTGTAATGAAGGTAAATAAATGTATAATTGCTTGTATCAATTTTGTTTGTATTGCAGATTAAATTATAAAATTTATATGTTCGAAATGCCTTAGATGTGAATATTTCATTTGACCAACCTCATAATAGTAGCATTTCTTGTCATTCCAAGTCACTCCTGAGGCGTGTAAGTTAATTCTAAAGACAATTTCTCTCTCCAAAATGTCAGACAAAGCTCCTCTCAATTTACCGAGATTTAGAAAGCCTCCCGTCATCACTGACTGTGACGTCAGAGGCTGTGCAGTCACTTTCTCCGAATGGGATTCAGATTATGACGATGGTGAGCTGTCGGACACAGACGAGGAACTAAGGTGAGAAAAACTGATAAAATACTCTAATAGAGTAATGGTAGATATTATTTTCATTAATAGTTATAGCCCATCATTAATTGGAGAAAACTTACATTCCAACATTTACCATCAATGTTCTTATTTTATTTGCCTTTCTATTTTTTTTTTCATTTTCATAACAATTAAATAATTCTGTTCAGGTACGAAATATCGGTAGAAGATCTATCCACCCCCAGTGAAAATGCAAACATTGCTACCTACCCTGGACAACGAATAGGTTTGTAGACAAATTACCTGAACAGACACTAGCGTGATAATGTAAGAGGTAGTTAATCTAACAATATATTAATGTTAACTTCATTTCTTCTCACAGAGTTCAGTTACGATTTCTTCAGAGGCAATAGTTACAACATCAAACTAAATATTTTCACTAACAGAGGAAAAGCAACGGAGGAATATAACATGAGAATACAGAGCCATCATTTAACATTGCCTTGTCTGGGTAACTATAACTCAGTTGAATTTATTATTTATGATTTGAAATCAATATTTATTTGAACTGCACAGTGGTAAGTATTTCAAACAATGTCTTGTCATGTTATTATAGTTACTGTTATATTCAAATAAAATATACTCAAGTGTAAATTTCATTTCACCTCACATTCTATAAAATTCTGTGAAATAGATTCTATGGTTAATCAAAACATAACAAATGTCCCTTCAATACACGGTGTCAACCTGTATAATTGCTTTTATAAAGTCACAGCGTGAATGTAGCAACATCACGCTAAATCAATAGAATTACCTGCACAGGTGCGTCATTTGGGAGTACAGACTGGGTTACCTGCCCTTTCTTAGAGAAAACTCAAATGGCGCATCTGTACCTGCGGTGTTTGCATAGTACAACAAAGTGTGTGTCGGCATTACATTTCATTAACTATAAGTTTATTTTATTGAATTAAGTTATTATTATTTTTATTAATGTATTTTCCTCTAACAGACACTTACTCTAGTGCTGACTACAATGTTACTAACATTGGCCAGACTTCCGTCACTGTTGAATGGGTAATATTTCTATGCATGTTTATAATCTTTGAGATTTAATAAGAGTTTTGTTGTTGATTTTCTCTTATCGCCAGGTACACCGAAATGGACCACTCTGTCCCAGAGTGAGGTATTCTATCCTTGTTATGGATGGTGCAAATACCTTACTTAACACATACAGTGACTTACCAGTGTATCCAATCTATAGTCTGACAGCTGATACTCTTTATCAAATAACATTGGATGGCAAGACGAAAACTGTTACCACGCTACCATATCGTAAGAAATAAAAGCTGTGTGAATCATTCTAAACATTACGTAGAAAGAGAAAATTAATATTTTATTATTACAATACTTAATAAATATTTCACTTTTACCATAAGAGGTTTTCAAGGTCATCAATTCATAACCAGTTGACCACCGTAACAAAAAATATTTTTACAAAGTGTTCACATTTAGTATAATGGGCTATTTTAACCTAATAAATCCCAGTGTTGCGTTAATGAAACACAAATTGAACAGTTATTACAAATGTCATTACTCACTACTTAGTGTAACATTATCTAACACGATATTACTTCCATTAATATATATTTATTTATTTCTATTTGTATGCAGTACGATTTGAAAAATAAATTGATAAATAAATGGAAACATATCATCTCGGTAAGTAATTTTTTGAAAATAGAAATTCAATGCATACAATTAACATATGTGATATGATATTTTTCAATAGTTCATATTTTCTCCATAAATATAATAATTTTTACTTATTTGTTAATTCCTTTGATTTTGATCATTACTATCTTAGTGATTTGCAAACGTAAATTAAGCTTCAATTATCGACAGGAATTAGTTATATTCTGAAAAAATACTAGTTTTTTACTTATAAGATATGATATTTGAAATTAAAAATAGTCAGAGAGAAAATATCTGCAAAAAACTTGATATATAGATTAATTATCAAATTAATCCAACTTTTTTGATCTTCTAATATCTTCTCAACAGCCCCCGCGTCTCCAGACTACATTCGAATAAATGTCACCTCTGATAGAACTCTCATCGTATGGAATGAAGTGAAAGATTCTAGTAGCTACGAAGTAACTAAGGAGGTAAGACTCATGAATATGTAACAAACTTGCACGATAATAAATACATTTCTTGTTGAGAAGATAGTAACAGACATTTTAATTTTCAGTTTGTTAAATACATTGGATGCCAGGACATGATTAGTCCCAATGGAACAACAGTTACAGTGACTGACACTGAGGTGATACTTGACTACAATAATCACCTTTGGTACTCTGCAAAGTACAAAGTTTGTGTTGTTGGAGTGAATAGAGGAGGTAAATCCAAACCTACTTGTCACACCTTCTCCACACCTCCAAATGAAGGTGAGTGATACTCCATCATTCTTACACGAGAATAAAAATTACTTTAAAGGACTACTTTAAAAAAAATTAACGTAATATGAAGGATAATCATTAATTAATAGAGACATATTATGATATTTTATATCATGATTTAATTTAGGATTGTTCATATATTTTAAATATCTACAGGATGCAATAAAATTTACATTTATTTCGGCTAATATCACTCTATTTTCAGAGCTAATAGGGTTTTATTGATAACATAAGTTGATCGAACGATCGGTAGATTGATTTATTTTAATTATATCCCGCTATATGAACCTGAATCTTCATTTACGTTTGAATTATGTAAACTATCTGTGTGAATATGCAATAGATAATAGAATTTGAATTATTTATTCAGTTTTATACACTATATTAACTAATAAAATATCTCTAGCAGTGTATAACTGTATATTTTGGTAAATACAAAGTTTATACGAATTAAACAGCCAGTGTATTATTCTGTCGTGAGGACCGAGAAGATGTGAAGACGAGAAAAGAAAAAGATTGTGGTGACACCTGATGGAGTTGGAGTACAACTTAAGAGTAGTATATTTAATAATACTGTTATTCAAAAAACATGTTGATTAAAATTATTATTTCATCATTAATAATAAGTATTAAAAGTTGTTTTCTAAATAGAAAAAATTGTAAAATGGAATAGAATAAGGTAATATCAGTAAATTTTATTTATTTAATAAAAAAATTATATATTTAAATAAAAAAAATTTCATTTGTTTTCTATTTCATTTTCTATTTAAAAGATGTTTTTTTACACTGTTATTAAATATACAGCCCGTGCCACGATAATAGCTTGACTAATTTTTTATTGTTAAATATATTGCGACTTTTCCTTTTAATCTGAAACTTTTCTGGTTGAAGTGTTTACGTATGGCAACACTGCCACCGGCTCTTCATTTGAATCTTTTCACTATTTCATGTGTTATTCCATTTAAAGTGTTTATTTGGTGTCCCACGCTATTAGCTTTTGTACACAAAATTCACAATGGGACGTGCTAGAGGCCTTACTGATGCGGAAAAGGCCAAAATAGTGAAATATATGGCTAAAAGAACGCCTATTAAAGATATTGCTGCTTCAATAGGCCGCCATGTTGACACAGTAAAGCGCTATCTCGCGGACCCGTCGCCAATGAAAAAACGCTCGGACTCTGGCGTTCTGAAAACAGCTAGCACTCGGGATCTCCGTAATGTGAAGAGATTAATGTCAAAAACCCCAGGACTGACCTCTAAAGAAATTTTCAACCAAGCAAATCTTCCTGAAGTTTCGAAAACTACAAGATGTCGATTGCTGAGAATAATGGGCAAGAGTGTTGCAGCTGAAAAACGTCCTCCTCTCTCGGCCAGGCACAAAGATTCACGTTTGAAATGGGCTCGAGCGCACATGAAGACCAACATGCAGATGGTACTATTCACCGATGAATCCAGGGCGACTCTGGATGGGCCGGACGGTTGGGGAAAAGGTTGGGTTGCAAATGGCCAAGAACGCCATACTCGTTTACGTCGCCAACAGGGGGGAGGAGGCGTTATGATTTGGGCGGGTATTATTGGAGATGAACTTGTTGGTCCTGTGCGGGTGCCTGGTGGTGTCAAAATAACATCCCAGGCGTACTGTCAACTCCTTGACTCTGTTTTGCTTCCATGGCTGGATGATGTCCCATTGGCGATGCGTAACAGGTTGATATTTCAACACGATAATGCCCCCTCTCACTCGGCAAAAGCGACTCAAGCATTCTTGGCATCGATGGGATTTAAAGGTAATCGTTTGATGGTCTGGCCGGCATGTTCGCCCGATCTGAATCCTATCGAAAATTTGTGGGGGCTTCTGAAACAGGCAATTTACAAGGATGGCACGCAGTACACATCTAAAGAAGACTTATGGAATGCTATAAAGACATCTGCAAGCACCATTCCTCGTTCTGAAATTAAAAAATTAACAGAATCTGTCGACAAGAGGATTGAATTGGTTCTCCAGAAGAAAGGTTCTTATGTAAAATATTAAATACCAAATCCATTATTTCAATATAAACTAAGACTTTATTTACATAAATAAACCTTTTATAGTCATATTATTTTATTATAAACCTTTTTTGATGATGATAATTAATAAAATTCAATAAAAAGCTATTATCGTGGCACGGCTTAAAACCCCCTAAAATATTTAAAATATATATAAAAATAAACAACGCAATAAAATTACCTGAGAACTTCTGAAAAAGTTCCAGGTTGGGTCGCAAACATACCATGAAAACAGTGCTGCTCTAACAGTAATAATTTTCATTTTAGGTTTCAAAATGTGTTTTAAGCTATTATCGTGGCACGGGCTGTACTGTTAACAATTACTTACTAAATTATTAATTAATGAAAAATACCAAATTATTAATTAATTTGTATTAAAAATCGCGTCATTACTTATTAAATACGATATTCTTATGTTGCACATAGACGCCATCGGTGTCACCACAATCGATTTCTTCACTCGTCCTCATGCAAATCTGCACAGCCTCTACGATTGTAAAAGAAAATCGGTGACAAAAATGGCGCTATGTAAAAATTAATTGTACCACTATTTATTTAATCATTGATATTTAGATGGCCAAAAATAACAAATCACATAATAAATGATGCCTATATTATTTGAAACTTAATTCGATTTTCTACCTTCCCTTTTAGTACGTGAAGACACAAATAATTATATACCGCACCGGTCATAACATTTTATATTTTTCAGTTCCTGATATAGAATGGCGAGAGCTGAGGTGCAGTCCTACATCGCAATATCCATCTCTACAATGTAATATTGAAATAGCATCTGAATGCCAGAAGTTTCATGGTCCAAATATCACATCGGTTTGGAAAATAAAGAAATTATCAAAATGTCCCAATGTCACACCATATGAGGACATCATTGAGGATAAATTCACGTACAGCACATCTCTGAGAAAGAATATCTGGAGCTTGGAAGACTACACAGAATACTCCATTAGAGTCTATTTGGAGAACTCCATTGGTCAATCTATATCTACTGAGGGTGTCTTTTCTACAAAGGAGGCAGAGAGTAGGTTTGATGATTTAATATTTAATTTGATACAAAATATCGCGTTTGATATTCCTAATTATCATAGATATAAAAATGCAGGGCCAGCAGTTGTTCAAGATTTTAAAGTTAGCGGAGCAACAAACAATTCCCTCTTCTTGGAATGGTTGATACCCTGTCCATCCCTCGCCTCAATTCAATCCTACAAACTCAGCTACACAGATAAGAATAGGTGGGGGAGAAAAACTGTATATCCTACATCCCTCTGTGAATCATCAGTTGGTTATATCTGCTACAAGCTAGGAAGTCTCAACTTCAATGTCAACTACAGATTGAAGGTGGAATAATTAGTTTTAGGCGAGATATTCAATTTTGAGAGATGAAAGTCCATTTTACTCTTCTTCACTGGTATTTCCCAGTTTTCCTCTTAATTTTCTCTCTGAGTTGTTTTTAAAAGTCCTATTGAACTGACGAGTAGAGTTTTTATATCAAAATCTGATATAATATTTATTAACTTCACTCTCAATTTTCATCATTACAACTGCCAATAAATGAGAGTACGATATTACGTTCTGCTTTCACATCTCCATGTCTCACATTAAAATCTCCCCCCAAATGACTAATAATAACATCTGCTGTTCACTTCCCCTATCTGTTTATTATTGCACAGTAAATTAGATTATTTTAATTCACTAAAAAATATTAATGCTAATATATCTAAAAATATAAAAGACAAAATTAGATCTCAGCTGTTCACTCGTGAGTTCTCATCTGCGCATATTAAGTACACAAATTTTCACAGCAAATCACATCAAAAACTAGAACAGAGACAGAGGCGCAGGAACATCGGAACACGGTTGGGAGTAATGACATTAAATAAAATTTGCCGGAACAAAATTAGTTGTCCAAAATATATTTTACAATATTAGTAAGTTAACTTTATGTTTATCAGATGATGGACAGAATTGTTTTGATAATTTAATTTATTGTATAGTTTTCAAATGTTTCTTCTCTATTATTATCTACTTTTAATACATTTAATATTCACATTTTATCATAACATAACACATTGACTTTCAAGGTCCAGAGCTGCAAAAGTAGTGATGCACGTGAATGTTCAGATGAATCAGAAACTGTTTTTGGATTGACGACACCAACAGGTATGGTATATTCACAATATATTCCATTTAATAAATTGGTATATAATTTTTCATTATTAACTGAACAAACAGTCTGAAATTAACCTATTATTGTTTTAAATATTTCAGCTCCAGGTAAACCCACACTAATGCCTATGAACGCTCTTATCGAAATTGATGTTGTAGTCACTACATCTCAGTACTTAGGTGAACAACCAAGTTGCTGGACTAGCTTGCATGAGGGGAGTCTTCTTCTACAGAATAGCTCCAAACATTCAGTCACTCCACAGAAGGAATACACATTCACTGTAGGAATTATGACTACATAAATTAATTGAACTATCAAGTATGATTTCAAGATAGATATGTCAAACTAAATTGTCTTATTATTTTCAGTTTACCGGGTTGAGACCCAGTTCCAAATATCTAGTGAAAAGTGGATGCTGTAACGTAAAGGCTTGCAGTAGTGTGGCAGAAACAGCTACTAACACCAAACTGAATGAACCAGTACTTACTGATAAATTCTTATCAGGCACCATCACAAATACTACAATAGTAATCAAAATACCAAGAATCGAATCAGGAGACTCCTCAATGTGTGTAACTTATTCAATTTATAAATAATATGTAAATTGTTATATTTAAAAAAATCAAATTAATAGTAATCAACTGAATGGAATTTCATCCAACTAGAAATGTGGTCATCATTGTCGTCAGAGGATATGGAGAAGAAAGGATGAACTTTACTGATCTTTATGACGATTACAACAGAGATAGAATGAGAAAGAAGCGTTCAGGAGAAGAAGAATCGGGAACTAAATCATATGTGGCCGGGGTTGTTGAGGTTAGTTAAATTTTTGTATTTGTCAAACTAATCCTACATCTGATTAGATAAATATGGATTAGCAGAACAAGTTTGCAATTAATTTCATTCCTTCAGAACAACAGTGAATTCACAGTTGGCTCAGGTGACTCACCTAACAATCCACCTCTTATTCGTGGAGAGGTATATTCTATTATCCCCCTCATTGAACTCAAACTAAACAGTAAGTGTAACAATTTTAATGAAGTTAAGAGTAAATTATATAATAGTGATCGGTTGTTTTTTCATGATATTCTTATCACTTTTTCAGGTGACAGGCTACTAGTGGAAGAACCTAAAATAACTTTCACAGCTGGTGGATCACTTCATCAGTCTAATCAAAATCTTTGGATAGTGCCCCTGATCATTATTCTCGTAGCAATCGCTCTAGTTTTCATTGGGTAATTATATGAGTGATCAAAAATAAAGTTCTTTTGAACTTTGAAGTGAATTTCAGATGTCTGACCAAACCGCTGGGATAAAATATTATGGCTAAATAACTTGGAAACTTTTTTATTCGAAGGTTTTTATGAAATAATTTTCCTAATGGATAAAATACCTAATGCATTCACAGATTTCTCGTTTACCGAAGAAAAAGAAAACAAGAAGAAGATAAAGGAACGCATGTCAATGAATTGGAATCAACAATCTATGGTAAATCAGACCAAATTATAAATAATTAGAGACTTAATTTTTTATCATTAAATCATATTTGTTCTGAGAGGGAAAGAATTCCTATCGTACCAGAAATTGAAACATTGGATCTGAGGTTGACCAAGTTGACTAAATGTGTAAAAGTTTAAATTTCAAAGATAACCTTCACAAAAATGATGATCCTCAAACTATCTTAACTATTTATCAACCTAATTAGCTTGTTCCTTGAATTAAATTATTTATATTTAATGATCATATTCATAATTAATTTCTATTTATACTGGAATATTTCATTCTTGCTAATAATTAATATCTCTTCAAATCTTAAAGTCATTTACAGGTAGCTTCTATATTCAAAATATATTCCTCATTTATTTATCCAAAACCAAGCTTCTGAGAAGTAAAAACTTCAAAATGTCGAAATCAGTAATCTTTCCAACCTTTTCTTCTACAGAAGTTCCAATAGAAGGAATTCCAAAGGTAGAAATTCAAATGGAAGAAATAGAAGTTGATGCAGTGTCTTTCGTGAACATGGAAGGCTATCTCCATTCCCTAATTAACTCTAATGGGGCAATTGAAAAGTTCAAGGTATAGTAAAATAATTTCTACCATCGAGAAATGATGAATAGAACATAAACAAAACCTTAATATTTTTTTTTTGCAGGAAATTCCAAAATGTTATCCAAAATCTACCTCCGATGGAGAGAGCAATGAAAATAAAATGAAGAACCGCTCCAAGAACAATCTACCATGTTTGTATTTAATATTCTTAATTTGCCAATTTGCATAATTATATAATAAATATGTTTAGAAAATGTCAGCACCAACTATCGTAACAAAAATAAGATTTCACCATCTTTTGGTCGTTAGCATTTCACATGGGCAAAATTGAAATCCAGTCAATGGTTCAAATTCTTCTTTGATTTGATTTATATTTATTTTTTGACATCTTAATGAGATCTAATAACTTTTATACTAAAGTAACTTTAACTTATATTTATTCATTATATTCCCAATAGTTTCCTTTTCAAAGTAATTTTACTATTGAATTTTAAAAACAGATTATGTAAATTAATTTTCATTAAAAATTTATCTAAAACAATCATCATTATTAATTTTGGTTATGTATTATTCCTCATATTTTTCTTAGTTTCCTCTTGTTAATAAATATAATAAACAACACAAATAATTAGTGAATGTTAGTTATGTTAACAGTTTCCTTTTTTCTGACCAGACGATGACACTCGAGTTAAACTGAGAATCCGGGATGGAGTCCCTTCATCTGACTACATAAATGCTAACCACATAACGGTAAATAAACATATTTTTTATTGTAAATCTTGTGATAACCCTTCATTTTTATAAACACTATTTTGAATATTTGAAGTGGAGGTTACTGTTTGAATTCCTCATCTATAATTCGATATTCTTGACTACATTTTCTTGATTGCAGAGCGTGTCCAAGAACAGGAGGTACATTGCGTCTCAAGGTCCGAAAGACTGCAATGACTGTACAATCGCAGACTTTTGGAGGATGGTTATTGAACAAGAAGTTAACGTGATTATCATGGTTGCCAACTTTATCGAAAAAGGAATTGTGAGTATGGGTTCGGTATTTTTCAAAAATGCATTTACTAATAAAGAAATAATAGTTTCCTATTTTGTTCTTGCTTTATTTCTTAAGAATCTTGTTTGAAGGTGATTCAATGATGTTAATATTACAGGCGAAAGTTGGTGAATACATGTGTCCTGAATTCCCGTTGCCAATTCAGTCACCCAAAGGCGTCATTTCAGTTGTGAAGCGTGAAATCGAATCTTTCTACACAATATCCACTATCCAGGTGACCAAATCATTTAAACAATCAAATCCATTTATTGCATGAGGTCATATAATATATTTATATTCATTTATCACATAGAATCTTACCTATTTTCAGTATCTAACTTGTATTCTTCCCTTTTTTCAATACTATTAATGAATGAATGATTCAAATTTTACCTGTACGTATATACACTTTAGGAATTACGAATAGCCTTATGTATAATTGTCATTACATTCTACGTTATGTAATTCTTTGGATACTGAAAGAGATTATTCCGAAAGACGTCTATTTATTGATTTCATACATTTTTTGTAATAAAATTTGTTATTTTATTAAAATTCATAAAGAATATATCGAAATGTGGTATTTATGGCACATTATGAGTAAAACTTCGAAAAGTAAATTTGATTAATAGTGATCATAAGATATTAAAAAAACAACTGAATATTTAAATAATAACTGCATGTATATACTTAAGAATATTATCACCACTTCCACTTTATATATTTTCTCCATTTCCGTTAACAGGTCCGAATTCTGGTCGGCAAAGAATATGTCCAACGTGAAGTTACCCACTACCATTTCACTCAATGGCCTGAACATGGAGTTCCTACTGAAACAAAGACTCTTTCTCAAATCATACTGGACATTGCGATTGAACACGATAATAGTAAATCAGTCATTAATATATTTTAGTTATAATTATTATCTTTACAAGCTGTTATTTTGACTAATTTAGCAGTTGAAGATGAAGGTTAATTCATTGTCTTCTATCCCAGTTCATGCTGTGGTCCATGGCTCGGCAGGAATAGGGCGCACTGGAACAGTTCTCTTCTGTCTCATTTGCTACGACTATTTTCTCACTAAAATGCCACTCGACATATTCAAAGTTATCAGACAACTTAGGTCAGATAGAGGCAGATTGATCGAAAACCAAGTGCAGTTCCAGCTGTGCCTAAACCTCTTTGATGAAATGTTGTACGGTACCCAAAATTCATTCCCTGTGTCTGAAATCAGTGAGAATCTGCAGTCTCTCCAGAAAGATTGCTCCGAAAACTATCAACGACTTGCAAGACTTCCAAACTCTCTGATCTGTTCCACAGCAAGTCACCCTGATAACTTGAGTCGTAATCGAAATTATCAATACTTAGCTCCGGATTTGCATCGTGTCTACATTCAAGTAATATCAATATTGTAATCGTCGATATCGTTTAAAATAAAAGTAATTTGTTTCTTTATATTTAATATTACTAATTATTTCCAATGTTTTTTTGTAGGGTTCAAATGGAGAAAATATGTACATCAACGCTGTAAAATTTCAAGGCTTGGAAATCGGTGTTGAATACATTGCGACTCAACATCCTTTCAAGAAAGATCTGGACAAATTCTGGAACCTAGTGCATGCGAACAGACCTTCCAAAATTGTTGTTCTGAACAAAGAATTTGATGAGGTTGGCTATAGTTAAAAATTTGGCAATTCTTACAATTTCTAACAGACACAAATAGCTATAATAAATTTGTGTTGAAATATATTTTTTGTGCAGGAATTTCCCGAGTTCTACCCGTCAGTTGTTGGTAGCAGTTTTGAAGTTGACTGCAATGTTATCAAGTGCACCAGCAGAAATTCTCTGTCTACTAACTTGATAGAGAGAGAAATCACTGTTGACTCCAGAAAGGGGGTAAATTATTATCAATTGTTTTATCATTACAACACTTGAAATAAATTTAATGAGAAACTTACTCGGAATTTACTCATTTCTATTTATTTTCACATTAGGAAGTTCAGGAAATCAAGGTTTTCGAAGTTCAAAACTGGAAGCGTGGTGTTCCTTGTCCTCGTGATTTGTCTGAATCTGTGAGAGTTGCAGACATTTTGCTCTCCCATGTGAATGCCACGCCTCCTCTCTTCGTGTGTGGGTGAGTCATTACAAATCTGCATGTAACCCTGACCAGAAAAATAATTTATTGATAAGGAGCAAAAATGTTTTGGTAAATATTTTGATATTAAGCCTTATTAGCTGTTTGTTGTATCTCATAACATGTTGATCGTTCTAATGGAGTCTTGAACATCCTCTCACCCATGAAAGAGAGTTTTTAGGGGGTCGGGTCCACCCCTTCAGGGAACTCAACCCCCCACTCGTAGTTCCTGAAGTAATTTCCTTTTCTGTAAAGATTTTATCCTTCTTGTTTTTTTTTATCCTAAAAAAAATGTAAATTAAATATTATTTTCTTATATGGTTGAAAATAAATATTACCATGGCAAATTTGCGGAAGGTTCTGTTTTTGTCTTAATTCCATTTTCATTCTGTAATATATGACATTTGGCAATTGGATTTTTAACCTAACATTAAAACATTCGCGCAAATATTAAAAACAAAAGATTTTCCAAATGTGGGCTGTAGAGCAACCTCTGATTTTTCAGACGCAACCACATTTTCTATCATGTGAGGAAAAATAAAATGTAATTATTGTTATTTAATTTCAATATCGATTAGTATCCATGATATAATTTCCGAAACCCGAAAAACACAGATAAACGAAAAACTAATAAATCCGGAAGAACAAAATAAACGGAAACCAAAAACTCTGGGAAAGCAAAAAATCAGGGAAAAGTGAAAACTCCGGTAAAAATGAGAAACAGAAAAACGGAAGAGCAAATCTAGTTAAATTCTGTTATTTTTAGTAACCAACATATCGCTTCAGCCATTACAAACAAATTCATGAAAATTTCAATTTGAGTTGAAAATATACTACACATTTGACCAATCAGTGTAATAAAACCGTGAAATATATACAGGTACCGCTAGTTAACAGTAATTTAGACAAATAATATAATTACCATTCTTTAGCCCATCTTACCTCTGTACAGTGATGGTGTGACAGCGTGTGGTCTGATGATAGGCAATAATGGTATAATAATATTATAATTACCGTTCTTTACCCCATCTTACCCTGTACAGTGATGGTGTGACAGCGTGTGGTCTGATGATAGGCATCATCAACACTATCGACAGACTCAAGGTGTTCCAGGACATTGATGTTTACAGGACAGCAGTCATGCTCAGAAGATGTCACCCTAATGTCATCGTGGACCAGGTAACCTAATTGTTTCATTATCAAATCAAAGTATCTATTGGAAACTTAAGCAGTATTAATTTATATAGGAATCATTTCAAGTTGTATTAACTTTCTATTGGATTTATAATTGAATTTAATATTTTAATTTTAGAGGAATTGTACTGCAGATTCTTGACTAACATCATTAATAAAGAAATTTTGAAAGATAAAATAATCTATTATACTGATAGATATGTAAGCTTCGTAATACATTGTGATTGAAAAGAAAATGAAAGCCAAAAATTCAATAAACTATCTTTATTATTTTTGTTTTACCAGCAGGAATTATTGTTTCCAAAGTTTAGATATTAAAATTTCAAGAGTTTTTGTTAGACTTCAAGCAAAAATGTTGTATAATTTATTTTAAGTTTTTGTATACATTTTCAGAGTCAACTTGTGAAAATGATGGAAGCTGCTAAATTCTTCAATGACAATTACAATATCTATGAAAAACTCTAGATTTGTACAAAGAAAATGAAATAAGAAGAGGATGTGTTTCTAACTTGTAAATGATAGAGTTAGTTGTTCCAGTTACTAGATTTAGATGATATGAGTAGTCTTGTTTTGAAAGGTATCCGGTAAATTCATCGCATGGTAAATTCATCTCATGGTGAATTCATCGCGTGGTAAATTCATCGCATGTTAAATTCATCGCGTGGTAAATTCATCGCATGGTAAATTCATCGCATGGTAAATTCATCGCATGGTAAATTCATCGCATGGTATATTCATCGCATGGTAAATTCATTGCATGGTAAATTCATCGCATGGTAAATTCATCGCATGGTAAATTCATCGCATGGTAAATTCATCGCATGGTAAATTCATCGCATGGTAAATTCATCACATGGTAAATTCATCACAAGGTAAATTCATCGCATGGTAAATTCATTGCAGTGTAGGTTCATTATATGGTAAGTTCATCGCATGGTAAATTCATCGCAGGTAAATTCATCGCATGGTAAATTCATCGCATGGTTAATTCATCGCAGGTAAATTCATTGCAGGGTAAGTTCATTATATGGTAAATCCATCGTATTGTAAATTCATCGAATGGTAAATTCATCGCATGGTAAATTCATCGAATGGTATAATAGAGTATTAAATTGATCAATTTAAGGGGACCGTCCCCGAAGAAATCTCAAAATTGTATCTTTTTTTTTTATTGTGCAAATAGTTGCTTTATAACCTTCTTATAGTGTGTGCAAAATACCAGACGTATCGTATAACTCTAACCCCCCTGGGGAGAGGAAGAAAGGGAAAAGTGGGCCGGGGGGAGGGAGTTAATATGAACTCTAAAAACCATCTCTCAGCTAATTATAATTCGTAATAATTAATTATATCGCTATATCTGGTATCTAACATACCAGTATAGCACGCCCACACTAATGAATGCAAAGAGAGATTAGTCAGTTGTCCCCAAACCTTCGAAGTGGATGGATGCTGCGTGTCAGATCATCAAACTTTGAAAGGAAATTCCTACTAATTCTGATATCTACAAATCTTGTAATTCAAAACAAAGCCCCTGGTTTTTGGTTGAAGCTAGAGCATTGCGGTTTTTTGCATTCGATACTCCATAATGATATCTACAATATGATTTTCTTCGATTTTTGATTTACTTTTTATGAAAAGGTCGAAATTTAGAAAACCCATTCGAAAATCAAAGAAAATCATATTGTAGATATCAATCAGTATGGAGTATCGAATGCAAAAAACCGCAATGCTCTAGCTTCAACCAAAAACCAGGGGCTTTGTTTTTTGAAATGGTTCGAAATTTGTTCGAAATTCGAATAACTCGTTTTCTATGGTTCTAATCGAAAAAATGTCACGAACAAAATCGATAGATAATTCAATTTTATATATACATTCAAAGTTTCAGAAGTTCAGAACCATAACTTCAATAATAAACTTTTTTCAAAATTTTGGGGACGATCCCCTTAAATAAACTCTTTGCAAATAATTGCGCCGACCTTACTTTATTTTTCGCTGGATTAGGGTAACTTGTTTGTACGAATCTGTGATGTTAGTTTATTTTAAATGATTGGGTTTCTAGTTAAAAAATGTCATATAATTTTCACATGTATATTTAATATGTAGGTAATTGCATTAATTTTTTATTTTATAGTTATGCTTATTTTTCTTTAATTTAAATTTATATTATTTCTCCAATTACGTATTTGTGTAGCTACTCAGTACTAATATAGTTTGAACAAAAATATAACTGTAAATGCTATACCTCTTCGAAAATATGATCAGCAAAACATCATTGCCTCAGTAAATGGGAACCAGGTTTTCTAATTATTTAAGAGGTATTGTTACAATTCATCTTTTTAAGAGTAATTTAGATATATTTTTGGTGCAGTTGTAATTACCATGCGATGAATTTACCATGCGATGAATTTACCATGCAATGAATTTACACTGAACCGTTTAGAACCTAAGTACCGAGATATCCTTCCTGTTCCTGTTTCCATTCTCTAGTTTTTCGTCTCTGAAATTTATTGCAGTTGACTGTAGCGAAATTGACATTTTGCCCCAGTGACGTCACATCTTTTCCAAGTGACGTCACATTATCCAAAGGGAAATGGGTTAATCACGACCCTTTTTACCTGCATTTGGAGCTTGAAATGCAGCAGTTTTTATTGCTAATGTAACCGCTAATGCTAACGTAACCGCTTGTATTAAATATATTGGAAAGTAGGCATCCATATTATGGTTGGATGTCTTTGTATATAAGTTATTAAAATATAATTAATGGACAATAGTTTGAGCTTTCAGTATATATCATTAATATTTAGAATGATATTTATCAATTTAATTTTATACTTTATGTATGTGGCTTGCAAGTTATTTTTATCACATTTTTTTTTAAATTAATGGCGTAACGATATTCTCATCTTCTATTTATTAACTGACATTTTATTTTATGCTTACATGCTTTCATTTACTGATAACAGATTTCACATATGACTTCTCCATACAGTCAGTTAGTTTCTAATTCAGTCCATCCTTGATGAGAAACATACATCGTTTATTATCTGTAATCGGGTTAGAAAACAAATGTTCAATAAATGTAAAGAAGCTCGCGATTTAACAACTAATAATAATATAATACAAACTTTAAAAAAATATATAAAATTTTGTTTCATTTCAAATTAGAAATGTCATTTGACGAAATACGATGTTTCGCTAACAAATATTCAGTATGGTATAGTCTCTTATTTTGGATATTTAGCAAATTTCGAATGATTCTATCAAAGACATTTATCGTCTTGCAGTCAGCATAGAAAACTAAAAGACAATAAAAGACAACATTTATATAGTCTTTTATTGTCTTTCAGTTAGCATCCAATGCAATTTAGTGCCCTTGCAGTGTAGGTAAACTTTAGGAAAATATTTTAGTCACACTAATTTAGACACAAAATGACATCCGTAATCATCTTTGACGTTAAAATGACGCTATTATTCATCCACAATAGATACAGTCGTCGATATCGCTTACGTAAATAACTATACCTGGTAATAAGTTCTAAATTGTTATACTCATTTCTAAATGATGTGTATTATAAGTTCTAAATTACTGTACTAAGTTCTAAGAGAAATGTAATAAGTTCTAAATTACTGTACTAAGTTCTAAGAGAAATGTAATAAGTTCTAAATTACTGTACTTAGTTCTAAGAGAAATGTAATAAGTTCTAAATTACTGTACTTAGTTCAAAGATAGGTTACTTTTTGTTACTTTACCTCTGGTTACTTTTGGTTACTTTACCTCTGGTTACTTTTGGTTACTTTACCTCTGGTTACTTTTGGTTACCTTACCTCTGGTTACTATACCTCTGATTACTTTTGGTTACTTTACCTCTGGTTACTTTTGGTTACTTTACCTCTGGTTACTTTTGGTTACTTTACCTCTGGTTACTTTTGGTTACCTTACCTCTGGTTACTATACCTCTGATTACTTTTGGTTACTTTACCTCTGGTTACTTTTGGTTACTTTACCTCTGGTTACTTTTGGTTACTTTACCTCTGGTTACTTTTGGTTACCTTACCTCTGGTTACTATACCTCTGGTTACTTTCGGTTACTTTACCTCTGGTTACTTTTGGTTACTTTACCGTTGATTGACTCTCAGAAGTTACAAACTTCAAATTTCGTAAAGAGAAAGCTTAGTGACAATTTTTTTATTAGTTTATATATGCTAATAGTTAATAAAGTATATATAAACTAACATTTTTAGTTATTTTTTATACACTTTCGAAAGTTTAGTTTGTAGAAATTATTAAAAAAGTATAAAGAGTAATATGTATTGTTTTAACTTAAGTTAGTGACCTTTTGAAGAGGAAATTATTCAAATATCTTTATTTATTTATTGAAACAATAGGTTCCTTGTATTTAGTTTAGGTGCCGGGAAAAATTTTAATCAGTGTTTACATAGATTTGATTTAGAAATAGGGCAATTTATCGAAGATTAAACCACAGCCTACTCTACACCTCGACTGATAGATGAAAAATTAGCCTTTTCCGTTAGAGGCGAACTTTCTATGCTGAACATTGATTATAATATTAAATTGATATAGATGGTATTTTAACTTTTAAGACTTTTTGACCTTGATAATGGGTATTTCAAGATAGGGAAGTACAAGGGGACAGCTATGTGGGACAAAGATAAACACATGCAATAAATCCACAATCCACATAGTATTCCCTTCTCTTCGGGACAGGCCAACAACAAGAGTGTAAAGAAAACATATGGGAAGATAAGGATGCAATTTTTTATATTGACAATTGATGGAATCATCATCGTAATTTTGAAGGTATATTAACTACAAGGTAGAGTATTGCGCAGGTTCATATTAAGATGAATACAGTTTTGTTGTGAAAGACGATTCGGTGGCCCGGGGGTTAACTATTTTTTCATAGAAACAAGGTATGTTTTTCAATCTTTTTAGAATCGAATGATTCAACTTCTTTTTATTTGACTAAACTGACTAGTTCAGCATTACGTTGATTATCCTCAATATATATTAACTTAGAAGGTATGGTTAATGTCTTGATACGAGTTGTAGACTCTTCTGCGCATAAACAAAGAACATATGTACCCACAGGAGTGACACTGCAATATTACTTTACATACTCTATGTACTGTACATCGGGTTGAATAGTTATTTGTAAATAAGGATTTGACCATGTTCGCTAAAGGGGCAGTACAGTCATTTTTTGTTAAAATAATTTTAATATCAAACGATTGTTTAGTAGGAATAAAGTATTCGTGTAAAATTTCATTGTTCAATAGAATCTAATAATTCAAATATATCATTTTATATATAATCAATTTCTTAAGAAATGATAACGGTTGATGGCGCCACAATCAGTGGCGCCATCTTGTAAAGAAACAACTGAGATAAGTTTTTATATAGATTTTAGCTCAAGTGAAGAGATGGCTTAATTTTTGAAACTATACCTTCTTGTCTACCAATTCACATAATCTTTTCACCATTTTGACGCAAACAAAGCTTGATTAGTGCATAAAAAATTGATATGAAAACATCAAACATACTCATGTACATACTAATGAGAGCAAATGCTTCCGCTAGGTGTCGCTAATTTTATTATATACTTTTTATATGAACATTTTAAAATTAAACAAGCATTCAAATATTACATAATTAAATATTCTGAATTGATTTAAAACCAATTTGGCGATTGTTTGATTTTGACTTTACTATCCCTTTAATGCAGTCAGTGTACGGATTAAATTTAAAAATTTTTTAACCTGCTGTATAGCAAGGCTCATAAATTACAGTGTATATGTATAAACCTTGTTGTATCGTATATAAA
Organism: Caprella mutica; assembly: GCA_947561585.1. Classification (NCBI taxonomy): domain Eukaryota; kingdom Metazoa; phylum Arthropoda; class Malacostraca; order Amphipoda; family Caprellidae; genus Caprella; species Caprella mutica. Next base: position 101,770 of record CANNZV010000318.1, on the reverse strand, counting down.
GTATGTAAACTAATATCGTAGGGTTACATATGTGTGTTCGTATGTGCGTATTTGTTTATGAGCAGAAGAGTTTAAAATTCGTATGAAGGCATAGCATACCTAATAAGTTAGTGTATCTTGTTAATTTTTCAGCATATAAAAGTGATTATTAAATAATTTATAACCAATATGAAGCAAAACAAGACAATGACAAATAAATGTAGCCTAGTGAATTATGACATCCTCAGCACAGGCCAAGTTAAATCATTTTTCCGAAGTCACTATTCCTGTTTCACAATCACATTCGTGTATCAACAAATTAGCCTATCCTTTAACACTAATATTCCTTCGTCCTACTGAACTTTGCTATCTTGTTTCTATCAGAGTTCCGCTTCGTCATACCGCTGTCGTAAAATCGTCTCTTCTTTTCACTATGAATAAGACTCTTCTTTTCCTTGACATAGTTTGTAGTGAAACAATTGAATAGGGAGGATCCGATATTAGGCAGCAACCGATCAAAAAAAGTGAGTGCGATCATGGCAAGGTAATCCAGCCAGAATTTTTCCAAATATTGTCACAACATTCTTACAAAACACAGTCTTATTTCGGGTTGTTGCAAATGAAAAGAGCTAAGTTCTTGAATGAAAATGAATGAAAATATGTAGTCAATAATATGTACATGAACGTAAAATATAAATATTATATATACACAAGAGAAAAAAACTAGTTAACCATTGAACTATGGACTGATGGTAAATGATTAAAACTAGCAAAATATAACTACCAATAGAGAAATGTTCAAACGATGCCAATCAGTTAATATGTATTACACCTTGAATAAACGATGCTGCAGCAAAAAGAAAACTGATTTTAACAAAAAAATTATTGAACTTAAACAGATACGGAAAGATTTCGTATAGTATTATAATCTAAATTTAACTTATTTAAATATTTCTTCTTCTCTATCTTTTACACTCTACTATAGTCTACAGCTACAGTGACTATACAGCACATACATTTGATGTTTTTTATTAGGCGTTGAGCTTGAGACTGATGGTCAAGGATTAAAACTAGGGATATACAACTATCAATAGAGGAAAAGGGCACACGTATGTTTTCTGGGTGGATATTTTTCCGCAGTGGGATTTTTTCTTCCATTTTTTTTCCGGATATCAATTCATCAGCTATTTATATCCGTCAGCTATAAATGAGTTTTGATTCCGAAACAGACGTTAACCATATAATTATATTAATGCCATTTGCTATTCAACTAGGAGGTCTTAGATTTTGTTTTGGTTATATAGGCTCGTTGGCTTCATTTACTATCATCTCTTCATTTTCCTCTTCCATCAGTGAGTCCAGCAACCACTGCTTGTGGTTTATGTAATTACTTAGTTAACTTTGTCAACTAGATGTGGTAGGTTATTTTGATTATGATTATGAAGCGAATTATGCTTTCTAACTGCTTCTTCTAGTATTTTGAGTTTAATTTCTTTCTGGCGTCTGCGATATGGCCGTTGGCCCGAAGTCGACGTCTAACCCCATAGTAAAAGTAAATTAATTGTTCACTGGGGTGGAAAATACCAGGGTGAAATATACCAGGGTGGAACTTACCGGGGTGGAATATACCGGGGTTGAACTTACCGGGGTGAAATATACCAGGGTGGAACTTACCGGTGTGGAATATACCGGGGTTGAACTTACCGGGGTGGAATATACCAGGGTGGAATATACCAGGGTGGAATATACCAGGGTGGAACTTACCGGGGTGGAATATACCAGGGTGGAATATACCAGGGTGGAATATACCTAGAACCAATTTCATCTATTGCATTAATAATTCATGCTACGTATATCAGATTCCACATCAATTCTTTCACCTAATTTTATATCTGAATTGATCATTAACTTTTGTATGCCAATAGTTATTTGCTACAGTATTTACATTATAGTCTCAACTAGATCAAAATTGAACAAAGGATATACAGTGTGTCCGCAAAAAATGTATCCACTGCCATTGAATTTTGTACTTTGGATAATTCATTGATTAATCCGAATTTATATATGGGCTTGAATTTTTTTTTGTGTATCTAATTGTGAAGTATGTTTAACTCTTTCTGTAACTTTAATTGATGTATTTTTACTTCATAGTTATTTTTTTTTGTGATTATTTTATTTCAATAAAAAAAATTTAATTTTGAATTTTATCTATGGTACTAATTATATAATATGCATATTATTGTAGAATTATGAATTTTTAGAATCAATGGCAGTTGATACGTTTTTTACTGATACACTGTATAATAACCATTTCTCTATGTACTTATTGATAGCCTTTAGTTGATATATTAATAACAATGGAGATTTTTCTTATCAGTTCTTTAGGGAAATCCTTTCAATTATTTAGTCGGTGCAGATTATCAATATTCTAACTTCTGAATGTTTCTTATGAATGATGAACCTACTTAAATAAATACATGTTTGATGAAAGTATCACTCCTTTCACTGCAATAATGATAAATATCTGAAGAATATTCCCGAGACTATATATATGTTGATCTGAAAGATATGTATATTGTATATATTACCGCTACAGCCTCCCACAACATTGGAAAATGTGTGAATGGGTATTAGATGTGCGATATATTGGATAAGTTGCTTCGCATCGGAAGTATTGTCTCGAGGATATGCTGATATCAATGACATGTGACAGGGTGAAGCTATGGTAAGGTTTGGAAGATGGGGAGGATTTTTAAGTATTGGGTGATAGAGAGACATATACAGAAATTTAAATTCCTTAGTATTACTAGTTGAATGGGGCTAAAACACAAACATATAAGAGTATCCCGTGTTATAAGTATATGCATGTTAAACACTTTCATACTACGCATATAATACCAACAGTCACTATCGCTTCTTATCGCTGTGATTTGACATCCGTTAAACTTGATACTCGTTATAAATGATTAGAAAAAATGAAACTTAATGATTGATTTAAAGTTACCAGTTCTATTCTGTAAAATTTTCTTAGATCCCTATTGAATAGCTCAAAGTTTTAGAAATTTACTTAATAATAAAGATCAAAGTATTTAGTTTTTTTATTGTTTTATTTATATATTGATTCAATTTATACAGCTAAGATTCCTATAACCGTCCGTAATAATACCGTAAAAGTGTTAAGTAGTCTAACCATTTACATTATAGCTATGAGAATTTCTTCAATTACTACATCGCACAATGATGTCAAAGCTATTTTTCTGCTAACATTTCATGATATCCTTCAAGTTGAGATAATTATAACATTGGAGGTTACAATCAGTTCTATGGGAAATCCGCAGATTATATTATTATTCAGTATATTCTGAATATCAATGAAGACAATTAACACATAAAATCACTTCAAAAAACACACGAAAATGTAAAGATTGGCTGCAGCAAATCAATGTCCACTCTGAGACAATTTCTTAAATGCGTGGCTTTACCTTGTCAATTTTAAGTGTCTCTTCCGTATCATTTTCGTAACAAAGTTTGTTGTCATCACACGATAGGGTTAAACCAAACCTCCTAAAACCATCAAACTTATTGGAGTGACTCTATTTAACTAATTTTCCTATTTTTAATAGACCTATCACCCAAAGAAAAAATTTATATTTTGAGAAATTTGTAAGAATAGAAAATAATCAACTTTTGTCTAATAATTTTTATCGTAATTGTAGTCTAATATTACATTAGAATTTCTCTGTTTATATTGAACAAAGGATTTACAATATATTTTCTTTAAATATTTAACGATATCCTTTAGTTGAGATACTTAAAACAATGGGAATTTCTAATTTGTTGTTTGGGAAATCTTTTTGATTATGAAGTCGTTGAAGAAAAGCATTATTTTTTTTTTTAAATGACATATTATTTTTCTTTGTTTAAAATAGGGTATTTTTTTCTTTATCAACATAGCCTTCCTGTATAACAGATATAATAAAGAGCTTTGAAGAGTTATTGTGGGGTAATACGGGGCAGTTAATTCTGTTACGCGGGACAGAGAGGATACGTAAAGAGTTTGCGCCACAGTTTGGAAAGATGGCTTAGCTTCTATATTTCCTTGAACTGTGACCGTACAGTGAAGGGGTGGAGTGAAGGGCAGTGCTAGTGAATGTACCAGTGAAGGGGTGGAGTGAAGAGCAGTGTTAGTGAATGTACCTGTGAAGGGCCGTGTTAGTGAATGTACCAGTGAAGGGGTGGAGTGAAGGGCAGTGTTAGTGAATGTACCAGTGAAGGGGTGGAGTGAAGAGCAGTGTTAGTGAATGTACCTGTGAAGGGCCGTGTTAGTGAATGTACCAGTGAAGGGGTGGAGTGAAGGGCAGTGTTAGTGAATGTACCAGTGAAGGGGTGGAGTGAAGGGCAGTGTTAGTGAATGAACCAGTGAAGGGGTGAAATGAAGGGCAGTGTTAGTGAATGTACAAGCTAAGGGGTTGAGTGAAAGGCAGTGTTAGTGAATGAGTGTGTTTTTTTCAAATTGTTTTGTAAAGCAAGAAAATAGTACAATAGGCAGGAAACTTGTGATTAAATTTCAGAATATTAGTTGATGTGGCGAGTTAAAAAAAACTACCGTAGTTCAATCTTAAACTAGTTCAATATAGACATAAAACTCATTATTTAATCATGTTATAATTAAATTCTCCTCTCCTTTTGTTAAATCTATAGTTATTCAAATTATCTACATAAACTATTATTGTAGCTATAACAACTGTAAGCAAATTGTTTATAAATTCTTCCGTGCTTAATTTTAATCATTTTTCATCCCCCTAATGCATATAATTATTTTTAGATATAATTAATCGTTCTGAAAGTGAATTCTAATTAAATTCCACCAATCAACAAATGTGAATCCTGATGAGTTACTTTCTACTGAAATAAACTGATAAGAAAATAGAATGTGGTTCTCACGGACCGGAGAGATTCTTTGGATTCTCTTCTTGAGTTTCAATCAAGTTTTCTTGGTCCAAGGACACGAAACATGCGAAAAAACTTTCAGACAATTGGCCACTACCTCTACCTTCAACATCCTGTGAGTACTTTGTTATCTTAGGAAATATTGTAATTGAAATGAATACAGTTTGCCTCAGTGTACAGAATAGACATGGTAATGTCAATGAAGTTGATTTGCTTTTGTGACGTCATTAATTAACTATTCAGACAATAATTTACTATATGAATTAAGGTAATTGAAGAAAGCAAAGAATTACAAACTCATTAGTTATTGTTATTATGTGAGACAGAGGATAAATATATTACGTTTCAAAACTACTAATCCCCTTAATTATAATCAAAGTGTGTTGATTTGATCCGTAGATTATAAATCAAAATGAATAAAATAGATCAATTGGTACCATACTCACCCTGTATACAGTACATTTTAATAATTAAAATGACTTTTTTTTTAAATCCAGTAAATACTATTTAAAAAATATTTATTTATATACATGAATAATTCCTATATAAGTAAATATGTTATAATTTACGAATTAGATGAAATTAGAAAATTACAACTCTCTATTTTCAGCAGTGATTAGATTTCTTTAGAAAATAAGAAAGGAAAACTTTCCACCATGGAAATTTATCAATAAAATAAATTAGACTATGGAGAAACTTCAATTTTAATTTAATTTATTAAAAGTAAACCAATAACGGGTGATAAATTGGTATTGATGGCGACCCGTTATTTTTAACGGGAAAGTACACTAGTCTATACTAACAATTTCCTTCGTCGTTTGTTTATTTATATACTAGTACAGTACCTATTATTGAATTTAAATTATATTCGACTGCAAGAATGTTTTATGGATAAAAATATTCTGATTAAATAAAAAATTGTCACTCAAAAGCCAAAATATAATCTTTAGTAATATTAGTGTCAATTTATTGTAGCGCATGGCCCCGTAGTCATGATACTGCAACAAATGATTTGTTTCTCCTTTTTAATATGTATTTCTTAATAAAAGTGTGACACACGGACAGACAGACGCGGCTCTTAGTTTTATTTATTTGGTGTCCGTCTTTGCTCGACGGGTATTAAACATGAAGAATGTAACTATGAAACGTACTTGATATTTGAATAGAATTATTCATATGCTTTTATTCAATTTGTATGTATTTATTTATAAAATATAGTATATCAGTTTATGAAGAAAACATAAAATGTATTTGAATTCACTATGAATAACCTCTATACAACGGGTAATAATTATTTACTATTGAAAACCGTTATTTTTAACGGGCAAGTACACTAGTTAAATAATAAAATGTGACATGTATCATAATAATTACCTATTAGTTAGTTATTATTTAGCAGTCTTATGACTCTTATCGTATGACTCTTTTCGTATGACTCTTGTCGTATGACTCTTGTTGTATGACTCTTGTCGTATGACTCTTGTCGTATGACTCTTATCGTATGACTCTTATCGTATGACTCTTATCGTATGACTCTTATCGTATGACTCTTATCGTATGACTCTTATCGTATGACTCTTATCGTATGACTCTTATCGTATGACTCTTATCGTATGACTCTCATCGTATGACTCTTTTCGTATGACTCTTGTCGTATGACTCTTGTTGTATGACTCTTGTCGTATGACTCTTGTCGTATGACTCTTATCGTATGACTCTTATCGTATGACTCTTATCGTATGACTCTTATCGTATGACTCTTATCGTATGACTCTTATCGTATGACTCTTATCGTATGACTCTTATCGTATGACTCTTATCGTATGACTCTCATCGTATGACTCTTTTCGTATGACTCTTGTCGTATGACTCTTGTTGTATGACTCTTGTCGTATGACTCTTGTCGTATGACTCTAACCGTATGACTCTTATCGTATGACTCTTATCGTATGACTCTTGTCGTATGACTTTTACCGAATGACTCTTATCGTATGACTCTTACCGTATGACTCTTATCGTATGACTCTCATCGTATGACTCTCATCGTATGACTCTTATCGTGTGACTCTTATCGTATGACTCTTATCGTATGACTCTTATCGTATGACTCTTATCGCATGACTCTTATCGTATGACTCTCATCGTATGACTCTCATCGTATGACTCTTATCGTGTGACTCTTATCGTATGACTCTTATCGTATGACTCTTATCGTATGACTCTTGTCGTATGACTCTTATCGTATGACCCTTACCGTATGACTCTTATCGTATGACTCTTATCGTATGACTCTTATCGTATGACTCTTGTCGTATGACTCTTATCGTATGACTCTTATCGTATGACTCTTATCGTATGACTCTTATCGTATGACTCTTATCGTATGACTCTCATCGTATGACTCTTATCGTATGACTCTTATCGTATGACTCTTATCGTATGACTCTTATCGTATGACTCTTATCGTATGACTCTTATCGTATGACTCTTGTCGTATGACTCTTATCGTATGACTCTTATCGTATGACTCTTATCGTATGACTCTCATCGTATGACTCTCATCGAATGACTCTTATCGTATGACTCTTATCGTATGACTCTTATCGTATGACTCTTGTCGCAATTTAGCAGTCTTAACTTATTTTGATCTCGTGATTTGTGGCGAAAAAATTGTTTGAAATTTTTTACTTTTATTTCATTTGTAAATAATTAATTTTTTTAAATTGTAATTTTATTTAAAATAAGAAAAATCATTCAGCTATACTAGTGTAATATTTTAATGTTAAATAACAATTATCCTATGCTATTAAAGAAGTCAATGCAAGTACTTCTATTTAATTTCCTATTTATTATATTAATTTATTTCAATCATCTTCGATACCACATTTTTAATATAAAGACGACGTTCTCAGTGCACCTTTACCGTACATTTTAAATTAATCATTAGAAGAATATATAAAGACTAGGATTGTCAATGTATAATACTTAATATTTTCATATCAGCTATTTTTACCGACGATTATAAATGATTTTTTTCCTAACATAGAAAAATTATTTAGTAAAACTGAAATATTTATACATAATTTGTGATTCAATCATCAAGCTAGATGATAATATCAATGAATGAGACAAACTTTAAATATATCTTCATTTCTCTCCAAAGTGTGTTCAAAGTAAATTCAATAATTATATTTTTCTAATTTCTTTATTTTCAATTATTGTAAATTCATTTTCAGGTATCCAGGTAAAAATTAAAATATCTTCTGGCTTCAGTAGTTGTAAAGACCACAATTATCTAATTGTGGTAAAGTTATCACAGTTAGTCTTTTCTTTAACTGTGCAATTGTACATTATATTATTCATGCTGACAGTTTTTCTTTCTATTCATTTTCAGCTGTCCTGAAGAATGCATAAGTTGGCCATTTGTAAACAGGGATGTTGTTTTCGGCACATCAGTGTATCACCCGGTGAGATTTCAAACTATCCTACATGCAAATTATTGAAATTATATCATTAGTTAGATCTAAATAGATTAAGTTATAGTAATTTGTGTAGTGATTATCTATTTAATTTCAGGACTCCCTAATCTGTCTCTCTGCTCTACATGCTGGAGTAGCACGCATTGGTGCCCCAACTCAGTTAAATTTCACCCAGACTGCAACGCAAGAAACATTTGTTGGAACAGTTTCTAACAGAGTAGTCTCCGGAAGAAAGTAAATCCGTTACTGAATTATAATATTAGAGTAAATATTTCACAATGGTGATATTAATATTATCGGCAATATTAGATGATACAAACTTGAGAACTAAAAAAGATCTATTTGAATTAATAATGATAATAATATCTATATTTCAGAAAAGCAGGCATAGGATTTCATTTCACAAACGAGAGATTCGTTCAGACTGATCGTGAGTTTTAGGAATAAATGCTTGCTTAGTATTTTATAATTTATTTGATTACCAATAATTATCTTCTGTATTTATGTTTTATTTTTTGCTGAAAATATTCCTGAAGAAATATTCTCTTGAGTGATATTTTGTACTGTGTGAAAATGATTTAAATAATTATTCTCTGTATAGTGAAAAAGTTCTTCAGCTAAGATTTTAATTTAAATGTGACACATTCGATATTTGGTAGAAATATAATTTACTTCACTGAAAATAGTACCTATTGGTCATACAGTAGAGATCTGAGGAACACCTTATTTAGTTTTTCCCTGGTTTGATGTGGTACAGTCAAGTCAGTGAAATCGTGTGTGTGGATTACCAAGGAAGCAGAGTTTGTCCTTAAATTGATTCATTTCCTTTCTTTTATTCACTTTATAGAAACTTTTGGTAATTTATATTATTTTCTAGAGTAACTATGCCATTTTTGTTTATTTGTTTCAGTTGAGTTTTAATTATTATTCACAGAAATTACGCAACATTTGAGTCATTTGTGTACGTATAACACCGTATATATATTATATAAGACTAATGATTTTAACTATTCTGTATATTGAAGAGTAAATAATATCCGCATTTCTTAATTTTACATATTTTTTTATTTTACAATAAACTAATAACATGAAAGAAAATGAATATAAATTTATCTAAATTTTTTTATGTCCAAGTCACAGCAAATTAAGAAAATACACCAAAACCTCAAATAGAGTAGCACAAACCGGTTACAAAAACACTAACTATAATTCCTTGTTTTACAATTACACATCATTACAAGAAATTTCCAACATTTTATTGACATTTTCTTCCATCATATCGGTCAAAATAATTTCTAAATTCAAAAAGCTTCTTTCAACTCCAACTAGAGTTAAATGTACAGAAACATATTTCCTGTACATACATTCCTCTCAATATCCTCTTTTAGCTTCCCAACAATTATGTTTTTTTATTTTGGTTATATTCTCGTATTCAGGGTTGTCGACAACAATGTTCAGTTATCTTTTAATTTCTAGTCAAAATAGCTTTTATAGTCAAAATGGCGGTAATGCAATAAGTGCTATAAATTATAGCATAGGAACTATAAATTCGGGCTCTATTCTTAATCACTTCTAACTCTCACTATTTTCAAATCGTTATTTTGATTGGTATTCACGATTATTTAGGAATAATGATACCAATTCAATAACCTAGTTAAGATATCAAATTATAAAACATAACTATTGAACAACAACTTCCTTTTTTCAGTTAGTATTTGCATACATTTTTGCCAATGCTCACTAGCCACATCAGCACTAATATCATCTGCTCACCTCACCAACTGAGTGTCTCACAGTCCCTCATTTCACTTTGCTTATTTTCTATCTTCTACCAGAGCATTTTCAGGAGTTATTTATTATTTGGTAGAAAATATAAACCGTACAATAACTCGGAACTTACCCTAAATGGGGACAAGTTAATCATACCCCTATATTATAAAGTGATTACTAAATACAGCGGAATTATTATAGTTCAACATTTAAAGTTTATGTTTACAGTCTCTTGGCACAGAAAACTAAATTACAAACAATAAATAAAAAATATACGGCTATTGGATAATAATTATTGAGAAAAAAAAATGTTTTCCTCTTTTTTCTTTCTCAAGCCCCTGAATAAGATTTACTATTAAGGCAAAATTTTACTTTTACAACACTAATGGTAATAATAGATTACCATTACTCTACACTAATGGTAATAATAGATTACCATTACTCTACACTAATGGTAATAATAGATTACCATTACTCTACACTAATGGTATTAATAGATTAACATTACTCTACACTAATGGTAATAATAGATTACCATTACTCTACACTAATGGTAATAATAGATTACCATTACTCTACACTAATGGTAATAACAGATTACCATTACTCTACACTAATGGTATTAATAGATTAACATTACTCTACACTAATGGTAATAATAGATTACCATTACTCTACACTAATGGTAATAATAGATTACCATTACTCTACACTAATGGTATTAATAGATTACCATTACTCTATACACTAATGGTAATAATAGATTACCATTACTCTACACTAATGGTAATAATAGATTACCATTACTCTACACTGATTGTAATAATAGATTACCATTACTCTACACTAATGGTAATAATAGATTACCATTACTCTACAATAATGGTAATAATAGATTACCATTACTCTACACTAATGGTAATAATAGATTACCATTACTCTACACTGATGGTAATAATAGATTACCATTACTCTACACTAATGGTAATAATAGATTACCATTACTCTACACTGATGGTAATAATAGATTACCATTACTCTACACTAATGGTAATAATAGATTACCATTACTCTACACTAATGGTAATAATAGATTACCATTATTTTACACTGATGGTAATAATAGATTACCATTACTCTACACTAATGGTAATAATAGATTACCATTACTCTACACTAATGGTAATAATAGATTACCATTATTTTACACTGATGGTAATAATAGATTACCATTACTCTACACTAATGGTAATAATAGATTACCATTACTCTACACTAATGGTAATAATAGATTACCATTACTCTACACTAATGGTATTAATACAAATGAAGATCAATTACAATCAAGAATATTGAATATAATATTTTCTAATATCTAACTGGAAATGTAAGATATTAGAAATTACAATCTACCTATTTTGTTCGTAATTAAAATTTTGAAATTGATGATCCTTTTTAATTTTCGGTTAATTTGAGTGGAGAGAAAGTAATTAGTTTTTTTTTTATTTAAGGAAAGGACTTAAATATAGGTTGATAGTCAGAAAATAAATATATTGTTAGGATAATTAAAATCTATTCTCTTTAATAATGAAGCTATTCACAGGTGCATCTACCGATGAGTTGGTCATGGTTCATAACAACAATCAGCAGTCAGGGGGAACAGGCGCTTATGTCGCTTGCTTACCAAATAGCCAGGAAACTTTGAGAAGCTCATCTGCTAAGCCAAATATTACTAAATGGAATTACAGACAACAAAAGTATGATGAGATATTCAAAGACAGTGAACATGGAAGTATTTACGGACTGAGAATAAGTTCAAACAGAGGTACTCGCGTACTTAGATGCATGGGGTCAAACATTGAAAAGGACATCTCTGCTATCTTGGGGAATAGTGATGGTAAATATGACGTATATTATATGGAATATTATTTAAGTCTCACTTAAAGTGTTATTTAGTCAAACGTTTCATAAGTTATCCAATGTTATTTTGCATTGTTTGGTTACTCAATGTGATTTAAAGAAACCTTTTCTTAGAGTTATTTTCTATAGAAGTGAAATTCAACAATACTAACAATAAACAAACAATTGATGCAATGCTGTCTGCACTCACTAAAATGTTATTCCTTCATGCATTATTAGTAAATTAGAATTATTTAAATAGCAAAGTGACAGATTAATTACTACATTGGTCACTTAGTTATTTAATGCTAATTTTTTGAGAACTATTTAGTTTATTATCTTCTGATGTTAATATTAGTGTCTACCTTTCATTATTTCTTATTTAGAAATAAATCTCAACAGTTTGAGGGTAATTTGTTTGAATATTAGACGCTAAGTTCGTAATCGTAACATCAAAAGTTATTATTGAAACTTAAATGATTATTATAAATTTAGGATTTTCCCAGCATTCACTATTATCTTAAGCAATGTCAAGAGAAACTCTAACTGATAAAATTTTGCAAATATATAAATTCATTAACTATGTCATATGATATTCATGATAGAAATTGTCTCTAATTTCAGATCATTTTGAAGCTATCTATCCAACCGTCACTGCCAGTTTAGAAGAATCAGTTAAACTGCAGTATTACAATAAAAGTTCGTACGACATCAGTCCTGTCAGATTGCCTTTCTCTCCCATCTCCGGCACAGTAAAAGGAAGTGATATAGAGATAACTAATGTCTCTCTCTCTGACCAGGGACTGTATAATAGTCATAGTAATCCTAATTTAAAGATCCAAGCCTATTCCCGACTAATTGTGAGAGGTGAGAATAACTTGCAAATTAAATTATATCTTTTTGTTAAGTTATACATTAATGAGAAAAGACAATAAACCTAGCACACTTTCGTTCTTCATTTCAAAGAGTAGAATTTATTTATTATATAACATAATATATTTATTTAAATGATTTATTTAATATTTATTAAAATGATTTATTTAATATTTATTAAAATGATTTATTTAATATTTATTAAAATGATTTATTTAATATATATTAAAATGATTTATTCAATATTAATTTAAATAAATAACAGCTTGTTCTTTCTATATTTCCTAAGAGTGAATTTCCCAATATATTTCTTCTCAGTAATATCTTTTAACATTCATTTATCTTGGTTTTAGTTGACTGAAATTTCAAATTCAGATTGTATAACTATATTCAAATCTCTCTAATTAATCACTCAGGGTGCAAGAAGGGTCGTTCTGGGGCCAATTGCTCAGGCTGGTGTAGAGATTGTCTCAACAACGGAGAGTGCGATTCGGACACTGGAGAATGCGTCTGTTCTTCCGGCACCAGGGGCAAGAACTGCCAAATATGTGAGTTTGATATCTTAGTATCTTACTAATTAATGATATAAACCATAGTTGCGATTAACAAATTATTATGCTTGATACAAGTGAACATAGAAAGAGAAAAGTTCTCTTTGAAATTAGAAATCTTGAAATCAACTCAATCTATCATCGTAGACTATACAGAGACGAAAAAATATAAGCATCTATCAATTAAAACAATGAGTTGTATTCTGTCTTTTGTTCTGATTCTCTCCACTCTACAAATTGTGTTACTCTATTCATCATAGGTAATGTTACTGATTAGAAAATTGCAAATAATTTCAAATTTGGTTCTATACTTTATCATTATACAGAGTGATTCAAAAACAACTGATCCATATAATTAGTTAATAAGATAATAACTAATAAACCTGGACAATTGAGACAAATTTCATTTAAAAAAAGAACATCCTATATCATCTTTTTACAATTTAAGTTGTTCAGTATAGAAAAAGGATACATTACATCGGACTAATTCAAGGCAGTAAAATCACCGCTAAATATGTATATCAAAAAAGGCTACCTATACCGTTAATTAACCCTTTCGCTACCGTTAGGTTCATATATCCCAAACAAATTTTAAAAATTCTAGAGCTATACGATAATAGTGTTATATTGGCTTACCACATATATAGCTTGTTATTTCGTATATGAATGAGAAGATATATATTTTATTTTTTAACTTACATTATTAACCTACTATGCATTATATTTTCTATATATTTTTGATCCAATAAGCGATTTAATAAGTCAGTATTTGTTATCGAAGAAATGTTTCATTCAATACCAGTGAGCAAATAATCTTGAATGTTTCTAGGCCTATAGCGATTTTTTGGATTTTTTTCCGAAGCTTTTTAGACATTAGTTAAGTTTCAGAACAGGAAAACCTGCCTTTGCCCAAAGAAGTCAATGGTGAAAAGGCTAATCACCATTACCCTAAAGACATTAGGTGAATACCTTTAAAAGTGCCGAAATACCTAATTAATATTAAATATACGACAATAAGAGTGTTGGTTTGTAATATTTCCTTGTTCTTCTATTTAATCTATTAGAAAGTCGAACAGAGAAGGTTGAATGTGAATATTTCTTATATAATTAATTACTAAGCGAAAACTTGATCAATTTCTTTCCATAATAAATATGATAAGTTATCTAACCTTAGTTCTACAAATTTAAAACACTTCTTGAGGAATATTGATTTAATTTGGAGGCGACCTTTACATTATCTCACTCATTTAATTTGATATAGGTAACATTCATAGAGTTATGATAAACTACTCTAGAGAGAGGAAGTGTTGCAGCGATTGCAGGACGCTAAGGAAGACGGTATAAAACCTATTTTTGTTTCATTTATATCATTTATCAATTAAACTGACGCTAGATTGCCAGTCACGTGAAGACAAAATAAGGATTTCAGCGTCCCGCAAGACACGATATTATTTTGGCCACTGACTCACCACTTGGTAACATAGAAGTGTAAAATATAAAATCTTTACGTTATAAATTCTGCATCTATTCCAAATTAATTGTGTTCCAGGTACTTCATTTCACTACTGGTTGATTGTGCAAATTTAAGAATTTTTTTTTCTCGCATGAAATAGTTTTGCGTTTCATTTATTTTTAACATCTGATATTCTCAAAATAATTTCGATTAGCGTATTGAAAACATACATTCTAATTATCATCTTAAATTTACCGCCCATCATTCTGAGTAATTTCAATCTAAAATAAAATATATCTATGTATCTTTGCTACTTATTGTATACTAAAAGTGAAGTTTAAATTAAAATTTTTCAGAATTTGATCTTTCCAAGTGGTGAGCCATTGGCTAACATTTTAACTCATCTTGGGAGGACGCTTTGGGTGCAATCAATTTTGGGATCATGTGCTTGCTGTGTATAATATTTAACTCTTGTAATTACAGGAGGTTTTAGATCTTTGTTCTCAACATGTCGTAGTATAGTTACAAAAGATATTCTTGAAATATATTCAATTGCATTTTAAAAATCTTTTATTATATCATAAAATGTTCAATTTGAATAATTTTTATCGCTCTCTTTTGCTATCAGAGGTAGAAAATTGAAGATTTCACTTTATTCTTTAACTCCATCACTACTTTCTATTGGGATAGAGATAGGGTCACTAAATGAATGCAGAACTAAATGAATGAGTTAATGATATCATCCAGACTAGATTATCACTAATCTTCTACTACAAGACCATTAAATATAATACTATCATAATTAAATGCTTTTATTTTTACTCCCTCAGTTTGCCCAGCCAATAAATTTGGAGCAGAATGTCACTTGGACTGTGACAGAATAAATTCATTGTGGAAAAGAGACGAAAGTGGAACCTGTAAAGGTCTTACGTTCTGTTTGCGTGATCCGAAAGGTTGCTCATGTCAACCAGGATTCAAGCCGCCAAGATGCATTGCAGGTGATTTCAATTGACATAAAAACTTAATAGTTCTTTAATTTCGCTTTAAAATTTGTCGAAAATACATCAGAGAAATATATTATGATAAATTTTCAGGAATGGTTTGCAAGTTCTGATAGTCGTTTAATAAAGATAAATGCCTTCGGAGTCTTCTTATATTATAATTTAGAAATATTATTTACTAAAATGAAAGGTACAACCCTCTCCAGGTTGTACGTATAGTTGTACGAATAATATGTCAAACTTGTTTGAATGCACATTTATGTTGCATGAAATAATCCCCTATGTGCTTCTCAATACACAAAATTATGACAAAATTATAACCTAATAGTATTTTTCAATAGAATGTGATTTGTGGAATTACGGACCAGACTGTCTTAGCAGATGTTATTATTGCAAAGATGGCACTTGTGACAGTTACGGCAGGTGTAATCAGAGATGCGAGAATGAAAACCTCTGTAATGAAGGTGAATAAATATATTACTGCTTATTTGTTTGGTTTCATTTTGACATTGTACATTAAATTTGTGCGAAATGCCTCAGCTTCAAATTTTTAATTTTTCAACCTCACAATAGTAAGATTTCTTGTCATTCCAAGTCACTCCTGAGGCGTGTAAGTTAATTCTAAAGACAATTTCTCTCTCCAAAATGTCAGACAAAGCTCCTCTCAATTTACCGAGATTTAGAAAGCCTCCCCTCATCACTGACTGTGACGTCAGAGGCTGTGCAGTCACTTTCTCCGAATGGGATTCAGATTATGACGATGGTGAGCTGTCGGACACAGACGTGATACTAAGGTGAGAGATAGATCTCTTTTAAAATATACTAATAGAGTAATGGCAGAGATCAGTTTCATGAGTGATCATTTTGAATAAAAAATTGATATCAAGAAAAAAGCTTGAAATTCAATGAAAGCATTCGTGAAAAATGAAAATTTACTTTAAATTATTTTACATATATTCTACAACATATACCTAGCAAGAAAATTTCCTTTCCACACTGCTTAAAATTAAATAATTCTATTCAGATACGAAATATCGATAGAAGATATATCCATTCCCAGTGAAAATACAAACATTGCTACCTACCCTGGACAACGAAGAGGTTTGTAGACAAATTACCTGAACAGACACTAGCCTGATAATGTAAAAGGAAGTTAATCTAACAATATATTAATGTTAACTTCATTTCTTCTCACAGAGTTCAGTTACGATTTCTTCAGAGGCAATAGTTACAACATCAAACTAAATATTTTGACTAACAGAGGAAAAGCAACGGATGGATATAACATGAGAATACAGAGCCATCATTTAACATTGCCTTGTCTGGGTAACTATACTTCAGTTGGAATTATTAAGTATGATTTAAAATCAGTAGTTATTCGAACTTCACGGTGGTTAGTATTTCAAAAAAATTTGTTGTCACGTTATTGCAGTATAGTTATATTTAAATGAAAGAGACCCAGGTGAAAATAACATATGACGTCACGCTCTATAAAATTCTCGATTCCATGGTTATCGAAATAGATTCCATGGTTAGTCAAAACATAACAAGTGTCCCTTCAACACACGGTGTCAAGCTGTATAATTGGTTTTATAAAGTCACGGCGTGCATGTAGCAACATCACGCTAAATCAATAGAATTACCTGTGCAGGTGCGTCATTTGGGAGTACAGACTGGGTTAACTGCCCTTTCTTAGAGAAAACTCAAATGACGCATCTGTACCTGCGGTGTTTGCACAGTACAACAAAGTGTGTGTCGGCATTACATATCATTAACTATAAGTTTATTCTGTTGAATTATGTTATTATTATTAATGTATTTTCCTCTAACAGACACGTACTCCAGTGCTGACTACAATGTTACTAACATTGGGCAGACTTCCGTCACTGTTGAATGGGTAATATTTCTATGCATGTTTATAATCTTTGAGATTTAATGAGAGTTTTGTTGTTGATTTTCTCTTATCACCAGGTACACCGAAATGGACCACTCTGTCCCCCAGTGAGGTATTCTATCCTTGTTATGGATGGTGAAAATACCATACTTAACACATACAGTGACTTACCAGACTATACAATCTATCCTCTGACAGCTGATACTCTTTATCAAATAACATTGGATGGCAAGACGAAAACTGTTACCACGCTACCATATCGTAAGAAATAAAAGCTGTGTGAATCATTCTAAACATTACGTTGAAAGAGAGGCAATAAAATATATTTTAAATAATTATTTTACTTTGTCCATTGAGTTTTCAAGGTCATCAATTCATGACCAGTTGACCATCTTAAGAAAAATTAATTAAAAAGGATCCGTTTTTTACAATTTGTTCACATTTAGTATATTGGGCTATTTTGACCTATTATATCCTACTGTTGCTTTAATGAAACACAAATTGATTAATTATTTCAAATGTCATTACTTGGTGCTTCAGTATTAAATAAGATATTACTTCCATGGAAATATTTCAATTAATTTGTATGATTTAGTATTATTGGTAGTAAGTCTAAAAAAATAGATAGATAAATATATGGAAATCTTATTTAGTTGAGTATTTAAAAAAATGAAAAGTCAATGCATACAACATATGAGATTTGAATATTTCTTAAGCATTCATATTTCCTCTTTAAATGTAATACTTTCAACTAATTCTGTTTAATATTTTAGCCATTCGCACTTAAAATTTTTCATTATTAACGACAGGAAATTATTGATATTCTGTGAAAATACTAGTTTTAACTTTCAGTTCAGATGTTTGAAATTGAAATTTAAACAGATATTTTGAGCGTAGATAGAAAAAATTCACCAAAAACAGACTATTAGGATTAATTACAAAATGAATCTTGTTAATAGTCTTTTAAATATATTTAACAGCCCCCGCGTCTCCAGACAACATTCGAATAAATGTCACCTCTGATAGAACTCTCATCGTATGGAATGAAGTGAAAGATTCTAGTAGCTACGAAGTAACTATGGAGGTAAGACTCATGAATATGTAATAAACTATCACGATGATAAATACATTTCTTATTGAGAAGATAGTAACAGACATTTTAATTTTCAGTTTGTTCAATACTTTGGATGCCAGGACATGATTAGTCCCAATGTAAGAACAGTTACAGTGACTGACACTGAGGTGATACTTGACTACAATAATCACCTTTGGTACTCTGCAAAGTACAAAGTTTGTGTTGTTGGAGTGAATAGAGGAGGTAAATCCACACCTACTTGTCACACCTTCTCCACACCTCCAAATGAAGGTGAGTGATACTCCACCATCATTAATTAATAGAGACATATTATGATATTTTGTATCATGATTTAATTTAGGATTGTCCATATATTTTAAATATCTACAAGTTTGTGAACCTTTCAGGAAGCAATAAATCTATAATTATTTCGGCTAATATCACTCTATTTTCAGAGTTTATAGGGTTTTATTGATAACATAAGTTTGATCGAACGATCGGTAGATGGATTTATTTAAATTATATCCCGCTATATGAACCTGAATCTTCATTTACGTTTGAATTATGTAAACTATCTGCGTGAATATGCAATAGATAATAGAATTTGAATTACATATTCAGTTTTATACACTATATTAACTAATAAAATATTTCTAGCAGTGTATAACTGTATATTTTGGTAAATACAAAGTTTATTCGAATTAAACAGCCAGTGTATTATTCTGTCGTGAGGACCGAGAAGATGTGAAGACGAGAAAAGAAAAAGATTGTGGTGACACCTGGTGGAGTTGGAGTACAACTTAAGAGTAGTATATTTAATAATACTGTTATTCAAAAAACTTGTTGATTAAAATTATTATTTTATCAGTAATAATAAGTATTAAAAGTTGTTTTCTAAATAGAAAAAATTGTAAAATGGAATAGAATGAGTTAATATCAGTAGATTTTATTTATTTAATCTTAATAAAAAAATTTATATATTTAAATAAAAAAAAATTTCATTTGTTTTCTATTTCATTTTCTATTTAAAAGACGTTTTTTACACTGTTATTAAATATACTGTTAACAATTACTTACTAAATTATTAATTAATGAAAAATACCAAATTATTAATTAATGAAAAATACCAAATTATTAATTAATGAAAAATACCAAATTATTAATTAATGAAAAATACCAAATTATTAAATAATTTGTATTAAAAATCGCGTCATTACGTATTAAATAAAATATTCTTATGTTGCACATAGACGCCATCAGGTGTCACCACAATCGATTTCTTCACTCGTCCTCATGCAAATCTGCACAGCCTCTACGATTGTAAAAGAGAATCGGTGACAAAAATGGCGCTTTGTAAAAATTAATTGTACCACTATTTATTTAATAATTGATATTTAGATGGTCAAAAATAACAAATCACATAATAAATTATGCCTATATCATTTAAAACTTAATTTGATTTTTTACCATCCCTTTTAGTACGTGAAGACACAAATATTTATATACCGCAACGTTCATGACTTTTAAAATTTTTCAGTTCCTGATATAGAATGGCGAGAGCTGAGTTGCAGTCCTACATCACAATATAAATCTCTACAATGTAATATTGAAATAGCATCTGAATGTCAGAAGTTTCATGGTCCAAATATCACATCGGTTTGGATAATAAAGAAAATACCAAAATGTCCTAATGCCACACCATATGAGGACATCATTGAGGACAATTTCATGTACTCCACAACTCTAAGAAAGTATTTCAGTAGCTTGGAAGACTACACAAGATACTCCATTACAGTCTATTTGGAGAACTCCATTGGCCAATCTATATCTACTGAGGGTGTCTTTTCTACAAAGGAGGCAGAGAGTAAGTTTGATGATTTAATATTTAATTTTGATATAAAATGTCGCGTTTGATATTCCTAATTATCATATATATAATAAATACAGGTCCTGCAGTTGTTCATGATTTTAAAGTTAGCGGAGCAACAAACAATTCCCTCTTCTTGGAATGGTTGATACCCTGTCCATCCCTCGCCTCAATTCAATCCTACAAACTCAGCTACAGAAATAAGAATAGGTGGGAGAGAAAAATTGTAAATCCTACATCCCTCTGTGAATCTTCAGATGGTTATATCTGCTACCAGCTAGAAAATCTCAACTTCAATGTCAACTACAGATTGAAGGTGGGACAATTAGTTATTGGCGAGATATTCAATTTTGAGAGATGAAAGTCCATTTTACTCTTCATCACTGGTATTTCCCAGTTTTCCTCTTAATTTTCTCTCTGAGTTGTTTTTAAAAGTCCTATTGAACTGACGAGTAGAGATTTTATTTCAAAATCTGATATAATATTTATTTACTTCAACCTCAATTTTCATCATTACAACTGCCAATAAATGAGAGTACGATATTATGTTCTACTTCCACATCTCCATGACTTACATTAAAATCTCCCCCCAAATGACTAATAATAACATCTGCTTTTCACTTCCCCTATCTGTTTATTATTGCACAGTAAATTAGATTATTTTAATTCACTAAAAAATAGTAATGCTAATATATCTAAAAATATAAAAGACAAAATTAGAGCTCAGCTGTTCACTCGTGAGTTCTGATCTGCGCATATTAAGTACACAAATTTTCACAGCAAATCACATCAAAAACTAGAACAGAGACAGAGGCGCAGGAACATCGGAACACCGTTGGGAGTAATGACATTAAATAAAATTTCCCGGAACGAAATTAGTTATCCAAAATATATTTTACAATATTAGTAAGTTAGCTTTATGTTTATCAGATGATGGACAGAATTGTTTTGATAATTTAATTAACTTTATAGATTTCAAATGTTTCTCTTCTATTATTATATACTTTTAATACATTTAATATTCACATTTTATCATAACATAACATATCGATTTTCAAGGTCCAGAGCTGCAAAAGTAGTGATGCACGTTCATGTTCAGATGATTCAGAAACTGTTATTGGATTGACGAAACCTACAGGTATGGTATATTCAGAATATATTCCATTTAATAAATTGGTATATACTTTTTCATTATTAACTGAACAAACAGTCTGAAATTAACCTATTATTATTAATTGAACAAACAGTCTGAAATTAACCTATTATTGTTTTAAATATTTCAGCTCCAGGTAAACCCACACTGATGCCTATGAACGCTCTTAACGAAATTGATGTTGTAGTCACTACATCTCAGTATTTAGGTGAACAACCAAGTTGTTGGGTTAGCTTGCATGAGGGGAGTCTTCTTCAACGAAACAGCTCCAAAAATCCAGTCACTTCACAGAAGGAATACACATTCACTGTAGGAATTATGAGAACATAAAATAATTGAACTATCAAGTATGATTTTGAGATTGATATGTCAAACTGAATTGTCTTATTATTTTCAGTTTACCGGGTTAAGACCCAGTTCCGAATATCTAGTTAAAAGTGGATGCTGTAACATAAAGGCTTGCAGTAGTGTGGCAGAAACAGCTACTAACACGAAACTAGCTGAACCAGTGCTTACTGGTAAATTCTTATCAGGCACCATCACCAATACTACAATAGTAATCAAAATACCAAGAATCGAATCAGGAGACTCCTCAATGTGTGTAACTTATTCAATTTATAAATAATATGTAAATTGTTATATTTAAAAAAAATCAAATTAATAGTAATCAACTGAATGAAATTTCATCCAACTAGAAATGTGGTCATCTTTGTCGTCAGAGGATATGGAGAAGAAAGGATGAACTTTACTGATCTTTATGACGAATACAACGGAGCTAGAATGAGAAAGAAGCGTTCAGGAGAAGAAGAATCGGAAACTAAATCATATGTGGCCGGGGTTGTTGAGGTTTGTTAAATTTTTGTATTTGTCAAACTCGGTAAACGAGAAATCTGTGAATGCATTAGGTATTTTATCCATTAGGAAAATTATTTTATAAAAACCTTCGAATAAAAAAGTTTCCAAGTTATTTAGCGATAATATTTTATCCCACCGGTTTGGTCAGACATCTGAAATTCACTTCAAAGTTCAAAAGAACTTTATTTTTGAAAAGAACTTTATTTATCTGATTAGATAAATATGGATTAGCAGAACAAGTTTGAAATTAATTTCATTCCTTCAGAACAACAGAGAGTTCACAGTTGGCTCAGGTGACTCACCTAACAATCCACCTCTTATTCGTGGAAAGGTATATTCTATTATCCCCCTCATTGAACTCAAACTAAACAGTAAGTGTAACAATTTTAATGAAGTTAAGAGTAAATTATATAATAGTGATCGGTTGTTTTTTCATGATATTCTCATCACTTTTTCAGATGACCGGCTACTAGTGGAAGAACCTAAAATAACTTTCACAGCTGGTGAATCACTTCATCAGCCTAATCAAAATCTTTGGATAGTGCCCCTGATCATTATTCTCGTAGCAATCGCTCTAGTTTCCATTGGGTAATTATATGAGTGATCAAAAATAAAGTTCTTTTGAACTTTGAAGTGAATTTCAGATGTCTGACCAAACCGGTGGGATAAAATATTATCGCTAAATAACTTGGAAACTTTTTTATTCGAAGGTTTTTATAAAATAATTTTCCTAATGGATAAAATACCTAATGCATTCACAGATTTCTCGTTTACCGAAGAAAAAGAAAACAAGAAGAAGATAAAGGAACGCATGTCAATGAATTGGAATCAACATTATATGGTAAATTAGACCAAATTAAAAATAATTAGAGACTTAATTTTTTATCATTAAATCATATTTGTTTTGAGAGGGAAAGAATTCTTATCGTACCAGAAATTGAAACATTGGATCTGAGGTTGACCAAGTTGACTAAATGTGTAAAAGTTTAAATTTCAAAGATAACCTTCACAAAAACGATGATCCTCAAACTATCTTAGCTATTTATTAACCTAATTAGCTTGTTTCTTGAATTAAATTATTTATATTTAATGATCATATTCATAATTAATTTCTATTTATACTGGAATATTTCATTCTCGCTAATAATTAATATCTCTTCTTAACGTCATTTATAGGTAGCTTTCCTATTCAAAATATATTCCTTATTTATTTATCCAAAACCAAGTTATTGAGAAGTAAAAATTTTAAAATGTCGAAATCCGTTATCTTTCCAACCTTTTTCTTCTACAGAAATTCCAATAGAAGAAACTCCGATGGTAGAAATTCCAATGGAAGAAATAGTAGTTGATGCAGTGTCTTTCGTGAACATGGAAGGCTATCTCCATTCCCTAATTAACTCTAATGGGGCAATTGAAAAGTTCAAGGTATAGTAAAATAATTTCTACCATCGAGAAATGATGAATAGAACATAAACAAAACCTTAATATTTTTTTTATTATGCAGGAAATTCCAAAATGTTATCCAAAATCTACCTACGATGGAGAGAGCAATGAAAATAAAATGAAGAACCGCTCCAAGAACAATCTACCATGTTTGTATTCAATATTCTTAATTTGCCAATTTGCATAATTATATAATAAATATGTTTAGAAAATGTCAGCACCAACTATCGTAACAAAAATAAGATTTCACCATCTTTTGGTCGTCAGCATTTCAGATGGGCAAAATTGAAATCCAGTCAATGGTTCAAATTCTTCTTTGATTTGATTTATATTTATTTTTTGACATCTAAATGAGATCTAATAACTTTTATACTAAAGTAACTTTAACTTATATTTATTCATTATATTCCCAATAGTTTCCTTTTCAAAGTTATTTTACTATTGAATTTTAAAACAGATTATGTAAATTAATTTCCATTCAAAATTTATCTAAAACAATCATCATTATTAATTTTGGTTATGTATTATTCCTCATATTTATTCTTAGTTTCCTCTTGTTAATAAATATAATAAACAACACAAATAATTAGTGAATGTTAGTTATGTTAACAGTTTCCTTTTTTCTGACCAGACGATGACACTCGAGTTAAACTGAGAATCCGGGATGGAGACCCTTCATCTGACTACATAAATGCTAACCACATAACGGTAAACACACATATTTTTTATTGTAAATCTTGTGATAACCCTTCATTTTTATAAACACTATTTTGAATATTTGAAGTGGAGGTTACTGTTTGAATTCCTCATCTATAATTCGATATTCTTGACTATATTTTCTCTGGTTGCAGAGCGTGTCCAAGAACAGGAGGTACATTGCGTCTCAAGGTCCGAAAGACTGCAATGACTGTACAATCGCAGACTTTTGGAGGATGATCATTGAACAAGAAGTTAACGTGATTATTATGGTTGCCAACTTTATCGAAAAAGGAATTGTGAGTATGGGTTCGGTATTCTTCAAAAATGCATTTACTAATAAAGAAATAATAGTTTCATATTTTGTTCTTGCTTTATTTCTTAAGAATCTTGTTTGAAGGTGATTCAATGATGTTAATATTCCAGGCGAAAGTTGGTGAATATATGTGTCCCGAATTCCCGTTGCCAATTCAGTCACCCAAAGGCGTCATTTCAGTTGTAAAGCGTGAAATCGAATCTTTCTACACAATATCCACTATCCAGGTGACCAAATCACTTAAACAATCAGATCCATTTATTGCATGAGGTCATATAATATATTTATATTCATTTATCACATAGAATCTTACCTATTTTCAGTATCTAACTTGTATTCTTCCCTTTTTACAATACTATTACTTTATGAATTAGGAATAGCCTTATGTATAATTGTCATTACATTCTACGTTATGTAATTCTTTGGATACTGAAAGAGATTATTCTGAAAGACGTCTATGTATTGATTTCATACATTTTTTGTAATAAAATTTGTTCTTTAATTACAATTCATAAAGAATATATCGAAATGTAGTATTTATGGCACATTATGAGTAAAACTTCGAAAAGTTAATTTGATTAATAGTGATCATAAGATATTAAAAAAAACTACTGAATATTTAAATAATAACTGCATGTATATACTTAAAAAGATTATCACCACTTCCACTTCATATATTTTTCCTATTTCCGTTAACAGGTGCGAATTCTGGTCGGCAAAAAATATGTCCAACGTGAAGTTACCCACTACCATTTCACTCAATGGCCTGAACATGGAGTTCCTACTGAAACAAAGACTCTTTCTCAAATCATACTGAACATTGCGATTGAACACGATAATAGTAAATCAGTCATTAATATATTTTAGTTATAATTATTATCTTTACAAGTTGTTATTATGACTAATTTAGCAGTTGAAGATGTAGGTTAATTCATTGTCTTCTATCCCAGTTCATGCTGTGGTCCATGGCTCGGCAGGAATAGGGCGCACTGGAACAGTTCTCTTCTGTCTCATTTGCTACGACTATTTTCTCAAGAAAATGCCACTCGACATATTCAAAGTTATCAGACAACTTAGGTCAGATAGAGGCAGATTGATCGAAAACCAAGTGCAGTTCCAGCTGTGCCTAAACCTCTTTGATGAAATGCTGTACGGTACCCAAAATTCATTCCCTGTGTCTGAAATCAGTGAGAATCTGCAGTCTCTCCAGAAAGATTGCTCCGAAAACTATAAACGACTTGTAAGACTTCCAAACTCTCTGAACTGTTCCACAGCAAGTCACCCTGATAACTTGAGTCGTAATCGAAATTATCAATACTTGGCTCCAGATGCGCATCGTGTCTACATTCAAGTAATATCAATATTGTAATCGTCGATATCGTTTAAAAATAAAAGTAATTTGTTCCTTTATATTTAATATTACTAATTATTTCCAATGTTTTTTTGTAGGGTTCAAATGGAGAAAATATGTACATCAACGCTGTAAAATTTCAAGGCTTGGAAATCGGCGTTGAATACATTGCAACTCAACATCCTTTCAAGAATGATCTGGACAAATTCTGGAATCTAGTGCATGCGAACAGACCTTCCAAAATTGTTGTTCTGAACAAAGAATTTGATAAGGTTGGCTATAGTTAAAAATTTAGCAATTCTTACAATTTCTAACAGACACAAATAGCTATAATAAATTTGTGTTGAAATATATTTTTTCTGCAGGAATTTCCCGAGTTCTACCCGTCAGTTGTTGGCAGCAGTTTTAAAGTTGACAGCAATGTTATCAAGTGCACCAGCATAAATTCTCTGTCTACTAACTTGATAGAGAGAGAAATCACTGTTGACTCCAGAAAGGGGGTAA
Organism: Caprella mutica; assembly: GCA_947561585.1. NCBI lineage: Eukaryota > Metazoa > Arthropoda > Malacostraca > Amphipoda > Caprellidae > Caprella > Caprella mutica. The sequence goes on along the minus strand of CANNZV010000318.1, from coordinate 74,661 downwards.
ATTATTATCAATTGTTTTATCGTTACAACACTTGAAATCAATTTAATGAGGAACTTACTCGGAATATATTCATTTTTATTTATTTTCACCTTAGGAAGTTCAGGAAATCAAGGTTTTCGAAGTTCAAAACTGGAAGCGTGGTGTTCCTTGTCCTCGTGATTTGTCAGAATCTGTGAGAGTTGCAGACATTTTGCTCTCCCATGTGAATGCCACGCCTCCTCTCTTCGTGTGTGGGTGAGTCATTACAAATCTGCATGTAACCCTGACCAGAAAAATAATTTATTGATAAGGAGCAAAAATGTTTTGGTAAATATTTTGATATTAAGCCTTATAGCTGTTTGTTGTATCTCATAACTGGTTAATCGTTCTAATGGAGTCTTGAACATCCTCTCACCCACGAAAGAGAGTTTTTAGGGGGTCGGGTCCACCCCTTCAGGGAACTCAACCCCCCACTCGTAGTTCCTGAAGTAATTTCCTTTTCTGTAAAGATTTTATCCTTCTTGTTTTTTTTATCCTGAAAAAAAATGTAAATTAAATATTATTTTCTATATGGTCGAAAATAATTATTACCATGGCAAATTTGCGGAAGATTCTGTTTTTTTCTTTATTCCATTTTCATTCGGTAACATGTGACATATGGCAATTGGATTTTTAACCTAACATTAAAACGTTCTTGCAAATATCAAAAGCAAAAGATTTTCCAAATGTGGGCTGTAGAGCAACCTCTGATTTTTCAGACGGAACCACATTTTCTATCATGTGAGGAAAAATAAAATGTAATTATTGTTATTTAATTTTAATATCGATTAGTATCCATGATATAATTTCCGAAACCCGAAAAACACAGATAAACGAAAAACTAATAAATCCGGAAGAAGAAAATAAACGGAAACCAAAAACTCTGGGAAAGCAAAAAATCAGGGAAAAGTGAAAACTCCGGTAAAAATGAAAAACAGAAAAACGGAAGAGCAAATCTAGTTAAATTCTGTTATTTTTAGTAACCAACATATCGCTTCAGCCATTACAAACAAATTCATGAAAATTTCAATTTGAGTTGAAAATATACTACACATTTGACCAATCAGTGTAATAAAACCGTGAAATATATACAGGTACCGCTAGTTAACAGTAATTTAGACAAATAATATAATTACCATTCTTTAGCCCATCTTACCCCTGTACAGTGATGGTGTGACAGCGTGTGGTCTGATGATAGGCAATAATGGTATAATAATAATATAATTACCATTCTTTACCCCATCTTACCCCTGTACACTGTACAGTGATGGTGTGACAGCGTGTGGTCTGATGATAGGCATCATCAACACTATCGACAGACTCAAGGTGTTCCAGGACATTGATGTTTACAGGACAGCAGTCATGCTCAGAAGATGTCACCCTAATGTCATCGTGGATCAGGTAACCTAATTGTTTTATTATCAAATCAAAGTATCTATTGGAAACTTAAGCAGTATTAATTTATATAGGAATCATTTCAAGTTGTATTAACTTTCTATTGGATTTATAATTGAATTTAATATTTTAATTTTAGAGGAATTGTACTGCAGATTCTTGACTAACATCATTAATAAAGAAATTTTGAAAGATAAAATAATCTATTATACTGATAGATATGTAAGCTTCGTAATACATTGTGATTGAAAAGAAAATGAAAGCCTAAAATTCAACAAACTATCTTTATTATTTTTGTTTTACCAGCAGGAATTATTGTTTCTAATGTTTAGATATTTAATTTCCAAGATTTGTTGTTAGAGTCCAAGCAAAAATGTTTAATAATTTATTTTAAGTTTTGTATACTTTTTCAGAGTCAACTTGTGAAAATGATGGAAGCTGCTAAGATCTTCAATGACAATTACAATATCTATGAGAAACTCTAGATTTGTACAAAGAAAATGAAATAAGAAGAGGATGTGTTTCTAACTTGTAAATGATAGAGTTAGTTGTTCCAGTTACTAGATTTAGAAGATATGGGTAGTCTTGTTTTGAAAGGTATCCGGTAAATTCATCGCATGGTAAATTCATCGCATGGTGAATTCATAGCGTGGTAAATTCATCGCATGGTAAATTCATCGCATGGTGAATTCATCGCGTGGTAAATTCATCGCATGGTAAATTCATCGCGGGTGAATTCATTGCTTGGTAAATTCATCGCATGTTAAATTCATCGAGTGGTAAATTCATCGCGTGGTAAATTCATCGCATGGTAAATTCATCGAATGGTAAATTCATCGCATGGTGAATTCATCACATGGTAAATTCATTGCATGGTAAATTCATCGCATGGTAAATTCATCGCATGGTAAATTCATCGCATGGTAAATTCATCGCATGGTAAATTCATCGCATGGTAAATTCATCGCATGGTAAATTCATCACATGGTAAATTCATCACATGGTAAATTCATCTCATGGTAAATTCATCGCATGGTAAATTCATCGCATGATAAATTCATCGCATGATAAATTCATCGCAGGTAAATTCATTGCAGGGTAAGTTCATTATATGGTAAATTCATTGTATTGTAAATTCATCGAATGGTAAATTCATCGCATGGTAAATTCATCGAATGGTATAATAGAGTATTAAATTGATAAATTTAAGGGGACCGTCCCCGAAGAAATCTCAAAATTTTATCTTTTATTTTTTATTGTTTAAATAGTTGCTTTATAACCTTCTTATAGTGTGTGCAAAATACCAGACGTATCGTATAACTCTAACCCCCCTGGGGAGAGGAAGAAAGGGAAAAGTGGGCCGGGGGGTAGGGAGTCAATATGCACTCTAAAAACCATCTCTCAGCCAATTATAATTCGTAATAATTAATTATATCGCTATATCTGGTATCTAACATACCAGTATAGCACGCCCACACCAATGAATGCAAAGAGAGATTAGTCAGTTGTCCCCAAACCTTGGAAGTGGATGGATGCTGCGTGTCAGATCATCAAACTTTGAAAGGAAATTCCTACTAATTTTGATATCTACAAATCTTGTAATTCAAAACAAAGCCCCTGGTTTTTGGTTGAAGCTAGAGCATGCGGTTTTTTGCATTCGATACTCCATAATGATATCTACAATATGATTTTCTTCGATTTTTGATTTACTTTTTATGAAAAGGTCGAAATTTAGAAAACCCATTCGAAAATCAAAAATCAAAGAAAATCATATCGTAGATATCAGTATGGAGTATCGAATGCAAAAAACTGCAATGCTCTAGCTTCAACCAAAAACCAGGGGCTTTGTTTTTTGAAATGGTTCGAAATTTGTTCGAAATTCGAATAACTCGTTTTCTATGGGTCTAATCGAAAAAATGTCACGAACAAAAATAATAGATAATTCAATTTTATATATACATACAAAGTTTCAGAACCATAACTTCAATAATAAACTTTTTCAAAATTTTGGGGACGGTCCCCTTAAATAAACTCTTTGCAAATAATTGCGCCGACCTTACTTTATTTTTCGCTGGATTAGGGTAACTTGTTTGTACGAATCTGTGATGTTAGTTTATTTTAAATGATTGGGTTTCTAGTTAAAAAATGTCACATAATTTTCACATGTATATTTAATATGTAGGTAATTGCATTAATTTATTATTTTATAGTTATGCTTATTTTTCTTTAATTTAAATTTATATTATTTCTCAAAATACGTATTTGTGTAGCCACTCAGTACTAATATAGCTTGAACAAAAATATAACTGTAAATGCTGAACCTCTTCGAAAATATGATCAGCAAAACATCATTGCCTCAGTAAATGGGAACCAGGTTTTCTAATTATTTAAGAGGTATTGTTACAATTCATCTTTTTAAGAGTAATTTAGATATATTTTTGGTGCAGTTGTAATTACCATGCGATGAATTTACTATGCGATGAATTTACCATGCAATGAATTTACCATGCGATGAATTTACCTACGATTAATTTACACTGAACCGTTTAGAACCTAAGTACCCAGATATCCTTCCTGTTCTTGTTTCCATTCTTTAGTTTTTCGTCTCTGAAATTTCTTGCAGTGTACTGTAGTGAAATTGACATTTTGCCCCAGTGACGTCACATCTTTTCCAAGTGACGTCACATTATCCAAAGGGAAATGGGTTAATCACGACCCTTTTTACCTGCATTTGGAGCTTGAAATGCAGCAGTTATTATTGCTAATGTAACCGCTAATGCTAACGTAACCGCTTGTATTAAATGTATTGGAAAGTAGGCATCCATATTATGGTTGTATGTCTTTGTATATAAGTTATTAAAATATAATTAAGGTACATATAGTTTGAGCTTTCAGTATATCTCATTAATATTTAGAATGATATTCATCAATTTAATTTTATACTTTATGTATGTGGCTTGCAAGTTATTTTTATCACATTTTTTTTAATTAATGGCGTAACGATATTCTCATCTACAATTTATTAACTGTCATTTTATTTTATGCTTACATGCTTTCATTTTCTGATAACAGATTTCACATATGACTTCTTCATACAGTCAGTTAGTTTCTACTTCAGTCCATCCTCGATGAGAAACATACATCGTTTATTATCTGTAATCGCCTATCGGGTTACAAAACAAATGTTCAATAAATGTAAAGAAGCTTGCGATTTAACAACTAATAATAATATAATACAAGCTTTAAAAAATATATAAAATTTTGTTTCATTTCAAATTAGAAATGTCTTTTGACGAAATACGATGTTTCGTTAACAAATATTCAGTATGGTATAGTCTCTTATTGTGGATATTTAGCAAATTTCGAATGGTTCTATCAAAGATATTTATTGTCTTGCAGTCAGCATAGAAAACTGGAAGACAATAAAAGACAACATTTATATAGTCTTTGATTGTCTTCCAGTTAGCATCGAATGCAATTTAGTGCCCTTGCAGTGTAGGTAAACTTTAGGAAAATACTTTAGTCACACTAATTTAGACACAAAATGACATCCGTAATCATCTTTGACGTTAAAATGACGCTATTATTCATCCACAATAGATACAGTCGCTGATATCGCTTACGTAAATAACTATACTTGTAATAAGTTCTAAACTGTTATACTTAGTTCTAAGAGATGTGTATTATAAGTTCTAAATTACTGTACTAAGTTCTAAGAGATGTGTATTATAAGTTCTAAATTACTGTACTTAGTTACTTTACCTCTGGTTACTTTTGGTTACTTTACCTCTGGTTACTTTTGGTTACTTTACCTCTGGTTACTTTTGGTTACTTTACCTCTGGTTACTTTTGGTTACTTTACCTCTGGTTACTTTACCTCTGATTACTTTTGGTTACTATACCTCTGGTTACTTTTGGTTACTTTACCTCTGGTTACTTTTAGTTACTTTACCTCTGGTTACTTTTGGTTACTTTACCTCTGGTTACTTTTGGTTACTATACCTCTGGTTACTTTTGGTTACTTTACCTCTGGTTACTTTTAGTTACTTTACCTCTGGTTACTTTTGGTTACTTTACCTCTGGTTACTTTTGGTTACTTTACCTCTGGTTACTTTTGGTTACTTTACCTCTGGTTACTTTTGGTTACTTTACCTCTGGTTACTTTTGGTTACTTTACCTCTGATTACTTTTGGTTACTTTACCTCTGGTTACTTTTGGTTACTATACCTCTGGTTACTTTTGGTTACTTTACCTCTGGTTACTTTTGGTTACTTTACCTCTGGTTACTTTTGGTTACCTTACCTCTGGTTACTTTTGGTTACCTTACCTCTGGTTACTTTTGGTTGCTTTACCTCTGGTTACTTTTGGTTACCTTACCTCTGGTTACTTTTGGTTACTTTACCTCTGGTTACTTTTGGTTGCTTTACCTCTGGTTACTTTTGGTTACTTTACCTCTGGTTACTTTTGGTTACTTTACCTCTGGTTACTTTACCTCTGATTACTTTTGGTTACTATACCTCTGGTTACTTTTGGTTACTTTACCTCTGGTTACTTTTAGTTACTTTACCTCTGGTTACTTTTGGTTACTTTACCTCTGGTTACTTTTGGTTACTATACCTCTGGTTACTTTTGGTTACTTTACCTCTGGTTACTTTTAGTTACTTTACCTCTGGTTACTTTTGGTTACTTTACCTATGGTTACTTTTGGTTACTATACCTCTGGTTACTTTTGGTTACCTTACCTCTGGTTACTTTTGGTTACTTTACCTCTGGTTACTTTTGGTTACTTTATCTCTGGTTACTTTTGGTTACTTTACCTCTGGTTACTTTTGGTTACTTTACCTCTGGTTACTTTTGGTTACTTTACCTCTGGTTACTTTTGGTTACTTTACCTCTGGTTACTTTTGGTTACTTTACCTCTGGTTACTTTTGGTTACTTTACCTCTGGTTACTTTACCTCTGGTTACTTTTGGTTACTTTACCTCTGGTTACTTTTGGTTACTTTACCTCTGGTTACTTTTGGTTACTTTACCTCTGATTACTTTTGGTTACTTTACCTCTGGTTACTTTTGGTTACCTTACCTCTGGTTACTTTTGGTTACTTTACCTCTGGTTACTTTTGGTTACTTTACCTCTGGTTACTTTACCGTTGATTGACTCTCAGAAGTTACAAACTTCAAATTTCGTAAAGAGAAAGCTTAGTGACAATTTTTTTTTATTAGTTTATATATGCTAATAGTTAATAAAGTACATATAAACTAACATTTTTAGTTATTTTTTATACACTTTCGAAAGTTTAGTTTGTAGAAATTATTAAAAAAGTATAAAGAGTAAAATGTATTGTTTTATATTAAATTAGTGACCTTTTGAAGAGGAAAATATTCAATATCTTTATTTATTTATTGAAACAATAGGTTCCTTGTATTTAGTTTAGGTGCCGGGAAAACTTTTAATCAGTGTTTACATAGATTTGATTAAGAAATAGGGCAATTTATCGAAGATTAAACCACAGACTACTCTACACCTCGACTGATAGATGAAAAATTAGCCTTTTCCGTTAGAGGCGAACTTTCTATGCTGAACATTGATTATAATATTAAATTGATATAGATGGTATTTTAACTTTTAAGACTTTTTGACCTTGATAAGGGGTATTTCAAGATAGGGAAGTACAAGGGAACAGCTATGTGGGACAAAATAAACACATGCAATATATCCACAATCCACATAGTATCCCCTTCTCTTCGGGACAGGCCAACAACAAGAGTGTAAAGAAAACATATGGGAAAATAAGGATGCAATTTTTTATATTGTCAATTGATGGAAACATCATTGTAATTTTCAAGGTATATTAACTACAAGGTAGGGTATTGCGCAGGTTCATATTAAGATAAATACAGTTTTGTTGTGAAAGACGATTCGGTGGCCCGGGGGTTAACTATTTTTTCATAGAAACAAGGTATGTTTTTCAATCTTTTTAGAATCGAATGATTCAACTTCTTTTTATTTGACTAAACTGACTAGTTCAGCATTACGTTGATTATCCTCAATATATATTAACTTAGAAGGTATGGTTAATGTCTTGATACGAGTTGTAGACTCTTCTGCGCATAAACAAAGAACATATGTACGCACAGGAGTGACACTGCAATATTACTTTACATACTCTATGTACTGTACATCGGGTTGAATAGTTATTTGTAAATAAGGATTTGACCATGTTCGCTAAAGGGGCAGTACAGTCATTTTTTGTTAAAATAATTTTAATATCAAACGATTGTTTAGTAGGAATAAAGTATTCGTGTAAAATTTCATTGTTCAATAGAATCTAATAATTCAAATATATCATTTTATATATAATCAATTTCTTAAGAAATGATAACGGTAGATGGCGCCACAATCAGTGGCGCCATCTTGTAAAGAAACAACTGAGATTAGTTTTTATATAGATTTTAGCTCAAGTGAAGAGATGGCTTAATTTTTGAAACTATACCTTCTTGTCTACCAATTCACATAATCTTTTCACCATTTTGACGCAAACACAGCTTGATTAGTGCATAAAAAATTGATATGAAAACATCAAACATACTCACGTACATACTAATGAGAGCAAATGCTTCCGCTAGGTGTCGCTAATTTTATTATATACTTTTTATATGAACATTTTAAAATTAAACAAGCATTCAAATATTACATAATTAAATATTCTGAATTGATTTAAAACCAATTTGGCGATTGTTTGATTATGACTTTACTATCCCTTTAATGCAGTCAGTGTACGGATTAAATTTAAAAATTGTTTAACCTGCTGTATAGCAAGGCTCATAAATTACAGTGTATATAAACCTTGTTGTATCGTATATAAAGTATGTAAACTAATATCGCAGGGTTACATATGTGTGTTCGTATGTGCGTATTTGTTTATGAGCAGAAGAGTTTAAAATTCGTATGAAGGCATAGCATACCTAATAAGTTAATGTATCTTGTTAATTTTTCAGCATATAAAAGTGATTATTAAATAATTTATAACCAATATGAAGCAAAACAAGACAATGACAAATAAATGTAGCCTAGTGAATTATGACATCCTCAGCACAGGCCAAGTTAAATCATTTTTCCGAAGTCACTATTCCTGTTTCACAATCACATTCGTGTATCAACAAATTAGCCTATCCTTTAACACTAATATTCCTTCGTCCTACTGAACTTTGCTATCTTGTTTCTATCAGAGTTCCGCTTCGTCATACCGCTGTCGTAAAATCGTCTCTTCTTTTCACTATGAATAAGACTCTTCTTTTCCTTGACATAGTTTGTAGTGAAACAATTGAATAGGGAGGATCCGATATTAGGCAGCAACCGATCAAAAAAAGTGAGTGCGATCATAGCAAGGTAATCCAGCCAGAATTTTTCCAAATATTGTCACAACATTCTTACAAAACACAGTCTTATTTCGGGTTGTTGCAAATGAAAAGAGCTAAGTTCTTGAATGAAAATATGTAGTCAATAATATGTACATGAACGTAAAATATAAATATTATATATACACAAGAGAAAAAAACTAGTTAACCATTGAACTATGGACTGATGGTGAATGATTAAAACTAGCAAAATATAACTACCAATAGAGAAATGTTCAAACGATGCCAATCAGTTAATATGTATTACACCTTGAATAAACGATGCTGCAGCAAAAAGAAAACTGATTTTAACAAAAAAATTATTGAACTTAAACAGATACGGAAAGATTTCGTATAGTATTATAATCAAAATTTAACTTATTTAAATATTTCTTCTTCTCTATCTTTTACACTCTACTATAGTCTACAGCTACAGTGACTATACAGCACATACATTTGATGTTTTTTATTAGGCGTTGAGCTTGAGACTGATGGTCAAGGATTAAAACTAGGGATAAACAACTATCAATAGAGGAAAAGGGCACACGTATGTTTTCTGGGTGGATATTTTTCCGCAGTGGGATTTTTTCTTCCATTTTTTTTCCGGATATCAATTCATCAGCTATATATATCAGTCAGATATAAATGGGCTTTGGTTCCGAAACAGACGTTAACCATATAATTATATTAATGCTATTCAACAAGGAGGTCTTAGATTTTGTTTTGGTTATATAGGCTCGTTGGCTTCATTTACTATCATCTCTTCATTTTCCTCTTCCATCAGTGAGTCCAGCAACCACTGCTTGTGGTTTATGTAATTACTTAGTTAACTTTGTCAACTACATGTGGTAGGTTATTTTGATTATGATTATGAAGCGAATTATGCTTTCTAACTGCTTCTTCTAGTATTTTGAGTTTAATTTCTTTCTGACGTCTGCGATATGGCCGTTGGCCCGAAGTCGACGTCTAACCCCATAGTAAAAGTAAATTAATTGTTCACTGGGGTGGAAAATACCAGGGTGAAATATACCAGGGTGGAACTTACCGGGGTGGAATATACCGGGGTTGAACTTACCGGGGTGAAATATACCAGGGTGGAACTTACCGGGGTGGAATATACCGGGGTTGAACTTACCGGGGTGGAATATACCAGGGTGGAATATACCAGGGTGGAATATACCAGGGTGGAACTTACCGGGGTGGAATATACCAGGGTGGAATATACCAGGGTGGAATATACCTAGAACCAATTTCATCTATTGCATTAATAATTCATGCTACGTATATCAGATTCCACATCAATTCTTTCACCTAATTTTATATCTGAATTGATCATTAACTTTTGTATGCCAATAGTTATTTGCTACAGTATTTAAATTATAGTCTCAACTAGATCAAAATTGAACAAAGGATATACAGTGTGTCCGCAAAAAATGTATCCACTGCCATTGAATTTTGTACTTTGGATAATTCATTGATTAATCCGAACTTATATATGGGCTTGAATTTTTTTTTGTGTATCTAATTGTGAAGTATGTTTAACTCTTTCTGTAACTTTAATTGATGTATTTTTACTTCATAGTTATTTTTTTGTGATTATTTTATTTCAATAAAAAAAATTTAATTTTGAATTTTATCTATGGTACTAATTATATAATATGCATATTATTGTAGAATTATGAATTTTTAGAATCAATGGCAGTTGATACGTTTTTTACTGATACACTGTATAATAACCATTTCTCTATGTACTTATTGATAGCCTTTAGTTGATATATTAATAACAATGGAGATTTTTCTTATCAGTTCTTTAGGGAAATCCTTTCAATTATTTAGTCGGTGCAGATTATCAATATTCTAACTTCTGAATGTTTCTTATGAATGATGAACCTACTTAAATAAATACATGTTTGATGAAAGTATCACTCCTTTCACTGCAATAATGATAAATATCTGAAGAATATTCCCGAGACTATATATATGTTGATCTGAAAGATATGTATATTGTATATATTACCGCTACAGCCTCCCACAACATTGGAAAATGTGTGAATGGGTATTAGATGTGCGATATATTGGATAAGTTGCTTCGCATCGGAAGTATTGTCTCGAGGATATGCTGATATCAATGACATGTGACAGGGTGAAGCTATGGTAAGGTTTGGAAGATGGGGAGGATTTTTAAGTATTGGGTGATAGAGAGACATATACAGAAATTTAAATTCCTTAGTATTACTAGTTGAATGGGGCTAAAACACAAACATATAAGAGTATCCCGTGTTATAAGTATATGCATGTTAAACACTTTCATACTACGCATATAATACCAACAGTCACTATCGCTTCTTATCGCTGTGATTTGACATCCGTTAAACTTGATACTCGTTATAAATGATTAGAAAAAATGAAACTTAATGATTGATTTAAAGTTACCAGTTCTATTCTGTAAAATTTTCTTAGATCCCTATTGAATAGCTCAAAGTTTTAGAAATTTACTTAATAATAAAGATCAAAGTATTTAGTTTTTTTATTGTTTTATTTATATATTGATTCAATTTATACAGCTAAGATTCCTATAACCGTCCGTAATAATACCGTAAAAGTGTTAAGTAGTCTAACCATTTACATTATAGCTATGAGAATTTCTTCAATTACTACATCGCACAATGATGTCAAAGCTATTTTTCTGCTAACATTTCATGATATCCTTCAAGTTGAGATAATTATAACATTGGAGGTTACAATCAGTTCTATGGGAAATCCGCAGATTATATTATTATTCAGTATATTCTGAATATCAATGAAGACAATTAACACATAAAATCACTTCAAAAAACACACGAAAATGTAAAGATTGGCTGCAGCAAATCAATGTCCACTCTGAGACAATTTCTTAAATGCGTGGCTTTACCTTGTCAATTTTAAGTGTCTCTTCCGTATCATTTTCGTAACAAAGTTTGTTGTCATCACACGATAGGGTTAAACCAAACCTCCTAAAACCATCAAACTTATTGGAGTGACTCTATTTAACTAATTTTCCTATTTTTAATAGACCTATCCACCCAAAGAAAAAATTTATATTTTGAGAAATTTGTATGAATAGAAAATAATCAACTTTTGTCTAATAATTTTTATCGTAATTGTAGTCTAATATTACATTAGAATTTCTCTGTTTATATTGAACAAAGGATTTACAATATATTTTCTTTAAATATTTAACGATATCCTTTAGTTGAGATACTTAAAACAATGGGAATTTCTAATTTGTTGTTTGGGAAATCTTTTTGATTATGAAGTCGTTGAAGAAAAGCATTATTTTTTTTTTTAAATGACATATTATTTTTCTTTGTTTAAAATAGGGTATTTTTTTCTTTATCAACATAGCCTTCCTGTATAACAGATATAATAAAGAGCTTTGAAGAGTTATTGTGGGGTAATACGGGGCAGTTAATTCTGTTACGCGGGACAGAGAGGATACGTAAAGAGTTTGCGCCACAGTTTGGAAAGATGGCTTAGCTTCTATATTTCCTTGAACTGTGGCCGTACAGTAAGGGGTAGAGTGAAGGGCAGTGTTAGTGACTGTACAGTGAAGGGTGGAGTGAAGAGCAGTGTTAGTGAATGTACCTGTGAAGGGCCGTGTTAGTGAATGTACCAGTGAAGGGGTGGAGTGAAGGGCAGTGTTAGTGAATGTACCAGTGAAGGGGTGGAGTGAAGGGCAGTGTTAGTGAATGAACCAGTGAAGGGGTGGAATGAAGGGCAGTGTTAGTGAATGTACCAGTGAAGGGGTGGAGTGAAGGGCAGTGTTAGTGAATGAGTGTGTTTTTATCAAATTGTTTTGTATTCCAAGAAAATAGCATAATGGGCATGAAACTTGTGAATAAATTTTGGAAAATTATTTGATGTGGAGAGTAAAAAAAACTACCGTAGTTCAATCCTAAACTAGTTCAATATAGACATAAAAATCATTATTTAATCATGTTATATATTAATATATATTGATTCGAGTTATGATTAAATTCACCTCTCCTTTGGTTAAATCTATAGTTATTCAAAATATCTACATAAATTATTATGGTAGCTATAACAACTATGTATAAGCGAATTTTTATAAATTTTTCGGTGCTTAATTTTAATCATTTTTCATCCCTTTAAAGCATATAATTATTTTTAGATATAATTAATCGTTCTAAAAGTGAAACCACCAACCAACAAATGTGAATCCTGATGATTTACTTTTTACTGTGATAAACTGACAATAAAATAGAATGTGGTTCTCACTGACCGGAGAGTTTCTTTGGATTCTCTTCTTGAGTTTCAATCAAGTTTTCTTAGTCCAAGGAAACGAAACATGCGAAAAAACTTTCAGACAATTGAACACTACCTCTACCTTCAACATCCTGTGAGTACTTTGTTAACTTAGGAAATATTGTAATTGAAATGAATACAGTTTGCCTCAGTGTACAGAATAAACATGGTAATGTCAATGAAGTTGATTTGCTTTTGTGACGTCATTAATTAATTATTTATTCAGGCAATAATTTATTATATGAATTTAGGTGATTAAAGCATGTAATGAATTTCAAATTCATTATGCAATGTTGGTATGTGAAACAGAGGATAAATATATTACATTTTAAAACTACTAATCCCCTTACTTATAATATAATTGTGTGTTGATTTGATCCATAGATTATAAATTAAATTGGATAAAACACATCGATCGGTACCATATTTACCATGTATAAAGTACATATCTTTAATTCTAGCTAATATTGAGAAAAATTATATACAGGGTGGATCAAAAAAGTAATGAAACCCAACTTTAAATCAATGTATCTCAAAAACTAGTAACTCCTTGAATTAAAAAAAATCGTAGTTGTCTATTTGAAAGATTCAAAAAAAAAATCCATGGATATTGATGCAATTGTGATTACAGTAAACGGTGTTAAAAGTGTGCTTGTACAAAATACATATAAATACGAATATTTCTAATGCAGAAAATTTAACATAATAATCTTTGGTCTTTATCATTAACTTCATGATTAACAGACAATAATTATAAAATCTATATTTCGTTTTAGTTTCTTCCTTACCATCTACCGACTGTCTCAACATGTCCTCCATTTTATGTCTGACGTAATGTTCAGCAGTGATTAGATTTGATTAGAGAATAAGAAAGAAAACTTTATACGATGAAAATATATTCGAAAATGATCGTAATGTTATATTACATGTACAATTATCGTACACTTCAAATTAATATAAAAAAGGAGATAAACGTTAGGATTTTCAATGTATAATAATACTTTCATATCGTCAATTTGTAACACCGACTGAAATTTATTTTTTCACTAACGTATGAAAATTATTCAATATTAATTTTTTCTGAGGTATGAAAATTATTTAGAAGGAAACTCAGAAAAATGTGCATATATTTTCCAATTCAATCATGATATTCCTTTTTGGTATTTTCATTTTCAAATATTGTAAATTTGTTTACAGTCTAGGCTTTAATTAAATTATGTACCGTCTTCACTAGTTGTAAAGTTTCAGTTTTAAAGGGTAAAATTATCAAATAGTTTATAAGTTATCACAGTTGGTTTTTTCTTCAATTGTGCAACTGAATATTATATTTTTCTGCTGACAGTTTCTCTTTCTATTCATTTCCAGTTGTCCTGAAGAATGCATAAGGTGGCCATTTAAAAACAGGGATGTTGTTTTTGGCACATCAGTGTATCACCCGGTGAGATTTCAAACTATCTTACATGCAAATTATTGAAATTATATCATTAGTTAGATCAAAATAGATTAAGTTATAGTAATTTGTGTAGTGATTATCTATTTAATTTCAGGACTCCCTAATCTGTCTCTCTGCTCTACATGCTGGAGTAGCACGCATTGGTGCCCCAAGTCCGTTAAATTTCACCCAGACTGCAACGCAAGAAACGTTTGTTGGAACAATTTCTAACAGAGTAGTCTCCGGAAACAAGTAAATCCGTTACTGAATTATAATATTAGAGTAAATATTTCACAATGGTGATATTAATATTATTGCCAATATTAGATGAAACAAACTTGAGAACTAATTAAATAGGATCTATTCGAAATAAGAATGATAACAATATCTTTATTGCAGGGAAGCAGGCATAGGATTTCATTTCACAAACGAGAGATTCGTTCAGACTGATCGTGAGTTTTAAAATTGAATGCTGGCTCAATCATTCAAATTTTCTTTATATTTTATTACATTTTTAATTACCAATAATTATTTTTTGTGTTTAAATTTTATTTTCTGCTGAAAACATTCGTAATGAAATGTTCTCTTGAACGATTTTTTGCACTGTGTTGAACTTATTAAATAGTTTCTCTCTGTAATAACTATCGAACATCAATTTCCTTTTTTCAGTTAGTATTTGCATACATTTTTGCCAATGCTCACTAGCCACATCAGCACTAATATCATCTGCTCTCCTCACCAACTGAGTGTCTCACAGTCCCTCATTTCACTTTGCTTATTTTCTATCTTCTACCAGAGCATTTTCAGGAGTTACTTTTTATTTGATAGAAAATATAAACCGTGCAATAACTCGGAACTTACCCTAAAAGGGGACAAGTTAATCATACCCCTATATTATAAAGTGATTACTAAATACAGCGGAATTATTATAGTTCAGCATTTAAAGTTTATGTTTACAGTCTCTTGCCCCAGAAAACTAAATTACAAATAATAGATTACCATTACTCTACACTGATGGTAATAATAGATTACCATTACTCTACACTGATGGTAATAATAAATTACCATTACTCTACACTAATAGTAATAATAGATTACCATTACTCTACACTAATGGTAATAATAGATTACCATTACTCTACACTAATGGTAATAATAGATTACCATTACTCTACACTGATGGTAATAATAGATTACCATTACTCTACACTAATGGTATTAATTGATTACCATTACTCAAGACTAATGGTAATAATAGATTACCATTACTCTACACTAATGGTAATAATAGATTACCATTACTCTACACTGATGGTATTAATATAAATGAAGATCAATTACAATCAAGAATATTGTATATAATATTTTCTAATATCTAACTGTAAGTGTAAGATATTAGAAATAACAATCTAATGTGAGGTAAATATATTTAAAATATAGGCTGATAGTTGGAAATTTATGTATTGTTTATATATTTAAAATCTATTCTCCTCAATAATAAAGATATTCACAGGTGCAGGTACCGATGAGTTGGTCATGGTTCATAGCAACAATCAGCAGTTTGTGTCAAGGAGAACAAACGCTTATGTCGCTTGCTTACCAAATAGCCAGGAAACTTTGAGAAACCCATCTGCTAAGCCAGAAATAACTAGATGGAATTACAGGGAACAAAAGCATGATGATGAATTCGAAGACAGTGAACATGCAAGTATTTACGCACTGAGAATAAGTTCAACAAGAGCTACTCGCGTACTTAGATGCATGGGGTCAAACATTGAAAAGGACATCACTGCTATCTTGGGGTACAGTGATGGTAAATATGATGCAAATATATGTTATGTCTTTTTAGTCACACTTAGTGTTATTCAATTAAATGTTTAGTAAGTCATTCTAATGTTATATTAAATTATCTGTTTTACTCGATGTGGTTCAAATATATATTTTATTAGTGTTAATTTCCAGTGAAATGAAGTTAAATAATACAAACAATAAACAAACCATTGTGATGATATGTTGTCTGCACTCACTAAAGTCATATTCTTTTTTATATTATTAATTGATTAGAACTATTTTGGTAACAGAGGGAGAAAATTATTCCGATATTTGTCACTTAATTACTAAATGTTAATTTAAATGTTAATCTAAACAATTGTTTACCATGAAAACCGTGATTCATTTCAAAGCGATAATCTTTTTTGTGATCATTTACTATATTCTAGACAGCTATTTAGTTTATTATCTTTCGATGATAATATTAGGGTCTATATTGCACTGTTTTCAATTTTGAAATAATTGTCTACAGTTTGAGTGTGATTTGCTTGTCTTGATCGTCTGCATGATAGATATTAAGTTTCTGATCGTGACATTAAATGTTGGAAACGGAATTGAAACATTTAATAATAAATAATACTTTAGGTTTTTCAAAGCAACCACTGTGTAATAATTCCGAATTATATTTTGTTAAGCAATGTCAAATAACTGATAAAACTTGGAAGAAACATAGATCCATTAACTATGTGATATTCAATAAACTCATTCATCATGTTAGTAACTGTCTCCAATTTCAGATTATTTTGAAGCTATCTTTCCAACTGTTACTGCTAGTTTGGAAGAATCAGTTAGACTGCAGTATTACGATAGAAGTTCTTCGTACGACATCAGTCCTATCAGATTACCTTCTTCTCTCATCTCCGGCACAGTACAAGGAAGTGATATAGAGATAACTAATGTCTCTCTTTCTGACCAGGGACTATATAATAGTCATAGTCATAGAGATAACGAGTACCAAGCCTATTCCCGACTAATTGTGAGAGGTGAGAATACCTTGTAGATATTAGTTCTTCTATTAAGTTATTCATTGGTGATAAATGACAATAAATCTTGAGAAGTTCTTTTTTTCATTTTAATGAAACCAATTCAATATTCCATATAAAACTAATAAGAACTTGCTATTTTTATATTCCCTATAATAGTACATTCCACTAATATATTTCTTCTAAGAATATATTTTAACATTCATTTATCTTGCTTTTAGTTGACTGAAATTTCAAATTCAGATTGTATAACTCTATTCAAATCTCTCTAATTAATCACACAGGGTGCAAGAAGGGTCGTTCTGGGGCCAATTGCTCTGGCTGGTGTAGAGATTGTCTCAACAACGGAGAGTGCGATTCGGACACTGGAGAATGCGTCTGTTCTTCCGGCACCAGGGGCAAGAACTGCCAAATATGTGAGTTTGATATCTTAGTATCTTACTAATTAATGATATAAACCATAGGTGCAATTAACAAATTATGATGCTTAATATTAGTGAAAAAGAAAAACACAAACAACCATCGTAGAAAATACAGACGCAGAAAATTATATTACTTTATATGGACGTAAATATGTTTAATTATGTTGAAATTTTTTTTTTATCACATGAAAATTCTTTGTCACAATTCCATTAATTCTTTCATTCCTTTTTCAGTTTCTTATATATTGGTTTGAAATATAAAATCCTATGTTATATCAGTAAATTCTGCAATTTTCTTAATTCAGTTGATTTCAGTAACCACTTGACGCTACTGGTAGACATAACAAAGAGTTGAAAAAGTGTTGCATTACAAAAATCTTTTGTTAGGTTCATTTCTAAAATCTGATATTTTGAATTAATACCGATTAGTGTTTCGAAAACTTTCACTATATCTCTCATCTATATTTCATTGTACATTTTTCTAAATCACCAGCCTAAGTTATGTTACTTATGTATCCTATTATAAGGCTAAGTTATGCATCCTATTATAAAGTCAAGTTTTGTATCCTAAGGCTAAGTAATGTATCCTAAGGCTAAGTTATGTATCCTAAGGCTAAGTTATGTATCCTAAGGCTAAGTTATGTATCCTAAGGCTAAGTTATGTATCCCAAGGCTAAGTTAAGTATCCTAAGGCTAAGTTAAGTATCCTAAGGCTCAGTTATGTATCCTAAGGCTAAGTTAAGTATCCTAAGGCTAAGTTATGTATCCCAAGGCTAAGTTAAGTATCCTAAGGCTAAGTTATGTATCCTAAGGCTAAGTTATGTATCCTAAGGCTAAGTTATGTATCCCAAGGCTAAGTTAAGTATCCTAAGGCTAAGTTAAGTATCCTAAGGCTAAGTTATGTATCCTAAGGCTAAGTTATGTATCCTAAGGCTAAGTTAAGTATCCTAAGGCTAAGTTAAGTATCCTAAGGCTAAGTAATGTATCCTAAGGCTAAGTTATGTATCCTAAGGCTAAGTTAAGTATCCTAATGCTAAGTTATGTATCCTAAGGCTAAGTTATGTATCCTAAAGCTAAGTTATGTATCCTAAGGCTAAGTTAAGTATCCTAAGGCTAAGTTATGTATCCTAAGGCTAAGTTATGTATCCTAAGGCTAAGTTAAGTATCCTAAGGCTAAGTTATGTATCCTAAGGCTAAGTTATGTATCCTAAGGCTAAGTTATGTATCCTAAGGCTAAGTTATGTATCCTAAGGCTAAGTTAAGTATCCTAAGGCTAAGTTAAGTATCCTAAGGCTAAGTTATGTATCCTAAGGCTAAGTTATGTATCCTAAGACTAAGTTATGTATTCTAAGGCTAATTTATGTATCATAAGGCTAAGTTATGTATCCTAAGGCTAAGTTATGTATCCTAAGGCTAAGTTAAGTATCCTAAGGCTAAGTTTTGTATCCTAAGGCTAAGTTATGTATCCTAAGGCTAAACTATGTATCCTAAGGCTAAGTTAAGTATCCTAAGGCTAAGTTAAGTATCCTAAGGCTATAGTTAAGTATCCTAAGGCTAAGTTATGTATCCTAAGGCTAAGTTATGTATCCTAAGGCTAAGTTATATATCCTAAGGCTAAGTTATGTATCCTAAGGCTAAGTTATGTATCCTAAGGCTAAGTTATGCATCCTAAGGCTAAGTTATGTATTCTAAGGCTAATTTATGTATCCTAAGGCTAAGTTATGTATCCTAAGGCTAAGTTATGTATCCTAAGGCTAAGTTATGTATCCTAAGGCTAAGTTTTGTATCCTAAGGCTAAGTTATGTATCCTAAGGCTAAGTTATGTATCCTAAGGCTAAGTTATGTATCCTAAGGCTAAGTTATGTATCCTAAGGCTAAGTTATGTATCCTAAGGCTAAGTTAAGTATCCTAAGGCTAAGTTATGTATCCTAAGGCTAAGTTATGTATCCTAAGGCTAAGTTATGTATCCTAAGGCTAAGTTATGTATCCTAAGGCTAAGTTATGTATCCTAAGGCTAAGTTATGTATCCTAAGGCTAAGTTATGTATCCTAAGGCTAAACTATGTATCCTAATGCTAAGTTATGTATCCTTAGGCTAAGTTATGTATCCTAAGGCTAAGTTAAGTATCCTAAGGCTAAGTTATATGTATCCCAGAGGAGTAAGATATTATTGGAAAATCCAACTTCATTTTCTATCACTCCCTCACTTCTTTCTCTCTGGGATACAGAACTGTCACTAAATAAATGAAGAACTAAATAAATGATTTGATGATATTAGTCAGGTTAATATCACTAACCACTAATTATCCCTTCAATGCTGAACATTTTCTTTACTCTATTCATTAGATCTAAGTCTACTGGTTATAAAACTGCAAACCATTTTATAGTTCTATTTATTTATGTTAATATCTACTTTAAATTATTCGTGTGTGTTTTTTACTACCCTCCAACTTTCTAAGCAATTAAAGAATAAGAAAGGCTAACTTCCGACTAATCAAATCAATTGCAAGTCTCTTTTACTGTTATCTAAATATAATTACTCTAAAAAAACATATGTAAACAACGATACCTTAATATCTAATTACCGTTAAATATATGACAGTGCGAGAGTTAATATTGAATATAAAGAACTTTAATCAAATTATCGGATATTTAATTTTCACTCCCGCAGTTTGCCCAGCCAATAAATTTGGAGCAGAATGTAACTTGGACTGCAGCAGAATAGATTCATTGTGGAGAATCGACGAAAGTGTAACCTGTAAAGGTCTTACGTTCTGTTTGCGTGATCCGAAAGGTTGCTCATGTCAACCAGGATTCAAGCCGCCAAGATGCGCTGCAGGTGATTACTCTTCATATAAAAACATAATAGTTCTTTAATTTCGATTGACAATTATTAGAGATATAAATTATGATGAATTTTCAGGAGTGGTTTTTAATGATATGTCAGTTGTTAAGTAAAGATAAATGACTTCGGAATGTACTTTTATTATAATGTATAAATAATATTTAGTAAAATGAGTGGTACAACCTTCTTCAATTTTACACAAATTGCTTATTTAAATCGATTGTATGGATTGGTTAAATCAAAATTTCTTACCTGTATTTGTATGCCTATACTTTTGTGTAAAATAGAAGTAAGACAGAGTTAATTCAGATGCATAAATTTAAAAAATTTAAAGAGGAATTAAAGTCTCAAGTAAGAGGCCTCAATTTACACATTTATGGCTATCTTTTAATCCAATGGCATTTTCCAATAGAATGTGATGTGTGGAATTACGGACCAGACTGTCTTAGCAATTGTTATTATTGCAATGGTGGCACCTGTGACAGTTACGGCAGGTGTAATCAGAGATGCGAGAATGAAAACCTCTGTAATGAAGGTAAATAAATGTATAATTGCTTGTATCAATTTTTTTTATTGTAGATTTAATTATAAAACTATATGTTCGAAATGCCACAGATGTGAATATTTCATTTGTACAACCTCATAAAAGTAGCATTTCTCGTCATTCCAAGTCACTCCTGAGGCGTGTAAGTTAATTCTAAAGACAATTTCTCTCTCCAAAATGTCAGACAAAGATCCTCTCAATTTACCGAGATTTAGAAAGCCTCCTCTCATCACTGACTGTGACGTCAGAGGCTGTGCAGTCACTTTCTCCGAATGGGATTCAGATTATGACGATGGTGAGCTGTCGGACACAGACGGGGAATTAAGGTGAGAGAAACTGATGAAATACACGAAGAGTAATGGCAGAGATCAATTTCATCAGTGATCATCTTAAATAGAAAATTTATCTCAAGAAAATAGTATAAAAATATATTATAATAACATTAATAGTTATAGACCATCATTAATTAGACAAATTTTACATTCCAAGATTCACCATCAATGTTCTTATTTTATTTGCCTTTCTGTTTTCTTTTCATTTTCATAACAATTAAATATTTCTGTTCAGGTACGAAATATCGATAGAAGATATATCCACCCCCAGTGAAAATGCAAACATTACTACCTACCCTGGACAACGAAGAGGTTTGTAGACAAATTACCTGAACAGACACGTGCGTGATAATGTAAGAGGTAGTTAATTTAACAATATATTAATGTTAACTTCATTTCTTCTCACAGAGTTCAGTTACGATTTCTTCAGAGGCAATAGTTACAACATCAAACTAAATATTTTGACTAACAGAGGAAGAGCAACGGAGAGATATAACATGAGAATACAGAGCCATCATTTAACATTGCCTTGTCTGGGTAACTATACTTCAGTTGAAATTATTATTTTTGATTTGAAATCAATATTTATTTGAACTGCACAGTGGTAAGTATTTCAAACAAAGTCTTGACATGTTATTATAGTTACTGTTATATTCAAATAAAATTTACTCGAGTGTACATCTCATTTCACCTCACATTCTATAAAATACTGTGAAATCGATTCTATGGTTAATAAAAACATAAAAAAATGTCCCTTCAATACTCAGTGTCAAGCTGTATAATTGCCTTTATAAAGTTACAGCGTGCATGTAGCAACATCACGCTAAATCAATAGAATTACCTGTGCAGGTGCGTCATTTGGGCGTACAGACTGGGTTAACTGCCCTTTCTTAGAGAAAACTCAAATGACGCATCTGTACCTGCGGTGTTGGCATAGTACAACAAAGTGTGTGTCGGCATTACATATCATTAACTATACGTTTATTCTGTTGAATTATGTTATTATTATTTTTATTAATGTATTTTCCTCTAACAGACACGTACTCTAGTGCTGACTACAATGTTACTAACATTGGCAATACTTCCGTCACTGTTGAATGGGTAATATTTCTATGCATGTTTATAATCTTTGAGATTTAATAAGAGTTTTGTTGTTGATTTTCTCTTATCGCCAGGTACACCGAAATGGACCACTCTGTCCCCAAGTGAGGTATTCTATCCTTGTTATGGATGGTGCAAATACCATACTTGACACATACAGTGACTTACCAGTGTATAAAATCGGACCTCTGACAGCTGATACTCTTTATCAAATAACATTGGATGGCAAGACTAAAACTGTTACCACGCTACCAAATCGTAAGGAATAAAAGCTGTGCGAATCATTCTAAACATTACGTAGAAAGAGAAAATTAATATTTTATTATTACAATACTTAATAAATATTTCACTTTTACCATAAGTGGTTTTCAAGGTCATCAATTCATGACCAGTTGACTACCGTAACAAAAAATATTTTTACAAATTGTTCACATTTAGTATATTGGGCTATTTTAACCTATTAAATCCATGTGTTGCGTTAATGAAAGATAAATTGAATAGTTATTGCAAATGTCACTACTTAGTGTAACAGTATCTAACACGATATTACTTCCATTGATATATATTTGCTAATTTATATTATTTATTTCTATTTGTATGCAGTATTATTTGAAAAATAAATTGATAAATAAATTGAAACATCATCTCGATAAGTAGTTTTTTGAAAATAGAAATTCAATGCATACAATTAACATATGTGATATGATATTTTTCAATAGTTCATATTTTCTCCATAAATATAATAATTTTTACTTATTTGTTAATTACTTTGATTTTGACCATTACTATCTTAGTGATTTGCAAACGTAAATTAAGCTTCAATTATCGACAGGAATTAGTTATATTCTGAAAAAAATTCTAGGTTTTTACTTATCAGCTCAGATATTTGAATTAAAAAAGAGTCAGAGAGAAAAATTCTGCAAAAAACATGATAAATGGATTAATTAAAAAATTTATCCTACTTTTTTAATCTTCTAAAATCTTCTCAACAGCCCCCGCGTCTCCAGACAACATTCGAATAAATGTCACCTCTGATAGAACTCTCATCGTATGGAATGAAGGGAAAGATTCTAGTAGCTACGAAGTAACTATGGAGGTAAGACTCATGAATATGTAACAAACTATCACGATAATAAATACATTTCTTATTGAGAAGATTGTAACAGACATTTTAATTTTCAGTTTGTTCAATACATTGGATGCCAGGACATGATTAGTCCCAATGTAACAACAGTGAATGTGACTGACACTGAGGTGATACTTGACTACAATAATCACCTTTGGTACTCTGCAAAGTACAAAGTTTGTGTTGTTGGAGTGAATAGTGGAGGTAAATCCACACCTACTTGTCACACCTTCTCCTCACCTCCAAATGAAGGTAAGTGGCACTCCACCTTTTTTACATGGGAATGAAAATAACTCTAAAGAACTGTTTTTTAACATTTCAACGTAATATGATGGATAATCATTAATTAGTTACTCATATTATGATGTTTTATATCATGATTTAATTTAGGATTGTTCAAATATTTTATATATGCCTTTGTGAACCTTTCAGGATATAATAAAATTTATAAATATTTTGGCTAGTATCACTATATTTTCAGAGCTTATAGGGTTTTATTGATAACATAAGTTTGATCGAACAATCGGTAGATGAAATTACTTTAATTATTTACCGATAGATGAACCTGAATCTTCATTTATATTTAAAGAATGTTGGATTATCTGCGTCAATAAATAATAATTAATTGAATTTCAATTATAAAAACATTCTATTAACTAATAAAATATTTCTAGTATTACAATTTTGAATACAAGCATATTTTTCGTAAATACAAAGTTTATGGAGATATAACAACCAGTGTACCACGCAGTCGTGAGGACCGAGGAGATGTGAAGACGAGAAAAGAAAAAGATTGTGGTGACACTCGGTGGAGTTGGAGTACAACATAAGAGTAGTTTATTTAATAATAGTGCGATTGAAGAAAACTTATTGATTAGAATGATTATTTGATAAAAATAAATTTTCAAAATTATTTTCTAAATATAGAACAAAAAAATTGTAAAATGGAATAGAATGAAGGTAATTTTTGTAAATTTTATTTATTTAATCTTAATAATTATTTTACATATTTAATTAAAAATGTATTTCATGTGTTTCCTATTTTATTTTCTATTTAAAAGATGACTTCTTATACTTTAATTAAGTATACTATTAATAATTATTCGAATTAATTAAATTATTAATTAATTTATATTAAAAACGCGCCATTACGAATTAAATACAATACTCCTTACGAATGTAAAAAAAACACCGGTGGCAAAAAATTATGCTTTCTATAATTTAATAGTACTGTATTTTCCTCAATAATAAATACTGAGATAGACAAAAATATCAACAAATCACATATTTAGTTAACTATGTTTTTACCGTTTAAAACCTAATTAGATTTTATATCTTCCCTTTTAGTACGTTATATGATACAAATTATATAACTGTTTATATTTTTCAGTTCCTGATATAGAATGGCGAGAGCTGAGTTGCAGTCCTACATCACAATATAAATCTCTACAATGTACTATTGAAATAGCATCTGAATGTCAGAAGTTTCATGGTCCAAATATCACATCGGTTTGGAAAATAAAGAAATTATCAAAATGTCCTAATGCCACACCATATGAGGACATCATTGAGGAGCATTTCACGTACAACACAGCTCTAAGAAAGAAAATCTGGAGCTTGGAAGACTACACAAGATACTCCATTACAGTCTATTTGGAGAACTCCATTGGCCAATCTATATCTACTGAGGGTGTCTTTTCTACAAAGGAGGCAGAGAGTAAGTTTGATGATTTAATATTTAATTTTGATACAAAATATCTCGATTGATACTCCTAATTATCATAAATATAAAAATGCAGAGCCAGCAGTTGTTCAAGATTTTAAAGTTAGCGGAGCATCAAACAATTCCCTCTTCTTGGAATGGTTGATACCCTGTCCATCCCTCGCCTCAATTCAATCCTACAAACTCAGCTATAGAAACAAGAATATGTGGGAGAGAAAAACTGTATATCCTACATCTCTCTGTGATTCCTCAGTTGGTTATATCTGCTACAAGCTAGAAAATCTCAACTTCAATGTCAACTACAGATTGAAGGTGGGACAATTAGTTATAGGCAAGATAGTCAATTTTGAGAGATGCAAGTCAATTTTACTCTTCTTCACTGGTATTTCCCAGCTTTCCTCTTAATTTAAAAGTCCTATAGAACTGACGAGTAGAGTTTTTATTACAAAATCTGATATAATATTTATTTACTTCACCCTCAATTTTCATCATTACAACTGCCAATAAATGAGAGTACGATATTATGTTCTACTTCCACATCTCCATGACTTACATTAAAATCTCCCCCCAAATGACTAATAATAACATCTGCTGTTCACTTCCCCTATCTGTTTATTGCACAGTAAAGGCAATAAATTAGATTATTTTAATTCACTAAAAAATATTAATGCTAATATATCTAAAAATATAAAAGACAAAATTAGAGCTCAGCTGTTCACTCGTGTGTCCTCATCTGCGCATATTAAGTACACAAATTTTCACAGCAAATCACATCAAAAACTAGAACAGAGACAGAGGCGCAGGAACATTGGAACACCGTTGGGAGTAATGACATTAAATTGAAATTTCCCGGAACAAAATTAGTTGTCCAAAATATATTTTACAATATTAGTAAGTTAGCTTTATGTTTATCAGATGATGGACAGAATTGTTTTGATAATTTAATTAACATTATAGTTTTTAAATGTTTTTATGATTCTATTATATTCTATTAACATTCTATAATTATATACTTTTAATACATTTAATATTCACATTTTATCATAACATAACACATTGACTTTCAAGGTCCAGAGCTGCAAAAGTAGTGATGCACGTTCATGTTCAGATGATTCAGAAACTGTTTTTGGATTGACGACACCAACAGGTATGGTATATTCAGAATATATTCCATTTAATAAATTGGTATATACTTTTTCATTATAACCTGAACAAACAGTCTGAAATTAACCTATTATTGTTTTAAATATTTCAGCTCCAGGTAAACCCACTCTGATGCCTATGAACGCTCTTAACGAAATTGATGTTGTAGTCACTACATCTCAGTACTTAGGTGAACAACCAAGTTGCTGGACTAGCTTGCATAAGGAGAGTCTTCTTCAACAGAATAGCTCCAAACATCCAGTCATTCCACAGAAGGAATACACATTCACTGTAGGAATTATGAAAACATAAATTAATTGAACTATCAAGTATGATTTTGAGATTGATATGTCAAACTGAATTGTCTTATTATTTTCAGTTTACCGGGTTGAGACCCAGCTCCGAATATCTAGTTAAAAGTGGATGCTGTAACGTAAAGGCTTGCAGTAGTGTGGCAGAAACAGCTACTAACACCAAACTGGCTGAACCAGTGATTACTGATAAAATCTTACCAGGCACCATCACCAGTACTACAATAGTAATCAAAATACCAAGAATCGAATCAGGAGACTCCTCAATGTGTGTAACTTATTCAATTTATAAATAATATGTAATTGTTATATTTAAAAAAATCAAATTAATAGTAATCAACTGAATGAAATTTCATCCAACTAGAAATGTGGTCATCATTGTCGTCAGAGGATATGGAGAAGAAAGGATGAACTTTACTGATCTTTATGACGAATACAACGGAGCTAGAATGAGAAAGAAGCGTTCAGGAGAAGAAGAATCGGGAACTAAATCATATGTGGCCGGGGTTGTTGAGGTTTGTTAAATTTTTGTATTTGTCAAACTTATCCTACATCTGATTAGATAAATATGGATTAGCAGAACAAGTTTGAAATTAATTTCATTCCTTCAGAACAACAGAGAATTCACAGTTGGCTCAGGTGACTCACCTAACAATCCACCTCTTATTCGTGGAGAGGTATATTCTATTATCCCCCTCATTGAACTCAAACTAAACAGTAAGTGTAACAATTTTAATGAAGTTAAGAGTAAATTATATAATAGTGATCGGTTGTTTTTTCATGATATTCTCATCACTTTTTCAGATGACCGGCTACTAGTGGAAGAACCTAAAATAACTTTCACAGCTGGTGGATCACTTCATCAGCCTAATCAAAATCTTTGGATAGTGCCCCTGATCATTATTCTCGTAGCAATCGCTCTAGTTTCCATTGGGTAATTATATGAGTGATCAAAAATAAAGCTCTTTTGAACTTTGAAATGAATTTCAGATGTCTGACCAAACCGGTGGGATAAAATATTATCGTTAAATAACTTGGAAACTTTTTTATTCGAAGGTTTTTATGAAATAATTTTCCTAATGGATAAAATACCTAATGTATTCACAGATTTCTCGTTTACCGAAGAAAAAGAACACAAGAAGAAGATATAGAAAAGCATGTTAATGAATTGGAATCAACAATCTATGGTAAATCAGACCAAATTATAAATAATTAGAGACTTAATTTTTTATCATTAAATCATATTTGTTTTGAGAGGGAAAGAATTCTTATCGTACCAGAAATTAAAACATTGGATCTGAGGTTGACCAAGTTGACTAAATGTGTAAAAGTTTAAATTTCAAAGATAACTTTCACAAAAATGATGATCCTCAAACTACCCTAACTATTTATTAACCTAATTTGCTTGTTTCTTGAATTAAATTATTTATATTTAATGATCATATTCATAATTAATTTCTATTTATACTGGAATATTTCATTCTCGCTAATAATTAATATCTCTTCTTAACGTCATTTATAGGTAGCTTTCCTATTCAAAATATATAACTTATTTATTTATCCAAAACCAAGCTATTGAGAAGTAAAAATTTTAAAATGTCGAAATCCGTTATCTTTCCAACCTTTTTCTTCTACAGAAGTTCCAATAGAAGAAACTCCGATGGTAGAAATTCCAATGGAAGAAATAGAAGTTGATGCAGTGTCTTTCGTGAACATGGAAGGCTATCTCCATTCCCTAATTAACTCTAATGGGGCAATTGAAAAGTTCAAGGTATAGTAAAATTATTTCTACCATCGAGAAATGATGAATAGAACATTAACCAAACCTTAATATTTTTTTTTATTTTGCAGGAAATTCCACGATGTTATCCAAAATCTACCTACGATGGAGAGAGCAATGAAAATAGAATGAAGAACCGCTCCAAGCACAATCTACCATGTTTGTATTTAATATTCTTAATTTCCTAATTTGCATAATTATATAATGAATATGTTTAGGAAATGTCAGCATCAACCATTGTAACTAAAATAAGATTTCACCATCTTTTGGTCGTCAGCATTTCAGATGGGCAAAATTGAAATCCAGTCAATGGTTCAAATTCTTCTTTGATTTGATTTATATTTATTTTTTGACATCTTAATGAGATCTAATAACTTTTATACTAAAGTAACTTTAACTTATATTTATTCATTATATTCCCAATAGTTTCCTTTTCAAAGTTATTTTACTATTGAATTTTAAAACAGATTATGTAAATTAATTTTATTCAAAATTTATCTAAAACAATCATCATTATTAATTTTGGTTATGTATTATTCCTCATATTTATTCTTAGTTTCCTCTTGTTAATAAATATAATAAACAACACAAATAATTATTAAATGTTAGTTATGTTAACAGTTTCCTTTTTTCTGACCAGACGATGACACTCGAGTTAAACTGAGAATCCGGGATGGAGACCCTTCATCTGACTACATAAATGCTAACCACATAACGGTAAATAAACATATTTTTTATTGTAAATCTTGTGATAACCCTTCATTTTTATAAACACTATTTTGAATATTTGAAGTGGAGGTTACTGTTTGAATTCCTCATCTATAATTCGATATTCTTGACTATATTTTCTCTGGTTGCAGAGCGTGTCCAAGAACAGGAGGTACATTGCGTCTCAAGGTCCGAAAGACTGCAATGACTGTACAATCGCAGACTTTTGGAGGATGATCATTGAACAAGAAGTTAACGTGATTATTATGGTTGCCAACTTTATCGAAAAAGGAATTGTGAGTATGGGTTCGGTATTTTTCAAAAATGCATTTACTAATAAAGAAATAATAGTTTCCTATTTTGTTCTTGCTTTATTTCTTAAGAATCTTGTTTGAAGGTGATTCAATGATGTTAATATTCCAGGCGAAAGTTGGTGAATACATGTGTCCCGAATTCCCGTTGCCAATTCAGTCACCCAAAGGCGTCATTTCAGTTGTGAAGCGTGAAATCGAATCTTTCTACACAATATCCACTATCCAGGTGACCAAATCATTTAAACAATCAAATCCATTTATTGTATGAGGTCATATAATATATTTATATTCATTTATCACATAGAATCTTACCTATTTTCAGTATCTAACTTGTATTCTTCCCTTTTTTCAATACTATTAATGAATGAATGATTCAAATTTTACCTGTACGTATATACACTTTAGGAATTACGAATAGCCTTATGTATAATTGTCATTACATTCTACGTTATGTAATTCTTTGGATACTGAAAGAGATTATTCCGAAAGACGTCTATTTATTGATTTCATACATTTTTTGTAATAAAATTTGTTCTTTTATTACAATTCATAAAGAATATATCGAAATGTGGTATTTATGGCACATTATGAGTAAAACTTCGAAAAGTTAATTTGATTAATAGTGATCATAAGATATTAAAAAAAAAACTGAATATTTAAATAATAACTGCATGTATATACTTAAGAATATTATCACCACTTCCACTTTATATATTTTCTCCATTTCCGTTAACAGGTCCGAATTCTGGTCGGCAAAAAATATGTCCAACGTGAAGTTACCCACTACCATTTCACTCAATGGCCTGAACATGGAGTTCCTACTGAAACAAAGACTCTTTCTCAAATCATACTGGACATTGCGATTGAACACGATAATAGTAAATCAGTCATTAATATATTTTAGTTATAATTATTATCTTTACAAGCTGTTATTATGACTAATTTAGCAGTTGAAGATGAAGGTTAATTCATTGTCTTCTATCCCAGTTCATGCTGTGGTCCATGGCTCGGCAGGAATAGGGCGCACTGGAACAGTTCTCTTCAGTCTCATTTGCTACGACTATTTTCTCACTAAAATGCCACTCGACATATTCAAAGTTATCAGACAACTTAGGTCAGATAGGGGCAGATTGATCGAAAACCAAGTGCAGTTCCAGCTGTGCCTAAACCTCTTTGATGAAATGCTGTACGGTACCCAAAATTCATTCCCTGTGTCTGAAATCAGTGAGAATCTGCAGTCTCTCCAGAAAGATTGCTCCGAAGACTATCAACGACTTGCAAGACTTCCAAACTCTTTGATCTGTTCCACAGCAAGTCACCCTGATAACTTGAGTCGTAATCGAAATTATCAATACTTAGCTCCGGATTTGCATCGTGTCTACATTCAAGTAATATCAATATTGTAATCGTCGATATCGTTTAAAATAAAAGTAATTTGTTTCTTTATATTTAATATTACTAATTATTTCCAATGTTTTTTTGTAGGGTTCAAATGGAGAAAATATGTACATCAACGCTGTAAAATTTCAAGGCTTGGAAATCGGTGTTGAATACATTGCGACTCAACATCCTTTCAAGAAAGATCTGGACAAATTCTGGAACCTAGTGCATGCGAACAGACCTTCCAAAATTGTTGTTCTGAACAAAGAATTTGATGAGGTTGGCTATAGTTAAAAATTTGGCAATTCTTACAATTTCTAACAGACACAAATAGCTATAATAAATTTGTGTTGAAATATATTTTTTCTGCAGGAATTTCCCGAGTTCTACCCGTCAGTTGTTGGCAGCAGTTTTGAAGTTGACTGCAATGTTATCAAGTGCACCAGCAGAAATTCTCTGTCTACTAACTTGATAGAGAGAGAAATCACTGTTGACTCCAGAAAGGGGGTAAATTATTATCAATTGTTTTATCATTACAACACTTGAAATAAATTTAATGAGAAACTTACTCGGAATTTACTCATTTCTATTTATTTTCACATTAGGAAGTTCAGGAAATCAAGGTTTTCGAAGTTCAAAACTGGAAGCGTGGTGTTCCTTGTCCTCGTGATTTGTCAGAATCTGTGAGAGTTGCAGACATTTTGCTCTCCCATGTGAATGCCACGCCTCCTCTCTTCGTGTGTGGGTGAGTCATTACAAATCAGCATGTAACCCTGACCAGAAAAATAATTTATTGATAATGAGCAAAAATGTTTTGGTAAATATTTTGATATTAAGCCTTATTAGCTGTTTGTTGTATCTCATAACTTGTTGATCGTTCTAATGGAGTCTTGAACATCCTCTCACCCACGAAAGAGAGTTTTTAGGGGGTCGGGTCCACCCCTTCAGGGAACTCAACCCTCCACTCGTAGTTCCTGAAGTAATTTCCTTTTCTGTAAAGATTTTATCCTTCTTGTTTTTTTTTATCCTAAAAAAAAATGTAAATTAAATATTATTTTCTATATGGTCGAAAATAAATATTACCATGGCAAATTTGCGGAAGGTTCTGTTTTTGTCTTAATTCCATTTTCATTCGGTAATATGTGACATTTGGCAATTGGATTTTTAACCTAACATTAAAACATTCTTGCAAATATCAAAAGAAAAAGATTTTCCAAATGTGGGCTGTAGAGCAACCTCTGATTTTTCGGACTGAATCACATTTTCTATCATGTGAGGAAAAATAAAATATAATTATTGTTACTTAACTTCTATATCGATTAGTATCAATGATGTACCATTTTTATAACGAAAACCCGAAAAACACGGATAAACCGAAAAACTGATAAATCCAGAAGAACATATTAAACGGAAACCAAAAAATCAGGGAAAGCGAAAAATCGGGGAAAAGTGGAAACTCCGGTAAAAATGAAAAACAGAAAAACGTAAGAGCAAATCTAGTTAAATTCTGTGATTTTTAGTTTCTCTTCGAATGAACCAACATATCGCTTCTGCCATTACATACAAATTTATGAAGATTTCAATATGAGTTGAAAACATACTACACATTTGACCAATCAGTGTAATAAAACCGTGAAATATATACAGGTACCACTAGTTAACAGTAATTTAGACAAATACTATAATTACCATTCTTTAGCCCATCTTACCCCTGTACAGTGATGGTGTGACAGCGTGTGGTCTGATGATAGGTAATAATGGTATGATAATAATATAATTACCATTCTTTACCCCATCTTACCCCTGTACAGTGATGGTGTGACAGCGTGTGGTCTGATGATAGGTAATAATGGTATGATAATAATATAATTACCATTCTTTACCCCATCTTACCCCTGTACAGTGATGGTGTGACAGTGTGTGGTCTGATGATAGGTAATAATGGTATAATAATAATATAATTACCATTCTTTACCCCATCTTACCCCTGTACAGTGATGGTGTGACAGCGTGTGGTCTGATGATAGGCAATAATGGTATGATAATAATATAATTACCATTCTTTATCCCATCTTACCTCTGTACAGTGATGGTGTGACAGCGTGTGGTCTGATGATAGGCAATAATGGTATAATAATAATATAATTACCATTCTTTACCCCATCTTACCCCTGTACAGTGATGGTGTGACAGCGTGTGGTCTGATGATAGGCATCATCAACACTATCGACAGACTCAAGGTGTTCCAGGACATTGATGTTTACAGGACAGCAGTCATGCTCAGAAGATGTCACCCTAATGTCATCGTGGATCAGGTAACTTAATTATTTTATTATCAAATCAAAGTATCTATTGAAAACTTAAGCAGTTTTAATTTATATAGGAATCATTTCAAGTTGTATTAACTTTTTATTGGATTTATAATTGAATTTAATATTTTAATTTTAGAGGAATTGTACTGCAGATTCTTGACTAACATCATTAATAAAGAAATTTTGAAAGATAAAATAATCTATTATACTGATAGATATATAAGCTTCGTAATATGTACATTGTGATTGAAAAGCAGATGAAAGCCTAAAATTCAACAAACTATCTTTATTATTTTTGTTTCACCAGCAGGAATTATTGTTTCTAATGTTTAGATATTTAATTTTCAAGATTTGT
This sequence comes from Caprella mutica, assembly GCA_947561585.1. Taxonomy (NCBI): domain Eukaryota; kingdom Metazoa; phylum Arthropoda; class Malacostraca; order Amphipoda; family Caprellidae; genus Caprella; species Caprella mutica. Next base: position 40,906 of record CANNZV010000318.1, on the reverse strand, counting down.
TGTTAGAGTCCAAGAAAAAATGTTTAATAATTTATTTTAAGTTTTTGTATACTTTTTCAGAGTCAACTTGTGAAAATGATGGAAGCTGCTAAATTCTTCAATGACAATTACAATATCTATGAAAAACTCTAGATTTGTACAAAGAAAATGAAATAAGAAGAGGATGTGTTTCTAACTTGTAAATGATAGAGTTAGTTGTTCCAGTTACTAGATTTAGAAGATATGGGTAGTCTTGTTTTGAAAGGTATCCGGTAAATTCATTGCATGGTAAATTCATCGCATGGTGAATTCATCGCGTGGTAAATTCATCGCATGTTAAATTCATCGCGTGGTAAATTCATCACATGGTAAATTCATCTCATGGTAAATTCATCGCATGGTAAATTCATTGCATGGTAAATTCATCGCATGGTAAATTCATCGCATGGTAAATTCTTCGCATGGTAAATTCATCGCAGGTAAATTCATCGCATGGTAAATTCATCGCATGGTAAATTCATCGCAGGTAAATTCATTGCAGTGTAGGTTCATTATATGGTAAATTCATCGCATGGTAAATTCATCGCAGGTAAATTCATCGCATGGTAAATTCATCGCATGGTAAATTCTTCGCATGGTAAATTCATCGCAGGTAAATTCATCGCATGGTAAATTCATCGCATGGTAAATTCATCGCAGGTAAATTCATTGCAGTGTAGGTTCATTATATGGTAAATTCATCGCATGGTAAATTCATCGCAGGTAAATTCATCGCATGGTAAATTCATCGCATGGTTAATTCATCGCAGGTAAATTCATTGCAGGGTAAGTTCATTATATGGTAAATTCATCGTATTGTAAATTCATCGAATGGTAAATTCATCGCATTGTAAATTCATCGTATGGTATAATAGAGTATTAAATTGATAAATTTAAGGGGACCGTCCCCGAAGAAATCTCAAAATTTTATCTTTTTTTTTTATTGTGTAAATAGTTGCTTTATAACCTTCTCATAGTGTGTGCAAAATACCAGACGTATCGTATAACTCTAACCCCCCTGGGGAGAGGAAGAAAGGGAAAAGTGGGCCGAGGGGTAGGGAGTCAATATGCACTCTAAAAACCATCTCTCAGCCAATTATAATTCGTAATAATTAATTATATCGCTATATCTGGTATCTAACATACCAGTATAGCACGCCCACACCAATGAATGCAAAGAGAGATTAGTCAGTTGTCCCCAAACCTTCGAAGTGGATGGATGCTGCGTTTCAGATCATCAAACTTTGAAAGGAAATTCCTACTAATTCTGATATCTACAAATCTTGTAATTCAAAACAAAGCCTCTGGTTTTTGGTTGAAGCTAGAGCATTGCGGTTTTTTGCATTCGATACTCCATAATGATATCTACAATATGGTTTTCTTCGATTTTTGATTTACTTTTTATGAAAAGGTCGAAATTTAGAAAACCCATTCGAAAATCAAAAATCAAAGAAAATCATATTGTAGATATCAGTATGGAGTATCGAATGCAAAAAACCGCAATGCTCTAGCTTCATCCAAAAACCAGGAGCTTTGTTTTTTGAAATGGTTCGAAATTTGTTCGAAATTTGAATAACTCGTTTTCTATGGGTCTAATCGAAAAAATGTCACGAACAAAAACGATAGATAATTCAATTTTATATATACATACAAAGTTTCAGAACCATAACTTCAATAATAAACTTTTTTCAAATTTTGGGGACGGTCCCCCCAAATAAACTCTTTGCAAATAATTGCGCCGACATTACTTTATTTTTCGCTGGATTAGGGTAACTTGTTTGTACGAATCTGTGATGTTAGTTTATTTTAAATGATTGGGTTTCTAGTTAAAAAATGTCATATAATTTTCACATGTATATTTGATATGTAGGTAATTGCATTAATTTATTATTTTATAGTTATGCTTATTTTTCTTTAATTTAAATTTATATTATTTCTCAAATTACGTATTTGTGTAGCTACTCAGTACTAATATAGTTTGAACAAAAATATAACTGTAAATGCTATACCTCTTCGAAAATATGATCAGCAAAACATCATTGCCTCAGTAAATGGGAACCAGGTTTTCTAATTATTTAAGAGGTATTGTTACAATTCATCTTTTTAAGAGTAATTTAGATATATTTTTGGTGCAGTTGTAATTACCATGCGATGAATTTACTATGCGATGAATTTACCATGCAATGAATTTACACTGAACCGTTTAGAACCTAAGTACCGAGATATCCTTCCTGTTCTTGTTTCCATTCTCTAATTTTTCGTCTCTGAAATTTCTTGCAGTTGACTGTAGCGAAATTGACATTTTGCCCCAGTGACGTCACATCTTTTCCAAGTGACGTCACATTATCCAAAGGGAAATGGGTTAATCACGACCCTTTTTACCTGCATTTGGAGCTTGAAATGCAGCAGTTATTATTGCTTATGTAACTGCTAATGATAACGTAACCGCTTGTATTAAATATATTGAGAAGTAGGCATCCATATTATGGTTGTATGTCTTTGTATATAAGTTATTAAAATATAATTAAGGTACATATAGTTTGAGCTTTCAGTATATCTCATTAATATTTAGAATGATATTTATCAATTTAATTTTATATTTTATGTATGTGGCTTGCAAGTTATTTTTATCACATTTTTTTAAATTAATGGCGTAACGATATTCTCATCTACAATTTATTAACTGTCATTTTATTTTATGCTTACATGCTTTCATTTACTGATAACAGATTTCACATATGACTTCTCCATACAGTCAGTTAGTTTCTACTTCAGTCTATCCTCGATGAGAAACATACATCGTTTATTATCTGTAATCGGGTTACAAAACAAATGTTCAATAAATGTAAAGAAGCTTGCGATTTAACAACGTATAATAATATAATACAAGCTTTAAAAAATATATAAAACTTTGTTTCATTTCAAATTAGAAATGTCTTTTGACGAAATACGATGTTTCGTTACCAAATATTCAGTATGGTATAGTCTCTTATTGTGGATATTTAGCAAATTTCGAATGGTTCTATAAAAGATATTTATTGTCTTGCGGTCAGCATAGAAAACTGGAAGACAATAAAAGACAACATTTATATAGTCTTTGATTGTCTTCCAGTTAGCATCGAATGCAATTTAGTGCCCTTGCAGTGTAGGTAAACTTTAGGAAAATACTTTAGTCACACTAATTTAGACACAAAATGACATCCGTAATCATCTTTGACGTTAAAATGACGCTATTATTCATCCACAATAGATACAGTCGCTGATATCGCTTACGTAAATAACTATACCTGGTAATAAGTTCTAAACTGTTATACTCATTTCTAAATGATGTGTATTATAAGTTCTAAATTACTGTACTTAGTTACTTTACCTCTGGTTACTTTTGGTTACTTTACCTCTGGTTACTTTTGGTTACTTTACCTCTGGTTACTTTCGGTTACTTTACCTCTGGTTACTTTTGGTTACTTTACCTCTGGTTACTTTTGGTTACTTTACCTCTGGTTACTTTACCTCTGGTTACTTTACCTCTGGTTACTTTTGGTTACTTTACCTCTGGTTACTTTACCTCTGGTTACTTTTGGTTACTTTACCTCTGGTTACTTTTGGTTACTTTACCTCTGGTTACTTTTGGTTACTTTACCTCTGGTTACTTTTGGTTACTTTACCTCTGGTTACTTTTTGTTACTTTACCTCTGGTTACTTTTGGTTACTTTACCTCTGGTTACTTTTTGTTACTTTACCTCTGGTTACTTTTGGTTACTTTACCTCTGGTTACTTTTGGTTACTTTACCTCTGGTTACTTTTGGTTACTTTACCTCTGGTTACTTTTGGTTACTTTACCTCTGGTTACTTTTTGTTACTTTACCTCTGGTTACTTTTGGTTACTTTACCTCTGGTTACTTTTGGTTACCTTACCTCTGGTTACTTTTGGTTACTTTACCTCTGGTTACTTTTGGTTACCTTACCTCTGGTTACTTTTGGTTACCTTACCTCTGGTTACTTTTGGTTACTTTACCTCTGGTTACTTTTGGTTACTTTACCTCTGGTTACTTTTGGTTACTTTACCTCTGGTTACTTTTGGTTACCTTACCTCTGGTTACTTTTGGTTACTTTACCTCTGGTTACTTTTGGTTACCTTACCTCTGGTTACTTTTGGTTACCTTACCTCTGGTTACTTTTGGTTACTTTACCTCTGGTTACTTTTGGTTACTTTACCTCTGGTTACTTTTGGTTACTTTACCTCTGGTTACTTTTGGTTACTTTACCTCTGGTTACTTTTGGTTACTTTACCTCTGGTTACTTTTGGTTACTTTACCTCTGGTTACTTTTGGTTACTTTACCTCTGGTTACTTTTGGTTACCTTACCTCTGGTTACTTTTGGTTACTTTACCTCTGGTTACTTTTGGTTACTTTACCTCTGGTTACTTTTGGTTACCTTACCTCTGGTTACTTTTGGTTACCTTACCTCTGGTTACTTTTGGTTACTTTACCTCTGGTTACTTTTGGTTACTTTACCTCTGGTTACTTTTGGTTACTTTACCTCTGGTTACTTTTGGTTACCTTACCTCTGGTTACTTTTGGTTACTTTACCTCTGGTTACTTTTGGTTACTTTACCTCTGGTTACTTTGGTTACCTTACCTCTGGTTACTTTTGGTTACCTTACCTCTGGTTACTTTTGGTTACTTTACCTCTGGTTACTTTTGGTTACTTTACCTCTGGTTACTTTTGGTTACTTTACCTCTGGTTACTTTTGGTTACCCTACCTCTGGTTACTTTTGGTTACTTTACCTCTGGTTACTTTTGGTTACTTTACCTCTGGTTACTTCTGGTTACTTTACCTCTGGTTACTTTTGGTTACTTTACCTCTGGTTACTTTACCGTTGATTGACTCTCAGAAGTTACAAACTTCAAATTTCGTAAAGAGAAAGCTTAGTGATAATTTTTTTTATTAGTTTATATATGCTAATAGTTAATAAAGTATATATAAACTAACATTTTTAGTTATTTTTTGTACACTTTCGAAAGTTTAGTTTGTAGAAATTATTAAAAAAGTATAAAGAGTAATATGTATTGTTTTAACTTAAGTTAGTGACCTTTTGAAGAGGAAATTATTCAAATATCTTTATTTATTCATTGAAACAATAGGTTCCTTGTATTTAGTTTAGGTGCCGGGAAAACTTTTAATCAGTGTTTACATAGATTTGATTTAGAAATAGGGCAATTTATCGAAGATTAAACCACAGCCTACTCTACACCTCGACTGATAGATGAAAAATTAGCCTTTTCCGTTAGAGGCGAACTTTCTATGCTGAACATTGATTATAATATTAAATTGATATAGATGGTATTTTAACTTTTAAGACTTTTTGACCTTGATAATGGGTATTTCAAGATAGGGAAGTACAAGGGGACAGCTATGTGGGACAAATATAAACACATGCAATATATCCACAATCCACATAGTATTCCCTTCTCTTCGGGACAGGCCAACAACAAGAGTGTAAAGAAAACATATGGGAAGATAAGGATGCAATTTTTATATTGACAATTGATGGAAACATCATCGTAATTTTGAAGGTATATTAACTACAAGGTAGAGTATTGCGCAGGTTCATATTAAGATGAATACAGTTTTGTTGTGAAAGACGATTCGGTGGCCTGGGGGTTAACTATTTTTTCATAGAAACGAGGTATGTTTTTACAATTTTTTTAGAATCGAATGATTCAACTTCTTTTTATTTGACTAAACTGACTAGTTCAGCATTACGTTGATTATCCTCAATATATATTTACTTAGGAGGTATGGTAAATGTCTTGATACGAGTTGTAGACTCTTCTGCGCATAAACAAAGAACATACGTACGCACAGGTGTGACACTGCAATATTACTTTACATACTCTATGTACTGTATATCGGATTGAATAGTTATTTGTATATAAGGATTTGCCCATGTTTGCTAAAGGGGCAGTACAGTCATTTTTTGTTAAAATAATTTTAATATCAAACGAATGTTTTGTAAGAATAAAGTATTCGTGTAAAATTGCAATGTTCAATAGAATCTAATAATTCAAATATATCATTTTATATATAATCAATTTCTTAAGAAATGATAACGGTAGATGGCGCCACAATCAGTGGCGCCATCTTGTAAACAAACAACTGAGATAAGTTTTTATCTAGATTTTAGCTCAAGTGAAGAGATGGCTTTATTTTTGAAACTATACCTTCTTGTCTACCAATTCACATAATCTTTTCACCATTTTGACGCAAACAAAGCTTTATTAGTGCATACAAAATTGATATGAAAACAACAAACAAACCCACGTACATACTAATGAGAGCAAATGCTTCCGCTAGGTGTCGCTAATTTTATTATATACTTTTTATATGAACATTTTAAAAATAAACGAGCAATCAAATATTACATAATTAAATATTCTGAATTGATTTAAAACCAATTTGGCGATTGTTTGATTTTGACTTTACTATCCCTTTAATGCAGTCAGTGTACGGATTAAATTTAAAAATTGTTTAACCTGCTGTATAGCAAGGCTCATAAATTACAGTGTATATAACCTTGTTGTATTGTATATAAAGTATGTAAACTAATATCGCAGGGTCACATTTGTGTGTTCGTATGTGCGTATTTGTTTATGAGCAGAAGAGTTTAAATTTGGTATGAAGGCATAGCATACCTAATAAGTTAATGTATCTTGTTAATTTTTCAGCATATAAAAGTGATTATTAAATATTTTATAACCAGTATGAAGCAAAACAAGACAATGACAAATAAATGTAGCCTAGTGAATTATGACATCCTCAGCAAAGGCCAGGTTAAATCATTTTTTCGAAGTCACTATTCCTGTTTCACAATCACATTCGTGTATCAACAAATTAGTCTATCCTTTAACACTAATATTCCTTCGTCCCACTGAACTTTTCTATCTTGTTTCTATCAGAGTTCCGCTTCGTCATACCGCTGTCGTAAAATCGTCTCTCTTTTCACTATGAATAAGACTCTTCTTTTCCTTGAAATAGTTTGTAGTGAAACAATTGAATAGGGAGGATCCGAAATTTGACAGCAACCGATCAAAAAAAAGTGAGTGCGATCAGGGCAAGGTAATCCAGCCAGAATTTTTCCAAAAATTGTCACAACATTCTTACAAAACACAGTCTTATTTTGGGTTGTTGCAAATGAAAAGAGCTAAGTTCTTGAATGAAAATATGTAGTGTAGTGAATCATATGTATATGATGAGACGACTTCAAATACTTCTTATACAATGAAATAAAAGGCAAGTGTGCTACATTAGATAGTTGTTTATTTATATATTTTGTGAAGGAAAATAATATAATTAAATTTAAGAAAAAAAAATAGAATATTAAAATCATTCAATAAGATATCGATACTTAGGGTAAATTCTGACTTATCGGACGGTTACACATTTTCGATCAAATAAGAGAAAAGTATTTATAATAATTTTTTAAAACTTTTATATAAATCTATAATATCCACACTCCACAGGTATTAAATTAATAGTTCAATAATTATTATTATATATTTTTGTATCGAAAAAGTACAACCATCCGATTACTCTGTACTTACCTTGCTTATTAATATTTTAATAAAATTCATAATAATCAGTTTATATCACTAAATAGATTTTGTTATCTTTAGAAGGAAAATGATAAGCCAGAATATCAGCATATTGCAACTGGAATTTAATGATTATTTTTTAATTTTTTGAGCTTTAATAAAAATTGAATTAGTTAAAAAAAATTATAAATGTATTTTATTGAATCCAATTTATTGGAGGATGAAAACTTTTGTGAAAGTAATTACTATAAAAGAGGAAGAGAGTTATGGTGGGGCCATAGAAGATTAAGAGAGAAAGTTATGGTGGGGCCATAGAAGATTAAGAGAGAAAGTTATGGTGGGGCCACAGAACATTAAGAGAGAAAGTTATGGTGGAGCCATAGAAGATTAAGAGAGAAAGTTATGGTGAGGCCATAGAAGATTAAGAGAGAAAGTTATGGTGGGGCCATAGAAGATTAAGAGAGAAAGTTATGGTGAGGCCATAGAAGATTAAGAGAGAAAGTTATGGTGGGGCCATAGAAGATTAAGAGAGAAAGTTATGGTGTGGCCATAGAAGATTAAGAGAGAAAGTTATGGTGGGGCCATAGAAGATTAAGAGAGAAAGTTATGGTGGGGCCATAGAAGATTGAGAGAGAAAGTTATGGTGGGGCCATAGAAGATTGAGTGGGGACTTCACTCAATCTTCTATGGCCCAACTAAGGTTGTTTTCTATGGTGCTAGGACGTTTCGTTACTGGACGTTTCGCTACCGGACGTTTCGTTACCGGTCGTTTCGTTACCGGTCGTTTCGCTACCGGTCGTTTCGTTACTAGGACGATTCGTTACCAGATTTTCCGTTCCGAATCGCTACGAAAGATTTTTAAAAAGTTAATAACCGGAAATTTTCAAACAAATTTGAAAATAGTATATAAGAATAAGAATAAAGAATTGAAATGTTGAATTATATAGTCTTTTCTTATATGATCGAAAATAGTTATTACTTTCGCAAAATTGCGGAAGGTTATGTTTTTTTCATTAAGTTATTTTCATTCGGTAACTTATAACATCTGTTATTGGAATTTTACCCTAACATTTAATTTTTTTCGGAAATATGAGAAACAAAAGATTTTCCTAATGTAGGCAGTAGAGCAAGCTCCAAGTTCTCGGACTGAACCACATTTTCGATCGTGTGAGGAAAAATAAAATATAATTATTGTTATTTATTTTCTATATCGATTAGTATCAATAATATTTTCACTTCCAGTTTTTCTAATCAAAGACATTAAGAGATGATTGTTAATTTTAATACCTCTGTTTATGATCAATATATAACCAAACGAATAAAAAATATGTTTAAAAAGTAAACATTATTTTTTAAAGTAGTTTAAATTTATAATGTATGGGATTGGTATAAAATGTAGTCGGCAACCCATTTCAAATAAAAAAACAGTTCCATTCTATAAAAAAATATCGAAAAAGCTGGTAACGAATCGTCCTGGTAACGAAACGTCCTAGTAACGAAACGTCCGTTAACGAAACGTCTAGGTACGAAACTTCCGGTCACCGTTTTCTTTCCCTGTATATTGGCCCTGTATATTCAAAAAAGGCAATAGCCATGTAAATGCTATAATATTCTCTGACCATTGAGTTTATAACTTGACTGAAGTGTGCTTCAGAGCTTTTTATTCTAATTCAATTAAATGCTTGCTAAGGTGCATGATTGTTACTAATCTGAGTGATATCTATTGATTAAATGGAATATTATAATAATCTATTTGGTGCTCTTGGTTAATAACAAGAAGATTGTACACAAGAAAGCCTTTTTAACTCTCTCTCCAGGTGCCTGTCACTCACTCACCCACTTTTCACGTCAGTTATTTAGAAGTTTAAGGGCCTCAGAAAAGAGGGGGAAAATCTTCATATCTAACTCCAAACCTCGTTAGGTGCCATCTCAAAACTGAATGTCTCAACCACCCTAGCGGTGGAGATGTGAATCTGATCGAGTGACTCAATCTTGCAACTCCATGAGTCAGCAGAAGTTTTCTGGCAGCAGAGATTACACTCTTTATGTGCAAGGCGACAGTCTGTAACGTCACTCTACTACTGTCATTTGACGAGTTGCCAGTTGCAGCTGATGAGCAAGGCTCTGTAATCATGCTAGAACTCTACACTCCACTCATATCGACAGAGAAAACTCTACGGTCCTGACAGTATGCTGACCGCCTAGCTAAGCCTAGTTAGGCCAACTAGTTAGGCCAATAAAAAACCTTACAAAGAAAACGTTATAGAGAACAATTCATAATTTTCCATTTTGGTTTATTATCATTTTTACAATAAGATTTCCATCTACTGTAATTTTAGCTGTAATATTAATACAACATTGCTCAATTTATCAAACAATCTTGCTTATTTTTTTGCTATAGCTTTATAGAGCACCAAGACTGTCGCGCTACATATAAACATTTTTCTGTATGTACAATGTATACGTGGTAGAGATTATGTGTGAATCAGACCATGTACAGAAGAACAGAAAGGGATTGGGAAGAATTTTCATTCTGTATTTCTCATCCTAATGGAAAACTAGGTTTGTTTTAAATAAACCAAAAGTACATATTTAAATCACATCTCACTCCAATATCACTGACAACATTCACTTCACTTTAGAGCCATGGAGTGAAATTCAACAAACAATCTTTGATTCTCTCCCTCTTTGCTCAGCTTCCTCTTTTGAAGAATCAGAATTCCCTGTTTCCATGAATGTTTAGCTGCTTTGGTTTCTCATTCCAGAGCTAAATTAACAGAGAGAAGTAATTTGAAACTAGCAATGGCACTGCGATTGCAGAGAACCCAATTCTGGGTTTAGGAATAAATTCCCCGGAGGAAAAAATACCCCGGCGGAAAAAATCTCCTGCAGAAAAAATCCTCCGAGGAAAAAATCCCTCCGGAAAAATCCATCGAGGAGGAAATCCCCCCGAATAACATCCAATGAAGGAAGAATATCCCCAAATCAAAAATAGAATATGTAATATTAATTTTCATCAATTTTTCCCTAAAATACCTAAAAAAGAGGAAAAGGACAATATTAGAAAGAAAAGTATGTACTTGTAGTATCAAATTACAACTGTTGGAATAAATTAATATAAAATTTTAAGACTGCATGTAGGCGGCAGTGAGTGAGTGTATATAGCTAACTAACGTCATATAACATCGGAAAATAGTAAATACGCTATGTAACACAAAAAGCTTAAATTGTTTATTAAGGCCTTGTTATAGTCTATAAAAGAACTACAGTATATTCGTTCTATTTTTCAACAATTTGCACAGTATAATCAAAATTTTATTATTTGCGATTCAGAGGAGGGTTATAAGTACAAGTTGCTCTTATCGAAATAACTGAAATGATTGTTTCATTACAAAAGACTTTGGGGTAGAAGCCTTAGCCTTTAAAAATTATATTACAGTCACCTATACCTTAGTAAGGCAATTGTGACATTTAATTAACCATACATGCACGTGAAATATATATATTATATATAAACAAGAGAAAGAAACTAGTTAACCATTGAACTTTGGACTGATGGTAAATGATTAAAAACTAGCAAAATATAACTATCAATAGAGAAATGTTCAAACGATGCCATTCAGTTAATATGTATTACACCTTGAATAAACGATGCTGCAGCAAAAAAGAAAACTGATTTTAACAAAAAAATTATTGAACATAAACAGATACGGAAAAATTTCGTAAATGGGTTTTGGTTCCGAAACAGACGTTAACCATATAATTATATTAATGCCATATGCTATTCAACTAAGAGGTCTTAGATTTTGTTTTGGTTATATAGGCTCGTTGGCTTCATTCACTATCATCTCTTCATTTTCCTCTTCCATCCGTGAGTCCAGCAACCAGTGCTTGTGGTTTATGTAATTACTTAGTTAACTTTGTCAACTACATGTGGTAGGTTATTTTGATTGTGATGCCAATTATGCTTTCTAACTGCTTCTTCTAGTCCTTTGAGTTTAATTTCTTTCTGACGTCTGCGATTGGGCCGTTGGCCCGAAGTCGACGTCTAATCCCATAGTAAAAGTAAATTAATTGTTCACTGGGGTGGAAAATACCAGGGTGGAACTTAACGGGATGGAATATACCGGGTTGGAATATACCGGGGTGGAATATACTGGGGTGGAATATACTGGGGTGGAACTTACCGGGTGGAACTTACCGGGGTGGAATATACCAGGGTGGAATATACCAGGGTGGAATGTACCAGGGTGGAACTTACCGGGGTGGAATATACCAGGGTGGAAAATACCAGGGTGAAATATATCAGGGTGGAACTTACCGGGGTGGAATATACCGGGGTGGAATGTACCAGGGTGGAACTTACCGGGGTGGAATATACCAGGGTGGAATATACCGCCGTGGAATATACCTTGAACCAATTTTATCTATTGCATTAATAATTCATGCTACGTATATCAGATTCCTCATCAATTCTTTCACCTAATTTTATATCTGAATTGATCATTAACTTTTGTATGCCAATAGTTATTTGCTACAGTATTTACATTATAGTCTCAACTAGATCAAAATTGAACAAAGGATATACCGTGTGTCCGCAAAAAATGTATCCACTGCCATTGAATTTTGTACTTTGGAAAATTCATTAATTAATCCGAACTTATATGTGGGCTTGAATTTTTTTTTTGTGTATCTAATTGTGAAGTATGTTTAACTCTTTCTGTAACTTTAATTGATGTATTTTTACTTCATAGTTATTTTTTTTGTGAATATTTTATTTCAATAAAAAAAATTTAATTTTGAATTTTATCTATGGTACTAATTATATAATATGCATATTATTGTAGAATTATGAATTTTTAGAACCAATGGCAGTTGATACGTTTTTTACGGACACACTGTATAATAACCATTTCTCTATGTACTTATTGATAGCCTTCAGTTGATATATTATCAGTTCTTTAGGGAAATCCTTTCAATTATTTAGTCGGTGCAGATTATCAATATTCTAACTTCTGAATGTTTCTAATGAATGATGAACCTACTTAAATAAATACATGTATGAGGAGAGTATCACTCCTTTCACTGCAATATTGATAAATATCTGAAGAATATTACCGAAACTATGTTGATTTGAAAGATATGTATATTGTATATATTACCGCTACAGCCTCCCACAACATTGGAAAATGTGTGAATGGGTATTAGATGTTCGATGTATTGGATAAGTTGCTTCGCATCGGAAGTATTGTCTTGAGGATATGCTGATATCAATGACATGTGACAGGGTGAAGCAATGGGAAGGTTTGGAAGATGGGGAGGATTTTTAAGTATTGGGTGATAGAGAGACATATACTGAAATTTAAATTCGTAAGTATTACTTGTTGAATGGGGCTAAAACACAAACATATGAGAGTATCCCGTGTTATAAGTATAGGCATGTTAAACACTTTCATACTACGCATATAATACCAACAGTCACTATCGCTTCTTATCGCTGTGATTTGACATCCGTTAAACTTGCTACTAGTTATAAATGATTAGAAAAAATGAAACTTAATGATTGATTTAAAGTTACCAGTTCTATTCGGTAAAATTTTCTTAGATCCCTATTGAATAGCACAAAGTTTTAGAAATTTACTTGATAATAAAGATCAAATTATTTTTTTTTTTTTTTTATTTATATATTGATTCAATTTATACAGCTATGATTCCTATAACCGTCCGTAATATTACCGTAAAAGTGTTAAGTAGTCTAACCATTTTCATTATAGCTATAAGAATTTCTTCAATTACTAAATCGCACAATGATGTCAAAGCTATTTTTTATCTGCTAACATTTCATGATATCCTTCAAGTTGAGATAATTATAACATTGGAGGTTCCAATCAGTTCTATGGGAAATCCGCAGATTATATTATTATTCAGTATATTCTGAATATCAATGAAGACAATTAGCACATAAAATCACTTCAAAAAACACACGAAAATATAAAGATTGGCTGCAGCGAATCAATGTCCACTCTGAGACAATTTCCAAAATGCGTGGCTTTACCTTGTCAATTTTAAGTGTCTCTTCCGAATCATTTTCGTAACAAAGTTTGTTGTTATCACACGATTGGGTTAAACCAAACCTCCTAAAACCATCAAACTTATTGGAGTGACTCTATTTAACTAATTTTCCTATTTTTAATAGACCTATCACCCAAAGAAAAAATTTATATTTTCAGAAATTTGTAGGAATAGAAAATAATCAACTTTTGCGAAATAATTTTTATCGTAATTATAGTCTAATATTACATTAGAATTTCTTTGTTCATATTGAACAAAGGATTTACAATATATTTTCTTTAAATATTTAACGATATCCTTTAGTTGAGATACTTAAAACAATGGGAATTTCTAATTTGTTGTTTGGGAAATCTTTTTGATTATGAAGTCGTTGAAGAAAACATTATTTTAAAATTTGAATATTTTTATTTTGTGAACTTAGATAACATTTCCATCCTGTTTAAAATGGCGTGTCTTTTTTCTTTGTTTAAAATGACGTATCATTTTTCTTTGTTTAAAATAGGGTATTTTTTTCTTTATCAACATACCCTTCCTGTATAACAGATATAATGAAGAGCTTTGAAGAGTTATTGTGGGGTAATACGGAGCAGTTAATTCTGTTACGCGGGACAGAGAGGATACGTAAAGAGTTTGCGCCACAGTTTGGAAAGATGGCTTAGCTTCTTTATTTCCTTGAACTGTGACCGTACAGTGAAGGGGTGGAGTGAAGGGCAGTGTTAGTGACTGTACAGTGAAGGGTGGAGTGAAGAGCAATGTTAGTGAATGTACCTGTGAAGGGCCGTGTTAGTGAATGTACCAGTGAAGGGGTGGAGTGAAGGGCAGTGTTAGTGAATGTACCTGTGAAGGGGTGGAATGAAGGGCAGTGTTAGTGAATGTACCAGTGAAGGGGTGGAGTGAAGGGCAGTGTTAGTGAATGTACCAGTGAAGGGGTGGAGTGAAGGGCAGTGTTAGTGAATGAGTGTGTTTTTTTTTCAAATTGTTTTGTATACCAAGAAAATAGTACAATGGGCAGGAAACTTGTGATTAAATTTCAGAATATTAGTTGATGTGGCGAGTTAAAAAAAACTACCGTAGTTCAATCTTAAACTAGTTCAATATAGACATAAAACTCATTATTTAATCATGTTATATATTAATAAATATTGATTCGAGTTATAATTAAATTCACCTCTCCTTTGGTTAAATCTATAGTTATTCAAAATATCTACATAAATTATTATTGTAGCTATAACAACTATGTATAAGCGAATTTTTTATAAATTTTTCTGTGCTTAATTTTAATCATTTTTCATCCCCTTAATGCATATAATTTTTTTAGATATAATTAATCGTTCTAAAAGTGAATTCTAATCAAATTCCACCAATCAACAAATGTGAATCCTGATGAGTTACTTTCTACTGTGATAAAGTGATAAGAAAATAGAATGTGGTTCTCACGGACCGGAGAGATTCTTTGGATTCTCTTCTTGAGTTTCAATCAAGTTTTCTTGGTCCAAGGAAACGAAACATGCGAAAAAACTTTCAGACAATTGAACACTACCTCTACCTTCAGCATCATGTGAGTACATTGTTATCTTAGGAAATATTGTAATTGAAATGAATACAGTTTGCCTCAGTGTACAGAATAGACATGGTAATATCAAAGATAATGATTTGCATTTGTGACGTCATTAATTAATTATCTATTCAGGCAATAATTTATTATATGAATTTAGGTGATTAAAGTATGTAATGAATTTCAAATTCATTATGCAATGCTGGTATGTGAAACAGAGGATAAATATATTCAATTCTGAAACTACTAATCCCCTTACTTATAATATAATTGTGTGTTGATTTGATCCATAGATTATAAATTAAATTGGATAAAACACATCGATCGGTACCATATTTACCAAGTATAAAGTACATATCTTTAATTCTAGCTAATATTGAGAAAAATTATATACAGGGTGGATCAAAAAAGTTATGAAACCTAACTTTAAATCAATGTATCTTAAAAACTAGTAACTCCTTGAATTAAAAAAAAAATCGTATTTGTCTATTTGAAAGATTCAAAAAATAAATCCATGTATATTGATGCAATTGTGATTATAGTAAACGGTGTTAAAAGTGTGCTTGTACAAAATACATAAAAATACGAATACTTCTAATGCAGAAAAATTTAACATAATAATCTTTGGTCTTTATCATTAACTTCATGATTATCAGACAATAATTAGAAAATCTATATTTCGTTTTAGTTCCTTCCTTACCATCTACCGACTGTCTCAACATGTCCTCCATTTTATGTCTGACGTAATGTTCAGCAGTGATTAGATTTTATTAGAGAATATGATAGAAAACTTTATACGATGAAAATATATTCGAAAATGATCGTAATGTTATATTACATGTACAATTATCGTACACTTCAAATTAATATTAAAAAGGAGATAAACGTTAGGATTTTCAATGTATAATAATACTTTCATATCGTCAATTTGTAACACCGACTGAAATTTATTTTTTCACTAACGTATGAAAATTATTCAATATTAATTTTTTCTGAGGTATGAAAATTATTTAGAAGGAAACTCAGAAAAATGTGCATATATTTTCCAATTCAATCATGATATTCCTTTTTGGTATTTTCATTTTCAAATATTGTAAATTTGTTTACAGTCTAGGCTTTAATTTAATTATGTACCGTCTTCACTAGTTGTAAAGTTTCAGTTTTAAAAGGGAAAATTATCAAATAGTTTATAAGTTATCACAGTTGGTTTTTTCTTCAACTGTGCAACTGAATATTATATTTTTCTGCTGACAGTTTCTCTTTCTATTCATTTCCAGTTGTCCTGAAGAATGCATAAGTTGGCCATTTAAAAACAGGGATGTTGTTTTTGGCACATCAGTGTACCACCCGGTGAGATTTCAAACTATCTTACATGCAAATTATTGAAATTATATCATTAGTTAGATCAAAATAGATTAAGTTATAGTAATTTGTGTAGTGATTATCTATTTAATTTCAGGACTCCCTAATCTGTCTCTCTGCTCTACATGCTGGAGTAGCACGCATTGGTGCCCCAAGTCCGTTAAATTCCACCCAGACTGCAACGCAAGAAACGTTTGTTGGAACAATTTCTAACAGAGTAATCTCCGGAAACAAGTAAATCCGTTACTGAATTATAATATTAGAGTAAATATTTCACAATGGTGATTTTAATATTATTGCCAATATTGGATGATACAAATTTGAGAACTAATTAAATAGGATATATTCGAAATAAGAATGATTACAATATCTTTATTGCAGGGAAGAAGACATAGGATTTCATTTCACAAACGAGAGATTCGTTCAGACTGATCGTGAGTTTTAAAATTGAATGCTGGCTCATTCATTCAAATTTTCTTTATATTTTATTACATTTTTAATTACCAATAATTATTTTTTGTGTTTAAATTTTATTTTCTGCTGAAAACATTCGTAATGAAATGTTCTCTTGAACGATATTTTGCACTGAGTGGAACTTATTAAATAATTTTTCTCTGTAATAAACAGTGAACAACAATTTCCTTTTTTCAGTTAGTATTTGCATACATTTTTGCCAATGCTCACTAGCCACATCAGCACTAATATCATCTGCTCTCCTCACCAACTGAGTGTCCCACAGTCCCTCATTTCACTTTGCTTATTTTCTATCTTCTACCAGAGCATTTTCAGGAGTTATTTATTATTTGGTAGAAAATATAAACCGTACAATAACTCGGAACTTACCCTAAAAGGGGACAAGTTAATCATACCCCTATATTATAAAGTGATTACTAAATACAGCGGAATTATTATAGTTCAACATTTAAAGTTTATGTTTACAGTCTCTTGCCCCAGAAAAATAAATTACAAACAATAGATTACCATTACTCTACACTGATGGTAATAATAGATTACCATTACTCTACACTGATGGTAATAATAGATTACCATTACTCTACACTGATGGTAATAATAGATTACCATTACTCTACACTAATGGTAATAATAGATTACCATTACTCTACACTAATGGTAATAATAGATTACCATTACTCTACACTGATGGTGATAATAGATTACCATTACTCTACACTAATGGTAATAATAGATTACCATTACTCTACACTAATGGTAATAATAGATTACCATTACTCTACACTAATGGTAATAATAGATTACCATTACTCTACACTAATGGTAATAATAGATTACCATTACTCTACACTAATGGTAATAATAGATTACCATTGCTCTACACTAATGGTAATAATAGATTACCATTACTCTACACTAATGGTAATAATAGATTACCATTACTCTACACTAATGGTAATAATAGATTACCATTACTCTACACTAATGGTAATAATAGATTACCATTACTCTACACTAATGGTAATAATAGATTACCATTACTCTACACTAATGGTAATAATAGATTATCATTACTCTACACTAATGGTAATAATAGATTACCATTACTCTACACTAATGGTAATAATAGATTACCATTACTCTACACTAATGGTAATAATAGATTACCATTACTCTACACTGATGGTAATAATAGATTACCATTACTCTACACTGATGGTAATAATAGATTACCATTACTCTACACTGATGGTAATAATAGATTACCATTACTCTACACTGATGGTAATAATAGATTACCATTACTCTACACTGATGGTAATAATAGATTACCATTACTCTACACTGATGGTAATAATAGATTACCATTACTCTACACTGATGGTAATAATAGATTACCATCACTCTACACTGATGGTATTAATACAAATGAAGATCAATTACCATCAAGAATGTTGAATATAATATTTTCTAATATCTAACTGGAAATGTAAGATATTAGAAATAACAATCTACTTTTAAAAATTTAAAGGTAAACGATTATTAAGATTTTCGGTAAATTTATTTTGAGAGGACAAAAACTATTGTATATTTAATTTCTAAAACAATTTATAAGTAGGTTAATAATTAAGCAGAAATTCTATATTGTTAAAATATTTAAAATTTATTCTCTTTAACAATGAAGATATTCACAGGTGCAGGTACCGATGAGTTGGTCATGGTTCATAACAACAATCAGCAGTCAGGGAGAACTGACGCTTATGTCACTTGCTTACCAAATAGCCAGGAAACTTTGAGAAGCTCATCTGCTAAGCCAGAAATAACTAAATGGAATTATGGCAGACAAAAGTATGATGATATATTCGTAGACAGTGAACATGCAAGTATTAACGCACTGAGAATAGAATCAACAACAAGTGGTATTCGCGTACTTAGATGCATGGGGCCAAACATTGATATGGACATCACTGCTATCTTTGGGTTTACTAATGGTAAATACACTCAGAGAAATTCTGATGCACTCAGCTGCTTCAAGTTCACCCTATGGCTTGGTATCTAAAGCGAAACACTTTAGTGCATCAAACTATAGTTTGGATGCACTAAAGTTCGAAAGTGCATCAGTTCGATGCATTTTAGTGTCACAAATTTTCCTTTGTTAAAATGATGAAAATAATTTCCTCGTCAATTTAACAAACTTATAGCTGAGACACTAAATGCATCGAACTGATGCACTTTAGTGCATCCAAACTATAGTTTGATGCACTAAAGTGTCTTGCTTTAGAGACAAAGCCATAGGGTGAACTCGAAACACCTGGGTGCATCAGTTGGAGTTGTTTATTTTTCTCAGTGTAGGACAGATATCTGTGGTATTCCCTTTTAAGTAACATTGAAAGGGTTATTTCAATGTTATATTGCATTTTATGATTCCTCGATGTGGTTTGAATAAACATTTTATCAGTTTTTTTTTATTGAAAAAAAACTTCAACAATGAAAATAATAACCAACCATTGTGATGATATGCTGTCTGCACTCACTAAAATTGTATTCCTTTTTACATTATTAATTGATTATAATTTTTTGAATAATAAAGTGGCAGAATTATTATTTGCCAATTAGTTATTAAATGTTAATTCTAAACAATATCCTTGATTCATTAAACCGATACTCTTTTCTGTAATCATACAATATTTTTGAGAGCTAATTAGTCTATTATTTTCCGATGTTAATGTTAGTGTCCATCTGACATTATTATGAATTTTTTCGAACAGTTTGAGAAGGATTTGTTTGTTTTATTGTTTGAATAGCAGAGGCTAAGTTCGTAATCGTAAAATCAAACGGAACTTAAAACATTCAATAATTATTACTTTAGGTTTTCCCCAGCATTTACTAAGGAAATACAGTATTCCGAGTTTTTCTAAGCAATGTCAAGAAATGCAAATCTATAGATTCATTACCTAGGTGGCATTTAATAAACTCATTCATCATGTTATTAACTGTCTGAAATTTCAGATAAGTTTGAAGCTATCTATCCAACTGTCACTGCCAGTTTAGAAGAATCAGTTAAACTGCAGTACATCGATAGAAGTTGGTACGACATCGGTCCTGTCAGATTGCCTCCCTCTCCCATCTCCGGCACAGTACAAGGAAGTGATATAAAGATAACTAATGTCTCTCTCTCTGACCAGGGACTGTATAACAGTCATAGTAATAGTTTTTACCAAGCCTATTCCCGACTAATTGTGAGAGGTGAGAATAACTTGCAAATATAACTCCTTTTATCAAGTTATACATTAGTGAAAAGAACAAATAACCTAAAAAAGTTTCGTTCTTATATAAAATTGGATTTATTTAAAACGCGTTAATAGTCATTTCAAAACTACCTAATAATATTTTATTCTTCATCCTTTCCTAGATTGAATTCACCAAGTTTATTTCTTCTCAGTAAAATCTTTTATTCTTTTTTTTTCATCTTCCTTTTATATAACTGAATATAGAAGTCTGAATTACTTGATGAATCAATTAATTCGGACTTTTTTTTCAAATCTCTCTAATTAATGACTCAGGGTGCAAGAAGGGTCGTTCTGGGGCCAATTGCTCTGGCTGGTGTAGAGATTGTCTCAACAACGGAGAGTGCGATTCGGACACTGGAGAATGCGTCTGTTCTTCCGGCACCAGGGGCAAGAACTGCCAAAACTGTGAGTTCGATATCGTAGCATCTTACTAATTAATAATATGAACCATAGTTGCGATTAACAGGTTATGATGCTTTATACTAAAATAGAAAGTGAAACCTCTCTTTGAAAATATTATTGCAAATCATCTCAAGAACAACACAAACTACCATCGTAGAAAGCAAAGATACAAAAAGTTATAATATTTTAGTCGGACGTATATATGATGAACAGGTTATGTTGAAATATAACATTTATTATTTAAGATTTTCTGTCAAAATTCCATTAATTTTATTTCAATTCATTTTTTTCCTCCTTATATATTGGTTTGGAATATAAAACCCTATGTTACTTCAGTAAATTCAGCAGCTAACTATTTTTTTCAAATGTTTTCAGCAAGTACTTAATTGAGGCTACTGGTCGATTGAACATAGAGTTGAGAAAGTGTCGCATGATAGGAGTTTTACTACGTTCATTCCTAATATCTTACATTCTTGAATTAATTCCGATTATTATTGTTCTGAAAACACATATTGTATTTATTATCTTGATTTCATTGTTCATTTTTCTAAACCACCAGGCTAAGTTATGTATCCTAAGGCTAAGTTATGTATCCTAAGGCTAAGTTATGTATCTTAATGCTAAGTTATGTATCCTAAGGCTAAGTTATGTATCCTAAGGCTAAGTTATGTATCTTAATGCTAAGTTATGTATCCTAAGGCTAAGTTATGTATCCTAAGGCTAAGTTATGCATCCTAATGCTAAGTTATGTATCCCAGAGGAGGAAGATATTATTGGAAAATCCCACTCCATTTTCTATCACTCCCTCACTTCTTTCTCTCTTGGATACAGAAATGTCACTAAATAAATGAAGAACTAAATAAATGATTTGATGATATTAGTCAGGTTAATATCACTAACCACTAATTATCCCTTCAATGCTGAACATTTTCTTTACTCTATTCATTAGATCTAAGCCTACTGGTTATAAAACTGCAAACCATTTTATAGTTCTATTTATTTATGATAATATCTATTTAAAATTATTCGTGTGTGTTTTTTACTACCCTCCAACTTTCTAAGCAAAGAATAAAAAAGGCTAACTTCCGACTAATCAAATCAATTGCAAGTCTTTTTTACTGTTATCTAAATGCAGTTACTCTAAAAAAACATATGTAAATAACGATACCTAAATATCTAATTACCGTTAAATATACGACATTGCGAGAGTTAATATTGAATAGAAAGATCTTTAATCAAATAATCAGATATTTTCTTTTCACTCCCGCAGTTTGCCCAGCCAATAAATTTGGAGCAGAATGTCACTTGGACTGCAGCAGAATACATTCATTGTGGAGAGGAAACAAAAGTGGAACCTGTAAAGGCCTTACGTTCTGTTTGCGTGATCCGAAAGGTTGCTCATGTCAACCAGGATTCAAGCCGCCAAGATGCGCTGCAGGTGATTACTCTTCATATAAAAACATAATAGTTCTTTAATTTCGATTGACAATTATTAGAGATATAAATTATGATGAATTTTCATGAGTGGTTTTAAATGATATGTCAGTTGTTTAGTAAAGATAAATGACTTCGGAATGTACTTTTATTATAATGTATAAATATTATTTAGTAAAATGAGTGGTACAACCTTCTTCAATTTTTATGTATAGTTAAATATTACACAAATTGCTTATTTAAATCGATTGTATGGATTGGTTAAATCAATCTTTCTTACCTGTATTCGTATGCCAATACTTTTGTGTAAAATAGAAGTAAGATAGAGTTAATTCAGATGCATAAATTTAAAAAAATTTAAAGAGGAATTAAAGTCTCAAGTAAGAGGCCTCAATTTACACATTTATGGCTATCTTTTAATCCAATGGCATTTTCCAATAGAATGTGATGCTAGGAATTACGGACCAGACTGTCTTAGCAGATGTTATTATTGCAATGGTGGCACCTGTGACAGTTACGGCAGGTGTAATCAGAGATGCAAGAATGAAAATCTTTGTAATGAAGGTAAATAAAAGTATAATTACTTGTATCAATTTTGTTTGTATTGTAGATTAAATTATAAAACTAATATGTTTAAAAGGCCTCAGATGTGAATATTTCATTTGTCCATCCTCACAACAGTAGCATTTCTTGTGATTCCAAGTCACTCCTGAGGCGTGTAAGTCAATTCTAAAGACAATTTCTCTCTCCAAAATGTCAGACAAAGCTCCTCTCAATTTACCGAGATTTAGAAAGCCTCCCCTCATCACTGACTGTGACGTCAGAGGCTGTGCAGTCACTTTCTCCGAATGGGATTCAGATTATGACGATGGTGAGCTGTCGGACACAGACGGGGAACTAAGGTGAGAAAAACTGGTAAAATACACGAAGAGTAATGGCAGAGATCATTTTCATCAGTGATTATCTTGAATAGAAAATTTATCTCAAGAAAATAGTATAAAAATATATTATAATAACATTAATAGTTATAGACCATCATTAATTAAAGAAAACTTACATTCCATCATTTACCATCAATGTTCTTATTTTATTTGCCTTTCTATTTTCTTTTCATTTTCATAAAAATTAAATATTTCTGTTCAGGTACGAAATATCGATAGAAGATCTATCCACCCCCAGTGAAAATGCAAACATTCCTACCTACCCTGGACAACGAAGAGGTTTGTAGACAAATTACCTGAACAGACACTAGCGTGATAATGTAAGAGGTAGTTAATCTAACAATATATTAATCTTAACTTCATTTCTTCTCACAGAGTTCAGTTACGATTTCTTCAGAGGCAATAGTTACAAAATCAAACTAAATATTTTGACTAACAGAGGAAAAGCAACGGAGAGATATAACATGAGAATACAGAGCCATCATTTAACATTGCCTTGTCTGGGTAACTATAATTAAGTTGAAATTTTTTTTTTTGATTTGAAATCAATGTTTATTTGAACTGCACAGTGGTAAGTATTTCAAGCAATGTATTGTCATGTCATCATTGCTACTGTTATATTCAAATAAAATATACTCAAGAGTACATTTCATTTCACATTCTATAAAATTCTGTGAAATCTATTCCATAGTGACTTAAAACATAAAAAATGTCCCTTCAATGCAATGTATCAAGCTGTATAATTGCCTTTATAAAGTCACGGCGTGCATGCAGCAACATCACGCTAAATCAATAGAATTACCTGTGCAGGTGCGTCATTTGGGAGTACAGACTGGGTTAACTGCCCTTTCT
Organism: Caprella mutica; assembly: GCA_947561585.1. Classification (NCBI taxonomy): domain Eukaryota; kingdom Metazoa; phylum Arthropoda; class Malacostraca; order Amphipoda; family Caprellidae; genus Caprella; species Caprella mutica. Next base: position 16,909 of record CANNZV010000318.1, on the reverse strand, counting down.
CAGAGAAAACTCAAATGACGCATCTGCACCTGCGGTGTTTGACAGTACAACAAAGTGTGTGTCGGCATTACATATCATTAACTATAAGTTTATTCTATTGAATTAAGTTATTATTATTATTAATGTATTTTCCTCTAACAGACACGTACTCTAGTGCTGACTACAATGTTACTAACATTGGGCAGACTTCCTTCACTGTTGAATGGGTAATATTTCCATGCATGTTTATAATCTTTGAGATTTAATAAGAGTTTTGTTGTTGATTTTCTCTTATCACCAGGTACACCGAAATGGACCACTCTGTCCCCCAGTGAGGAATTCTCTCCTTGTTATGGATGGTGCAAATACCATATTTGACACATCCAGTTACTTCCCAGACTTTACAATCCATGGTCTGACAGCTGATACTCTTTATCGAATAACATTGGATGGCAAAACTAAAACTGTTACCACGCTACCAAATCGTAAGAAATAAAAGCTGTGTGAATCATTCTAAACATTACGTAGGAAGAGGGAAAATTAATATTTTATTATTACAATTCTTAATAAATATTTCACTTATGCCATATGAGGTTTTCAAGGTCATCAATTCATGACCAGTTGACAACCGTAACAAAAAATATTTTTACAAATTGTTCACATTTAATATAATGGGCTATTTTAACCTATTAAATCCCAGTGTTGCGTTAATGAAACATAAATTGAATAGTTATTGCAAATGTCATTACTTAGTGTAACATTATCTAACAAGATATTACTTCAATTGATATATATTTGCTAATTTATATTATTTATTTTTATTGGTATATAGTATGATTTGAAAAATAAATTGATAAATATTTTGAAACATCATATCGTTAAGTAGGTTTTTGAAAATCGAAATTCAATACATAAAATTAACATATATGATATGAAATTTTTCAATCGTTCATATTTTCTCCATAAATATAATAATTTTTACTTATTTTGTTAATTCCTTTGATTTTGACCATTACTATCTTAGTGATTTGCAAACGTAAATTAAGCTTCAATTATCGACGGGAATTAGTTATATTCAGAGAAAATACTAGTTTTTTACTTATAAGATATGATATTTGAAATTAAAAATAGTCAGAGAGAAAATATCTGCAAAAAACATGATAAATGGATTAATTATGAAATCAATCCTACTTTTTTAATCTTTTAAATTCTTTTCAACAGCCCCCGTGTCTCCAGACTACATTCGAAAAAATGTCACCTCTGATAGAACTCTCATCGTATGGAATGAAGCTAATTATTCTAGTAGCTACGAAGTAACTATGGAGGTAAGACTCATGAATATGTAACAAACTATCACGATAATAAATACATTTCTTATTGAGAAGATAGTAACAGACATTTTAATTTTCAGTTTGTTCAATACGTTGGATGCCAGTACATGATTAGTCCCAATGTAACAACAGTTGCAGTGACTGACACTGAGGTGATACTTGACTACCATAATCACCTTTGGTACTCTGCAAAGTACAAAGTTTGTGTTGTTGGAGTGAATAGAGGAGGTAAATCCACACCTACTTGTCACACCTTCTCCACACCTCCAAATGAAGGTAAGTGATACTCCACCATACTTACACGAGAATAAAAATTACTTTAAAGAGCTATTTTAAAAAAAATTAACGTAGTATGAAGGATAATCATTAATCAATAGAGACATATTATGATATTTTATATCATGATTTAATTTAGGATTGTTCATATATTTTAAATATCTACAGGATGCAATAAAATTTATAATTATTTCGGCAAATATCACTCTATTTTCAGAGCTAAAAGGGTTTTATTGATAACATAAGTTTGATCGAACGATCGGTAGATGGATTTATTTAAATTATATCCCGCTATATGAACCTGAATCTTCATTTACGTTTGAATTATGTAAACTATCTGCGTGAATATGCAATAGATAATAGAATTTGAATTACATATTCAGTTTTATACACTATATTAACTAATAAAATATTTCTAGCATTACAATTTTGAAAATGAGTGTATAACTGTATATTTTGGTAAATACAAAGTTTATTCGAATTAAACAGCCAGTGTATTATTCTGTCGTGAGGACCGAGAAGATGTGAAGACGAGAAAAGAAAAAGATTGTGGTGACACCTGGTGGAGTTGGAGTACAACTTAAGAGTAGTTTATTTAATAATACTGTTATTCAAAAAACATGTTGATTAAAATTATTATTTCATCTTTAATAATAAGTATTAAAAGTTGTTTTCTAAATAGAAAAAATTGTAAAATGGAATAGAATGAGGTAATATCAGTAAATTTTATTTATTTAATAAAAAATTTATATATTTAAATAAAAAAAATTTCATTTGTTTTCTATTTCATTTTCTATTTAAAATATGTTTTTTTACACTGTTATTAAATATACTGTTAACAATTACTTACTAAATTATTAATTAATGAAAAATACCAAATTATTAATTAATTTGAATTAAAAATTGCGTCATTACTTATTAAATACAATTTTCTTATGTTGCACATGACGCCATCAGGTGTCACCACAATCGATTTCTTCACTCGTCCTCATGCAAATCTGTACTGCCTCTACGATTGTAAAAGAAAATCGGTGACAAAAATGGCGCTATGTAAAAATTAATTGTACCTCTATTTATTTAATCATTGATATTTAGATGGCCAAAAATAACAAATCACATAATAAATGATGCCTATATTATTTAAAACTTAATTCGATTTTCTACCTTCCCTTTTAGTACGTGAAGACACAAATAATTATATACCGCACCGTTCATGACTTTTTATATTTTCCAGTTCCTGATATAGAATGGCGAGAGCTGAGTTGCAGTCCTACATCACAATATAAATCTCTACAATGTAATATTGAAATAGCATCTGAATGTCAGAAGTTTCATGGTCCAAATATCACATCGGTTTGGAAAATAAAGAAATTACCAAAATGTCCTAATGCCACACTATATGAAGACATCATTGAGGACAAATTCACGTACTCCACAGCTCTAAGAAAGTATTTCAGTATCTTGGAAGACTACACAAGATACTCCATTAGGGTCTATTTGGAGAACTCCATTGGCCAATCTATATCTACTGAGGGTGTCTTTTCTACAAAGGAGGCAGAGAGTAGGTTTGATGATTTAATATTTAATTTTGTTATAAAATGACGCGTTTGATATTCCTAATTATCATAAATATAATAAATGCAGGGCCAGCAGTTGTTCAAGATTTTAAAGTTAGCGGAGCATCAAACAATTCCCTCTTCTTGGAATGGTTGATACCCTGTCCATCCCTCGCCTCAATTCAATCCTACAAACTCAGCTACACAAACAAGAATAGGTGGGGGAGAAAAACTGTAAATCCTACATCCTTCTGTGAATCCTCAGTTGGTTATATCTGCTACCAGCTAGAAAATCTCAACTTCAATGTCAACTACAGATTGAAGGTGGAATAATTAGTCATAGGCAAGATAGTCAATTTTGAGAGATGAAAGTCCATTTTATTCTTCTTCACTGGTATTTCCCAGTTTTCCTCTTAATTTTCTTTCTGAGTTGTTTTTAAAAGTCCCATAGAACTGACGAGTAGAGTTTTCATTTCAAAATCTGATATAATATTTATTTACTTCACCCTCAATTTTCATCATTACAACTGCCAATAAATGAGAGTACGATATTATGTTCTGCTTCCACATCTCCATGACTTACATTAAAATCTCCCCCCAAATGACTAATAATAACATCTGCTGTTCACTTCCCCTATCTGTTTATTATTGCACAGTAAATTAGATTATTTTAATTCACTAAAAAATATTAATGCTAATATATCTAAAAATATAAGACAAAATTAGATCTCAGCTGTTCACTCGTGAGTTCTCATCTGCGCATATTAAGTACACAAATTTGCACAGCAAATCTCATAAAAAACTAGAACAGAGACAGAGGCGCAGGAACATCGGAACACCGTTGGGAGTAATGACATTAAATTGAAATTTCCCGGAACAAAATTAGTTGTCCAAAATATATTTTACAATATTAGTAAGTTAGCTTTATGTTTATCAGATGATGGACAGAATTGTTTTGATAATTTAATTTATTGTATAGTTTTCAAATGTTTCTTCTCTATTATTATCTACTTTTAATACTTTTAATATTCACATTTTATCATAACATAACATAACGATTTTCAAGGTCCAGAGCTGCAAGAGTAGTGATGCACGTGAATGTTCAGATGATTCACAAACTGTCATTGGATTGACGACACCAACAGGTATAGTATATTCAGAATATATTCCATTTAATAAATTGGTATATACTTTTTCATTATTAACTGAACAAACAGTCTGAAATAAACCTATTATTGTTTTAAATATTTCAGCTCCAGGTAAACCCACTCTGATGCCTATGAACGCTCTTAACGTGATGGATGTTGTAGTCACTACATCTCAGTACTTAGGTGAACAACCAAGTTGCTGGACTAGCTTGCATGAGGGGAGTCTTCTTCAGCAAAATAGCTCCAAACATTCAGTCATTCCGCAGAAGGAATACACATTCACTGTAGGAATTATGAAAACATAAATTAATTGAACTATCAAGTATGATTTTGAGATTGATATGTCAAACTGAATTGTCTTATTATTTTCAGTTTACCGGGTTGAGACCCAGCTCCAAATATCTAGTGAAAAGTGGATGCTGTAACGTAAAGGCTTGCAGTAGTGTGGCAGAAACAGCTACTAACACGAAACTGGCTGAACCAGTGCTTACTGATAAATTCTTATCAGTCACCATCACCAATACTACAATAGTAATCAAAATACCAATAATCGAATCAGGAGACTCCTCAATGTGTGTAACTTATTCAATTTATAAATAATATGTTATTGTTATATTTAAAAAAATCAAATTAATAGTAATCAACTGAATGAAATTTCATCCAACTAGAAATGTGGTCATCATTGTCGTCAGAGGATATGGAGAAGAAAGGATAAACTTTACTGATCTTTATGACGAATACAACAGAGCTAGAATGAGAAAGAAGCGTTCAGGAGAAGAAGAATCGGGAACTAAATCATATGTGGCCGGGGTTGTTGAGGTTTGTTAAATTTTTGTATTTGTCAAACTTATCCTACATCTGATTAGATAAATATGGATTAGCAGAACAAGTTTGAAATTAATTTCATTCCTTCAGAACAACAGAGAATTCACAGTTGGCTCAGGTGACTCACCTAACAATCCACCTCTTATTTGTGGAGAGGTATATTCTATTATCCCCCTCATTGAACTCAAACTAAACAGTAAGTGTAACAATTTTGATGAAGTTAAGAGTAAATTATATAATAGTGATCGGTTGTTTTTTCATGATATTCTCATCACTTTTTCAGATGACCGGCTACTAGTGGAAGAACCTAAAATAACTTTCACAGCTGGTGGATCACTTCATCAGCCTAATCAAAATCTTTGGATAGTGCCCCTGACCATTATTCTCGTAGCAATCGCTCTAGTTTCCATTGGGTAATTAAAAGAGTGATCAAAAATAAAGTTATTTTGAACTTTGAAGTGAATTTCAGATGTCTGACCAAACCGGTGGGATAAAATATTATCGCTAAATAACTTGGAAACTTTTTTATTCGAAGGTTTTTATGAAATAATTTTCCTAATGGATAAAATACCTAATGCATTCACAGATTTCTCGTTTACCGAAGAAAAAGAAAACAAGAAGAAGATATAGGAACGCATGTCAGTGAATTGGAATCAACAATCTATGGTAAATCAGACCAAATTATAAATAATTAGAGACTTAATTTTTTATCATTAAATCATATTTGTTTTGAGAGGGAAAGAATTCTTATCGTACCAGAAATTGAAACATTGGATCTGAGGTTGACCAAGTTGACTAAATGTGTAAAAGTTTAAATTTCAAAGATAACCTTCACAAAAATGATGATCCTCAAACTATCTTAATTATTTATTAACCTAATTTGCTTGTTTTTTGAATTAAATTATTTATATTTAATGATCATATTCATAATTAATTTCTATTTTTACTGGAATATTTCATTCTCGCTAATAATTAATATCTCTTCAAATCTTAAAGTCATTTACAGGTAGCTTCTATATTCAAAATATATTCCTTATTTATTTATCCAAAACCAAGCTTCTGAGAAGTAAAAACTTTAAAATGTCGAAATCCGTTATCTTTCCAACCTTTTCTTCTACAGAAGTTCCAATAGAAGGAATTCCAAAGGTAGAAATTCAAATGGAAGAAATAGAAGTTGATGCAGTGTCTTTCGTGAACATGGAAGGCTATCTCCATTCCCTAATTAATTCTAATGGGGCAATTGAAAAGTTCAAGGTATAGTAAAATAATTTCTACCATCGAGAAATGATGAATAGAACATAAACAAAACCTTAATATTTTTTTTTTTTTGCAGGAAATTCCAAAATGTTATCCAAAATCTACCTACGATGGAGAGAGCAATGAAAATAAAATGAAGAACCGCTCCAAGAACAATCTACCATGTTTGTATTTAATATTCTTAATTTGCCAATTTGCATAATTATATAATAAATATGTTTAGAAAATGTCAGCACCAACTATCGTAACAAAAATAAGATTTCACCATCTTTTGGTCGTCAGCATTTCAGATGGGCAAAATTGAAATCCAGTCAATGGTTAAAATTCTTCTTTGATTTGATTTATATTTATTTTTTGACATCTTAATGAGATTTAATAACTTATATACTAAAGTAAATTTAACTTATATTTATCCATTATATTCCCAATAGTTTCCTTTTCAAAGTTATTTTACTATTGAATTTTAAAACAGATTATGTAAATTAATTTTATTCAAAATTTATCTAAAACAATCATCATTATTAATTTTGGTTATGTATTATTCCTCATATTTATTCTTAGTTTCCTCTTGTTAATAAATATAATAAACAACACAAATAATTAGTGAATGTTAGTTATGTTAACAGTTTCCTTTTTTCTGACCAGACGATGACACTCGAGTTAAACTGAAAATCCGGGATGGAGACCCTTCATCTGACTACATAAATGCTAACCACATAACGGTAAATAAACATATTTTTTATTGTAAATCTTGTGATAACCCTTCATTTTTATAAACACTATTTTGAATATTTGAAGTGGAGGTTACTGTTTGAATTCCTCATCTATAATTCGATATTCTTGACTACATTTTCTCTGGTTGCAGAGCGTGTCCAAGAACAGGAGGTACATTGCGTCTCAAGGTCCGAAAGACTGCAATGACTGTACAATCGATGACTTTTGGAGGATGGTTATTGAACAAGAAGTTAACGTGATTATTATGGTTGCCAACTTTATCGAAAAAGGAATTGTGAGTATGGGTTCGGTATTCTTCAAAAATGCATTTACTAATAAAGAAATAATAGTTTCATATTTTGTTCTTGCTTTATTTCTTAAGAATCTTGTTTGAAGGTGATTCAATGATGTTAATATTCCAGGCGAAAGTTGGTGAATATATGTGTCCCGAATTCCCGTTGCCAATTCAGTCACCCAAAGGCGTCATTTCAGTTGTAAAGCGTGAAATCGAATCTTTCTACACAATATCCACTATCCAGGTGACCAAATCACTTAAACAATCAGATCCATTTATTGCATGAGGTCATATAATATATTTATATTCATTTATCACATAGAATCTTACCTATTTTCAGTAACTAACTTGTATTCTTCCCTTTTTACAATACTATTACTTTATGAATTAGGAATAGCCTTATGTATAATTGTCATTACATTCTACGTTATGTAATTCTTTGGATACTGAAAGAGATTATTCTGAAAGACATCTATGTATTGATTTCATACATTTTTTGTAATAAAATTTGTTCTTTAATTACAATTCATAAAGAATATATCGAAATGTAGTATTTATGGCACATTATGAGTAAAACTTCGAAAAGTTAATTTGATTAATAGTGATCATAAGATATTAAAAAAAACTACTGAATATTTAAATAATAACTGCATGTATATACTTAAAAAGATTATCACCACTTCCACTTCATATATTTTTCCTATTTCCGTTAACAGGTGCGAATTCTGGTCGGCAAAAAATATGTCCAACGTGAAGTTACCCACTACCATTTCACTCAATGGCCTGAACATGGAGTTCCTACTGAAACAAAGACTCTTTCTCAAATCATACTGAACATTGCGATTGAACACGATAATAGTAAATCAGTCATTAATATATTTTAGTTATAATTATTATCTTTACAAGTTGTTATTATGACTAATTTAGCAGTTGAAGATGAAGGTTAATTCATTGTCTTCTATCACAGTTCATGCTGTGGTCCATGGCTCGGCAGGAATAGGGCGCACTGGAACAGTTCTCTTCTGTCTCATTTGCTACGACTATTTTCTCAAGAAAATGCCACTCGACATATTCAAAGTTATCAGACAACTTAGGTCAGATAGAGGCAGATTGATCGAAAACCAAGTGCAGTTCAAGCTGTGCTTAAACCTCTTGGATGAAATGCTGTACGGTACCCAAAATTCATTCCCTGTGTCTGAAATCAGTGAGAATCTGCAGTCTCTCCAGAAAGATTGCTCCGAAAACTATAAACGACTTGCAAGACTTCCAAACTCTCTGAACTGTTCCACAGCAAGTCACCCTGATAACTTGAGTCGTAATCGAAATTATCAATACTTGGCTCCAGATGCGCATCGTGTCTACATTCAAGTAATATCAATATTGTAATCGTCGATATCGTTTAAAATAAAAGTAATTTGTTCCTTTATATTTAATATTACTAATTATTTCCAATGTTTTTTTGTAGGGTTCAAATGGAGAAAATATGTACATCAACGCTGTAAAATTTCAAGGCTTGGAAATCGGTGTTGAATACATTGCAACTCAACATCCTTTCAAGAATGATCTGGACAAATTCTGGAATCTAGTGCATGCGAACAGACCTTCCAAAATTGTTGTTCTGAACAAAGAATTTGATGAGGTTGGCTATAGTTAAAAATTTAGCAATTCTTACAATTTCTAACAGACACGAATAGCTATAATAAATTTGTGTTGAAATATATTTTTTCTGCAGGAATTTCCCGAGTTCTACCCGTCAGTTGTTGGCAGCAGTTTTGAAGTTGACAGCAATGTTATCAAGTGCACCAGCATAAATTCTCTGTCTACTAACTTGATAGAGAGAGAAATCACTGTTGACTCCAGAAAGGGGGTAAATTATTATCAATTGTTTTATCGTTACAACACTTGAAATCAATTTAATGAGGAACTTACTCGGAATATATTCATTTTTATTTATTTTCACCTTAGGAAGTTCAGGAAATCAAGGTTTTCGAAGTTCAAAACTGGAAGCGTGGTGTTCCTTGTCCTCGTGATTTGTCAGAATCTGTGAGAGTTGCAGACATTTTGCTCTCCCATGTGAATGCCACGCCTCCTCTCTTCGTGTGTGGGTGAGCCATTACAAATCTGCATGTAACCCTGACCAGAAAAGTAATTTATTGATAAGGAGCAAAAATGTTTTGGTAAATATTTTGATATTAAGCCTTATAGCTGTTTGTTGTATCTCATAACTTGTTGATCGTTCTAATGGAGTCTTGAACATCCTCTCACCCACGAAAGAGAGTTTTTAGGGGGTCGGGTCCACCCCTTCAGGGAACTCAACCCCCCACTCGTAGTTCCTGAAGTAATTTCCTTTTCTGTAAAGATTTTATCCTTCTTGTTTTTTTTATCCTTAAAAAAAAAATGTAAATTAAATATTATTTTCTATATGGTCGAAAATAAATATTACCATGGCAAATATGCGGAAGGTTCTGTTTTTGTCTTAATTCCATTTTCATTCGGTAATATGTGACATTTGGCAATTGGATTTTTAACCTAACATTAAAACATTCGCGCAAATATTAAAAACAAAAGATTTTCCAAATGTGGGCTGTAGAGCAACCTCAGATTTTTCAGACAGAACCACATTATCTATCATGTGAGGAAAAATAAAATGTAATTATTGTTATTTAATTTCAATATCGATTAGTATCCATGATATAATTTCCGAAACCCGAAAAACACAGATAAACGAAAAACTAATAAATCCGGAAGAACAAAATAAACGGAAACCAAAAACTCTGGGAAAGCAAAAAATCAGGGAAAAGTGAAAACTCCGGTAAAAATGAAAAACAGAAAAACGGAAGAGCAAATCTAGTTAAATTCTGTTATTTTTAGTAACCAACATATCGCTTCAGCCATTACAAACAAATTCATGAAAATTTCAATTTGAGTTGAAAATATACTACACATTTGACCAATCAGTGTAATAAAACCGTGAAATATATACAGGTACCGCTAGTTAACAGTAATTTAGACAAATAATATAATTACCATTCTTTAGCCCATCTTATCTCTGTACAGTGATGGTGTGACAGCGTGTGGTCTGATGATAGGTAATAATGGTATAATAATAATATAATTACCATTCTTTACCCCCATCTTACCCCTGTACAGTGATGGTGTGACAGCGTGTGGTCTGATGATAGGCATCATCAACACTATCGACAGACTCAAGGTGTTCCAGGACATTGATGTTTACAGGACAGCAGTCATGCTCAGAAGATGTCACCCTAATGTCATCGTGGATCAGGTAATCTAATTATTTTATTATCAAATCAAAGTATCTATTGAAAACTTATGCAGTATTAATTTTTATAGTAATCATTTCAAGTTGTATTAACTTTCTATTGGATTTATAATTGATTTAAATATTTTAATTTTAGAGGAATTGTACTGCAGATTCTTGACTAACATCATTAATAAAGAAATTTTGAAAGATAAAATAATCTATTATACTGATAGATATGTTAGCTTCTTAATACATTGTGATTGAAAAGAAAATGAAAGCCTAAAATTCAATAAACTATCTTTATTATTTTTGTTTTACCAGCAGGAATTATTGTTTCTAATGTTTAGATATTTAATTTCCAAGATTTGTTGTTAGAGTCCATGCAAAAATGTTGTAAAATTTATTTTGTATACTTTTCAGAGTCAACTTGTGAAAATGATGGAAGCTGCTAAATTCTTCAATGACAATTACAATATATATGAAAAACTCTAGATTTTGCACAAAGAAAATGAAATAAGAAGAGGATGTGTTTCTAACTTGTAAATGATAGAGTTAGTTGTTCCAGTTACTAGATTTAGAAGACATGAGTAGTCTTGTTTTGAAAGGTATCCGGTAAATTCATTGCAGGGTAAGTTCATTATATGATAAATTCATCGAATGGTATAATATAACATTAAATTGATAAACTTAAATAAACTCTTTGCAAATAATTGCGCCGACCTTTCTTTATTTTTCGCTGGATTAGGGTAACTTGTTTGTACGAATCTGTGCTGTTAGTTTATTTTAAATGATTGAGTTTCTAGTTAAAAGAATGTCATATATTTTTCACATGTATATTTAATATGTAGGTAATTGCATTAATTTATTATTTTATAGTTATGCTTATTTTTCTTTAATGTATATTTATTTTATTTCTCAAAATACTTATTTGTTTAGCTACTCAGTACTCATATAGTTTGAACAAAAATATAACTGTAAATGCTATACCTCTTTGAAAATATGATCAGCAAAGCATAATTGCCTCAGTAAATGGGAACCAGGTTTTCTAATTATTTAAGAGGTATTGTTACAATTCATCTTTTTAAGAGTAATTCAGAAATATTTTTTGTGCAGTTGTAATTACCATGCGATGAATTTACCATGCGATGAATTTACCATGCGATGAATTTACCATGCGATGAATTTACCTACGATTAATTTACACTGAACCGTTTAGAACCTAAGTACCGAGATATCCTTCCTGTTCCTGTTTCCATTCTTTAGTTTTTCGTCTCTGAAATTTCTTGCAGTGTACTGTAGCGAAATTGACATTTTGCCCCAGTGACGTCACATCTTTTCCAAGTGACGTCACATTATCCAAAGGGAAATGGGTTAATCACGACCCTTTGTACCTGCATTTGGAGCTTGAAATGCAGCAGTTATTATTGCTAATGTAACCGCTAATGCTAACTTAACCGCTTAATTGTATTAAATATATTGGAAATTAGGCATCCATATTATGGCTGTTTGTCTTTTTATATAAATTATTAAAATATAATTAAGGTACATATAGTTTGAGCTTTCAGTATATCTCATTAATATATAGAATGATATTTTACAATTTAATTTTAGAGTTAATATATTTGCCTTTTATTTTTTTTTCATTACACTTTTTAAAATTTAATGGCGTAAAGATATTCTCATCTACTATTTATTAACTGACATTTAATTTTTTGCTTACATGCTTTCATTTACTGATAACAGATTTCACATATGACTTTTTCATACATTCAGTTAGTTTCTACTGAAACATACATCGTGTATTATCTGTAATCGGGTTACAAAACAAATGTTCAATAAATGTAAAGAAGCTTGCGATTTAACAACGTATAATAATATAATACAAGCTTTCAAAAAATATATAAAACTTTGTTTCATTTCAAAATAGAATTGTCTTTTGACGAAATACGATGTTTCGTTACCAAAAATTTAATATGGTATAGTCTCTTATTGTGGATATTTAGCAAATTTCGAATGGTTCTATCAAAGATATTTATTGTCTTGCAGTCACCATATAGGAAACTGGAAGACAATAAAAGACTACATTTATATAGTCTTTGATTGTCTTCCAGTTAGCATCGAATGCATTTAGTGCCCTTGCAGTGTAGGTATACATTTGAAAAAATACTTTATTTACACTAATTGTGATTTGCTGTTGAAATGACGCTATTATTCATCCACACTTGATGCAGTCTCTGATATCGCTTACGTAAATAACTATACTTAGTTTTATAAGTTCTAAATAGCTATACTCAGTTCTGAGAGATGTGTAATAAGTTCTGTTTGGGATATTATAGTCACTTTCCCGTTGATTGACTCTCAGAAGTTAGCAACTAAACTATCCGTAAAGAGAAAAACTTAGTAACAGAGAAGCAATATAATTCTTTTTTAGTTAGTCTATCCTTTTGAATGTTTACTTTGTAGAAATTCTTAAAGAAATATAACGAGTAATATGTATTGTTTAAATAAAGACAGTGACTTCTTGAAGAGGAAATTACTTAAATAACTTTATTTATTTATTGAAACATATAGGTTCCTTGTATTTAGATATTTAGATAAGGGTGGCGTATAGGTCCTTGTACCTAAATGAGAGTGGCGGAAAACTTTTAATCAATGTTTCCATATATTTGATTTAGAAATAAGGCAATTTTTTTGAAGATTAAACTAAATATCATAAAATGAATGGAAAATAATTATAGTTCCATACCACATTAAATTTCAAGACAGTTACTTGTAAGTAATATAAAAAAAATCCTTTCTTCAACTTCAGAGAATATTTTGACAAACATAAATATCTATTCTTTCACGATTCTCTATACTTAGTTAAATAATTTTCCAAAAATAGTCGAAGCAGGCAAAATAATTAAATTATATCACGTAACTTCTCCATTATCTAATGAAAAATAAAAGTTATTGATTATGAACTTGAAATGATGTTAAAGATATGCTAGATAAATGGCGAACTAATTAATTTATATATTTATTACTGCAGACATTGTAATGACTGGTTAAAAATAACAGTTTCTCAATAGTGTCAATATTGTTTAATATAACTATCCTAATTAAATTGAGTTTTTACAAGCTACTATACTGTATATAAAGTATCTCTCATAATTATATGTATTACTGAGCACTGAATATTTCAAACTCCCTTGTTCTTAAGCCTTACATTTAATATTGTACTCAAAAGTAAATATATGATGTATACATATATTAATATCTGAGCAAAGTCACACTTCTAAAACTTGTCTGGTGCAATTTCAACTTTCGAAATTGATTCCGAAATCAGAATAGTGGTGCATTAGCATTTTGATTTGCCAAATATTCACCAACTCTCCAAATGACATTTCAACAGTAGATATTAAGTACCATCTGAAGCAGTGGTTTTTGAACTGTATAGTCTGTAGGTACTTACTGTATGTACTGCAGGTTCTTATGGCGCACTGGACAGAGAAGAAGGCTGTTACATGTAAAACAATTAGCGAAATAAAACTTAAACAAACCTCTACAACAAAGGGAATTTATTTTAAAACTTATAATTTGAAGAAGTCGGTTTTAGCAAGCTGCAATCCGATAGAATGGACAATTTTTCTACTTTGCCGTCCGCTGTACAAACTTTACCTGTATAGTTCAATAGAAAAATAACTTTATATTATTTAGATTTCTAGCAAATTATATGTAAAATTTGAACTGGATATTATGTTAAAATGCGGAATTTGAATTAGTCGATGAAAATAGCTGATTCTATCTAATGAAAAAAAAAAAAAAAATAAAGTGAAAAAAGATTCCCTGCATCCAGTGAATTTTTTTAGCATAAATGTTTTCAGGTAAACCTGAATTCCACTTTACAGTATTGTGAATTTGTAAATATTTATTTGGAACATATGATAATTCGTTCTGCTGAAGGAATATTAAATTAATTCCCTTTGTAGTGAAAAAAACTTGCTCTGAGTGTTTATGCAGTTTATATATTCTCGTGTAAATGAGAAAAATGAACTTGATGAGACTTTGAGATTTCTTCAAAGTTTGAGAGACAAACTCTCATTTCTTCATCAGTACCATCGATTCTCTCATCTTACAAGCAATTGCTAAAAAACAAACAGTCAGTGTCACTATGAGGTGGAGAATTATAATGAAATAAGCAGATATCGACTATAATGTTCAGTTCTGATAGAAAATCGAAAGCTTCAAAACAAAATATACATGAAATAGTTATAATAATACTTCTCTATATATTTCGTAATAATATCGCTACGGAATGTGTAAAAATAATGTCGTAATGTTAGAATTATATTATAAATAAATAAATAAATATAATATTTATATTTAACGTTTTATTCAAAGTATTCTTTTCTTATATGATCGAAAATATAAAACAGTCCGAGAACTTGGAACTTACCCTGATCATTATTTCACCCTGTGCTTGAATACTGTACATAATAGCACTATAATTCCTATATTAGTTGATATATAATTTAACTTATATATAGTAAAAAAACTTGTTTCATAAATACCTACTACGAAAAAGGTTATAGTGGGGCCAAAGAAGATGCTCAATATTATCTCCTATAATTCCATCATAACCTTCTTCGTGGGTAAAAGCTAAAATCTTGTTCAACTAGTAATTTAATGAAAAAAATATTAGTACTCTTTGTAAAAATGAATAGTTATTATTTAGTTATATACCTTCGTTCGTCTGAAATAAAATGAACAACTATGTAAAACTTACATATCATATATGCATGTAACTGTGAATTTCACCGTATCGACAGGATTGGCGCTGCGATCTGTTTGTTTACACAATCAGCTGTCTTAACGTAATGAAAACACACAAACAAACAGGGCAAAGTTAGCGATATCGTGCGCATGCGCTCTTACATTTGTGCTAACTGCGGTAACTGCGCTACCGTAAAGAATTAATTTAAAAAATCATATCATATTTTAACGAATAAACTGACAACGGTTTATTTTATTATAATGTTGTACTATCGATTTATCTACAGAAGCGAAGTTTGTCCTAAGGTTTATTGCCCATCCAATAATAATAACAAAAATATTTGTTATTATTCTCCCCCCCCCCTCCAGGTCTTAAGATAAGGAAAATTATTTAAAAAATTGCATGAGATTTGTTTCAGAATATGTTTTTTCTCTGCTTTTATTGTTTTGTTTTTGATACACCGAGTGCGGCAATAGTACGTACGAAAGAAACACTAATCTGACGCTGAAGAAAAAGATTGTACACTCTTTGTTTTGATTCCGGCAGGAATTTTATGAACAAAAATTGCTTTCGTTTAAGTTTTAAATGAATACCTGAAGTGAAGGAAGATTTTTATGATTTGTTTCTCCTGCTTTATATCTTTATCCGAAAAATTTAATATTGAATATATTATATTATATAAATATATTTACTTATCTGACATTCAAAACAAATGGCGTATATTCTTTTTCTTTTGACTTAACATTAGAAACTCTGTAGTAAAGCGGTATTGCAGAGTATTTATTATGAAAATAGTTCATAGGTGGAAAAACTAGGATAATGTTATCAAATTTCCTTGTGATTACAGTAAAATAATAAACAAAATTAGTCGTTTTTCTTAGAACAATAATAAAACAACAATTGCTTGGAAAGGATACTTTCAATAAACATTTACATAGTAATACTACAGAGATTAATTAAAATAACTCAAATAACTTTTATTAAAGTAGTGGTTTTATACACAAAATTACCATGAAATGATGAAATATTATTTATAAATTATAATGATTGTGCTTATAAGCCTTATATCTAATCCTATTCCTGGCCACAGTAGCCAGTGTAGATTGAGAGTTGATGGTGTGAGGTGGTGTGGTGTGCGTCTCTCGTCAGCCGGCAACGTGTGTACGAGTGTCGATAAAATGTTACCAAAACATTAACAAACTCCATTGAAAAGAAAAGTTTAATGAAAGTAGATTTAATAATGGAGATACAAATCGTTACATATGCGATTGAATTTTTTTTTTTTTTATACATGTTTTCGAAATAATTTCCCACTATGCCATTAAATGAATCAAAATTATTTAATTATATTCAAGAATTTATGTTCATTTTATACTGACGATGAAAGTTAATTAAAAAATTATAATTGATTAATTAAAAGAATGTTTACATTTATATTGAAAATTATTAACGACTAACTTTAGAACATTTAATTTGTTTTTAGTTCTTTGATAAAAGAGATCGGTAG